>CAHIKZ030005210.1:175000-405000 GCA_903632075.3 Acanthosepion pharaonis | reverse complement strand
TCCAGAAGGCCTTAGAGTTAACCCTGCTGCCTACATTGAGGTTCTAGAAACAGATGTTGAGTCCTGGATAGACATTGTACGCAATGGAAGGCCTTATATCTTTCAGCAAGACTCCGTACCATTACACAAGGCTCAAGTAAAGCAGTAATGGATGGCTTGAAATTGTCATGATCCCTAACATAATCCCTAACATTTGGCCTCCTAAGGCCACAGATCTCAATGCATTGGACTACAACGCGTGGAGTGTTGTTGAGACAGAGGTCAACGAATATCCCCCGTAACACACAATATTCTTTTAAAACCGCCATAGTAAGAGTAATGTCCAATGTGAACCAAGACCATTTAATTCGACTATGTAGACGATTTCGATCTCGCATAGAAGCAGTTATTGAAACTGAAGATGGTTTTATTGAATACGATTATAAAAGAGATAATGTATTTTTATGATTATAAAATTTTCAATAGGAACGTTATCTGTTATTATATATCTGTTTTTCTATAAACATAAAAATGTCTCCTAAAATAACTTACGCCTCCTATATATATATATATATATATATATTATATAAATCTCAACAGAATGCAGAAAGCTCTGGACATCCTATATTTGAGACTCATCAGCAGTGCGCATCCACTACCGAGAATTGAAACTCTGATAGTTAAGTTGCCAAGCAAGCATCATACCAACTGTTCCACTGGACACAACAGCCTGTTTCATGCTTAAACAAAATCTTCAAAGACAACAGTGTGATTCATACTTAAACACAAACTTCTGAGACAGCAGTGTGTTTCATGCTTAAACACAATCTTCACACGCAACAGTATATTTTATGCTTAAGCACAACCTTCAGAAACAACAGTGTGTTTCATGCTTTAACACAATCTTCAGAGACAAAAGTGTATTTCATGCTTAAACAAAATCTCCAGGCCATTTCATGGTACCATTAAAACGCCACCAAGGCTATGATGTAAGCACTCACAATACTTGCCATGGTAGACCAGAAGAAATTGATATATATCTACATTCATTGGCTCTTATAATATCAAATCTATTACATGATAGACAGGATACAATAATATTCTGAGTATTATTTTAGATTTAATTGATGATAATCCATAATATTCTGATATTTATTCCTTTCTTCCTTCATTGATGTCTTTGTACATTATGCTTTCATTGTATCTTTCAATGTCTAATGTATTGAATGCTGAGAAACAATATTATTTAATAAATTATTTTTCCTTGACTAATATTTATCATTATATTTTTGTTTAGTACATGTTCGTCATATTCTATTCTATAAAATTGTATGAAACATGGAATGTTGATTTGATATCATTTTCCCTATTTAAATACAATAAAAAAAATAATTTACTGTATGGAACATTCCCCAGGACAATATTTTTCTATTGTATCATCACCTATTACTCCGATATCCCGACCTTATGTCAGACTTTGTTAAAATTTCTCTTATATCTATACTCATTGTAATTATAAATTTATATTTGATTGTACTGTTTTCTAACTTCTGAGACGATCTTTGGTGACCTTAGATGTGCGCTCACAGACGCTCACCCACGACCGCTTGCATAATTCCTGATTTTCTCTCTCTCTCTCTCTCTCTCTAACATCTATCTCTTGTCCCCCTTAACCCCATTGCTTATCGAATAGATTCCGCGAATATTCGAAATGGCTCGAATTGTTTTATTTATCAGATTACCAATTCTTATGAATTATAATCATTAGGGCTATGTCTTGGAGCGAAATTTTGTCAGACGAGAATTCTTTTAATTTGAAGGAGGAAAAAAAAAGGATTCCTTTAACGAGAACAATTAAAACAATCCAATTCGCGCGAAATTTCTGTCTTTACTCTTATAGTACACAGATGTACACAGAGACAGACACGCACTCTCTCTAACACACACACACACACACACACACACAGACACACTCACACACACGCTCACATACATGCACACACACAGAGATGCACACGAATGAATTTTCTTAGGAGGGAAGTATTGAGAATCTTCCGAACAAAAAATTGGGATCAGAAACATTTCAAGAAGTTAGGGCATTATAACGAATAACTATTGGAAACATGGCAACAACTCTCAGAATTTTTAAAGGATATATTACGGTTGGAGAATGTAGCGACCAAATGAACAAAGACGAAGATCCAAATCCAAATAACTATTGGAAACATGGCAACAACTCTCAGAATTTTTAAAGGATATATTACGGTTGGAGAATGTAGCGACCAAATGAACAAAGACGAAGATCCAAATCCAAATAACTATTGGAAACATGGCAACAACTCTCAGAATTTTTAAAGGATATATTACGGTTGGAGAATATAGCGACCAAATGAACAAAGACGAAGATCCAAATCCAAATAACTATTGGAAACATGGCAACAACTCTCAGAATTTTTAAAGGATATATTACGGTTGGAGAATGTAGCGACCAAATGAACAAAGACGAACATCCAAATCCAAATAACTATTGGAAACATGGCAACAACTCTCAGAATTTTTAAAGGATATATTCCAAATCCAAATAACTATTGGAAACATGGCAACAACTCTCAGGTTTACGGTTGAGGAGAATGTAGCGACCAAATGAACAAAGACGAAGATCCAAATCCAAATAACTATTGGAAACATGGCAACAACTCTCAGAATTTTAAAGGAATATTACGGTTGGAGAATGTAGCGACCAAATGAACAAAGACGAAGATCCAAATCCAAATAACTATTGGAAACATGGCAACAACTCTCAGAATTTTAAAGGATATATTACGGTTGGAGAATGTAGCGACCAAATGAACAAAGACGAAGATCCAAATCCAAATAACTATTGGAAACATGGCAACAACTCTCAGAATTTTTAAAGGATATATTACGGTTGGAGAATGTAAGCGACCAAATGAACAAAGACGAAGATCCAAATCCAAATAACTATTGGAAACATGGCAACAACAGTCAGAATTTTTTAAGGATATATTACGGTTGGAGAATGTAGCGACCAAATGAACAAAGACGAAGATCCAAATCCAAATAACTATTGGAAACATGGCAACAACTCTCAAATTTTAAAGGATATATTACGGTTGGAGAAACAAATGAACAAAGACGAAGATCCAACTCTCTATTGGAAACATGGCAACAACTTTTTTTAAAGGATATATTACGGTTGGAGAATGTAGCGACCAAATGAACAAAGACGAAGATCCAAATCCAAATAACTATTGGAAACATGGCAACAACTCTCAGAATTTTTAAAGGATATATTACGGTTGGAGAATGTAGCGACCAAATGAACAAAGACGAAGATCCAAATCCAAATAACTATTGGAAACATGGCAACAACTCTCAGAATTTTTAAAGGATATATTACGGTTGGAGAATGTAGCGACCAAATGAACAAAGACGAAGATCCAAATCCAAATAACTATTGGAAACATGGCAACAACTCTCAGAATTTTTAAAGGATATATTACGGTTGGAGAATGTAAATGACCAAATGAACAAAGACGAAACATCCAAATCCAAATAACTATTGGAAACATGGCAACAACTCTCAGAATTTTTAAAGGATATATTTCGGTTGGAGAATGTAGCGACCAAATGAACAAAGACGAAGATCCAAATCCAAATAACTATTGGAAACATGGCAACAACTCTCAGAATTTTTAAAGGATATATTACGGTTGGAGAATGTAGCGACCAAAATGAACAAAGACGAAGATCCAAATCCAAATAACTATTGGAAACATGGCAACAACTCTCAGAATTTTTAAAGGATATATTACGGTTGGACCAAATGAACAAAGACGAAGATCCAAATGAACAAAAAATGACGAATTTTTAAAGGATCCAAAGACGAAGATCCAAAAATAACTATTGGAAACATGGCAACAACTCTCAGAATTTTAAAGGATATATTACGGTTGGAGAATGTAGCGACCAAATGAACAAAGACGAAGATCCAAATCCAAATAACTATTGGAAACATGGCAACAACTCTCAGAATTTTTAAAGGATATATTACGGTTGGAGAATGTAGCGACCAAATGAACAAAGACGAAGATCCAAATCCAAATAACTATTGGAAAAATGGCAACAACTCTCAGAATTTTTAAAGGATATATTATTGAGAACATTGAACAAAGAGAATGTAGCTATTGGAAACAATGAACAAAAGATATATTACGAAGATCCAAATGAACAAAGACGAAGATCAAAAATAACTATTGGAAACATGGCAACAACTCTCAGAATTTTTAAAGGATATATTACGGTTGGAGAATGTAGCGACCAAAATGAACAAAGACGAAGATCCAAATCCAAATAACTATTGGAAACATGGCAACAACTCTCAGAATTTTTTAAAGGATATATTACGGTTGGAGAATGTAGCGACCAAATGAACAAAGACGAAGATCCAAATCCAAATAACTATTGGAAACATGGCAACAACTCTCAGAATTTTTAAAGGATATATTACGGTTGGAGAATGTAAGGACCAAATGAACAAAGACGAAGATCCAAATCCAAATAACTATTGGAAACATGGCAACAACTCTCAGAATTTTTAAAGGATATATTACGGTTGGAGAATGTAGCGACCAAATGAACAAAGACGAAGATCCAAATCCAAATAACTATTGGAAACATGGCAACAACTCTCAGAATTTTTAAAGGATATATTACGGTTGGAGAATGTAGCGACCAAATGAACAAAGACGAAGATCCAAATCCAAATAACTATTGGAAACATGGCAACAACTCTCAGAATTTTTAAAGGATATATTACGGTTGGAGAATGTAGCGACCAAATGAACAAAGACGAAGATCCAAATCCAAATAACTATTGGAAACATGGCAACAACTCTCAGAATTTTTAAAGGATATATTACGGTTGGAGAATGTAGCGACCAAATGAACAAAGACGAAGATCCAAATCCAAATAACTATTGGAAACATGGCAACAACTCTCAGAATTTTTAAAGGATATATTACGGTTGGAGAATGTAGCGACCAAATGAACAAAGACGAAGATCCAAATCCAAATAACTATTGGAAACATGGCAACAACTCTCAGAATTTTTAAAGGATATATTACGGTTGGAGAATGTAGACCAAATGAACAAAGACGAATTCAAATCAAATAACTATTGGAAACATGGCAACAACTCTCAAATTTTTAACTATTACGGTTGGAGAACATGGACCAAATGAACAAAGACGAAGATCCAAAAATAACTATTGGAAACATGGCAACAAAGAAAGGATATATTACGGTTGAAATGAACAAATGAACAAAGACGAAGATCCAAAAATAACTATTGGAAACATGGCAACAACTCTCAGAATTTTTAAAGGATATATTACGGTTGGAGAATGTAGCGACCAAATGAACAAAGACGAAGATCCAAATCCAAATAACTATTGGAAACATGGCAACAACTCTCAGAATTTTTAAAGGATATATTAGGGTTGGAGAATGTAGCGACCAAATGAACAAAGACGAAGATCCAAATCCAAATAACTATTGGAAACATGGCAACAACACTCAGAATTTTTAAAGGATATATTACGGTTGGAGAATGTAGCGACCAAATGAACAAAGACGAAGATCCAAATCCAAATAACTATTGGAAACATGGCAACAACTCTCAGAATTTTTAAAGGATATATTACGGTTGGAGAATGTAGCGACCAAATGAACAAAGACGAAGATCCAAATCCAAATAAATGAACAAAGACGAACAAAGACGAAAATCCAAATCCAAATAACTATTGGAAACATGGCAACAACTCTCAGAATTTTTAAAGGATATATTACGGTTGGAGAATGTAGCGACCAAATGAACAAAGACGAAAAAACATCCAAATCCAAATAACTATTACGGTGGAAACATGGCAACAACTCTCAGAATTTTTAAAGGATATATTACGGTTGGAGAATGTAGCGACCAAATGAACAAAGACGAAGATCCAAATCCAAATAACTATTGGAAACATGGCAACAACTCTCAGAATTTTTAAAGGATATATTACGGTTGGAGAATGTAGCGACCAAATGAACAAAGACGAAGATCCAAATCCAAATAACTATTGGAAACATGGCAACAACTCTCAGAATTTTAAAGGATATATTACGGTTGGAGAATGTAGCGACCAAATGAACAAAGACGAAGATCCAAATCCAAATAACTATTGGAAACATGGCAACAACTCTCAGAATTTTTAAAGGATATATTACGGTTGGAGAATGTAGCGACCAAATGAACAAAGACGAAGATCCAAATCCAAATAACTATAAAACATGGCAACATAACTCTCAGAATTTTAAAGGATATATTACGGTTGGAGAATAGCGACCAAATGAACAAAGACGAAGATCCAAATCCAAATAACTATTGGAAACATGGCAACAACTCTCAGAATTTTTAAAGGATATATTACGGTTGGACCAAATGAACAAAGACGAAGATCCAAATCCAAATAACTATTGGAAACATGGCAAAACTCTGAATTTTTAAAGACGGTTGGAGAATGTAGCGACCAAATGAACAAAGACGAAGATCCAAATCCAAATAACTATTGGAAACATGGCAACAACTCTCAGAATTTTTAAAGGATATATTACGGTTGGAGAATGCTAGCGACCAAATGAACAAAGACGAAGATCCAAATCCAAATAACTATTGGAAACATGGCAACAACTCTCTCAATTTTTAAAGGATATATTACGGTTGGAGAATGTAGCGACCAAATGAACAAAGACGAAGATCCAAATCCAAATAACTATTGGAAACATGGCAACAACTCTCAGAATTTTAAAGGATATATTACGGTTGGAGAATGTATACGACCAAATGAACAAAAAGACGAAGATCCAAATCCAAATAACTATTGGAAACATGGCAACAACTCTCAGAATTTTTAAAGGATATATTACGGTTGGAGAATGTAGCGACCAAATGAACAAAGACGAAGATCCAAATCCAAATAACTATTGGAAACATGGCAACAACTTTTTTAAAGGATATATTACGGTTGGAGAATGTAGCGACCAAATGAACAAAGACGAAGATCCAAATCCAAATAACTATTGGAAACATGGCAAACCTCAGAATTTTTAAAGGATATATTACGGTTGGAGAATGTAGCGACCAAATGAACAAAGACGAAGATCCAAATCCAAATAACTATTGGAAACATGGCAACAACTCTCAGAATTTTAAAGGATATATTACGGTTGGAGAATGTAGCGACCAAATGAACAAAGACGAAGATCCAAATCCAAATAACTATTGGAAACATGGCAACAACTCTCAGAATTTTTAAAGGATATATTACGGTTGGAGAATGTAGCGACCAAATGAACAAAGACGAAGATCCAAATCCAAATAACTATTGGAAACATGGCAACAACTCTCAGAATTTTTAAAGGATATATTACGGTTGGAGAATGTAGCGACCAAATGAACAAAGACGAAGATCCAAATCCAAATAACTATTGGAAACATGGCAACAACTCTCAGAATTTTTAAAGGATATATTACGGTTGGAGAATGTAGCGACCAAATGAACAAAGACGAAGATCCAAATCCAAATAACTATTGGAAACATGGCAACAACTCTCAGAATTTTTAAAGGATATATTACGGTTGGAGAATGTGAACAAAGACGACCAAAATAACTATTGAAACAAACAACTCTCAGACGAAGAATCCAAATGAACAAAGACGAAATCCAACTAAATAACTGGAAACATGGCAACGACTCTCAGAATTTTAAAGGATATATTACGGTTGGAGAATGTAGCGACCAAATGAACAAAGACGAAGATCCAAATCCAAATAACTATTGGAAACATGGCAACAACTCTCAGAATTTTTAAAGGATATATTACGGTTGGAGAATGTAGCGACCAAATGAACAAAGACGAAGATCCAAATCCAAATAACTATTGGAAACATGGCAACAACTCTCAGAATTTTTAAAGGATATATTACGGTTGGAGAATGTAGCGACCAAATGAACAAAGACGAAGATCCAAATCCAAATAACTATTGGAAACATGGCAACAACTCTCAGAATTTTTAAAGGAATTTTGGAGAATGTAGCGACCAAATGAACAAAGACGAAGATATAACTATTGGTTGGAGAATTTTTAAAGGATATATTACGGTTTGAGAATGAAGACCAAATGAACAAAGACGAAGATCCAAATCCAAATAACTATTGGAAACATGGCAACAACTCTCAGAATTTTAAAGGATATATTACGGTTGGAGAATGTAGCGACCAAATGAACAAAGACGAAGATCCAAATCAAATAACTATTGGAAACATGGCAACAACTCTCAGAATTTTTAAAGGATATATTACGGTTGAGAATGTAGCGACCAAATGAACAAAGACGAAGATCCAAATCCAAATAACTATTGGAAACATGGCAACAACTCTCAGAATTTTTAAAGGATATATTACGGTTGGAGAATGTAGCGACCAAATGAACAAAGACGAAGATCCAAATCCAAATAAATATTGGAAACATGGCAACAACTCTCAGAATTTTTAAAGGATATATTACGCTTGGAGAATGTAGCGACAAAATGAACAAAGACGAAGATCCAAATCCAAATAACTATTGGAAACATGGCAACAACTCTCAGAATTTTTAAAGGATATATTACGGTTGGAGAATGTAGCGACCAAATGAACAAAGACGAAGATCCAAATCCAAATAACTATTGGAAACATGGCAACAACTCTCAGAATTTTTAAAGGATATATTACGGTTGGAGAATGATAATGAACAAAGACGAAGATCCAAATCCAAATAACTATTGGAAACATGGCAACAACTCTCAAATTTTTAAAGGATATATTACGGTTGGAGAATGTAGCGACCAAATGAACAAAGACGAAGATCCAAATCCAAATAACTATTGGAAACATGGCAACAACTCTCAGAATTTTTAAAGGATATATTACGGTTGGAGAATGTAGCGACCAAATGAACAAAGACGAAGATCCAAATCAAATAACTATTGGAAACATGGCAACGACTCTCAAATAATTTTTAAAGGATATATTACGGTTTTTAAGAATGTAGAATGACCAAATGAACAAAGACGAAGATCCAAATCCAAATAACTATTGGAAACATGGCAAATAATTTTTTAAAGGATATATTACGGTTGGAGAATGTAGCGACCAAATGAACAAGATCCAACCAAATAACTATTGGAAACATGGCAACAACTCTCAGAATTTTTAAAGGATATATTACGGTTGGAGAATGTAGCGACCAAATGAACAAAGACGAAGATCCAAATCCAAATAACTATTGGAAACATGGCAACAACTCTCAGAATTTTTAAAGGATATATTACGGTTGGAGAATGTAGCGACCAAATGAACAAAGACGAAGATCCAAATCCAAATAACTATTGGAAACATGGCAACAACTCTCAGATTTTTAAAGGATATATTACGGTTGGAGAATGTAGCGACCAAATGAACAAAGACGAAGATCCAAATCCAAATAACTATTGGAAACATGGCAACAACTCTCAGAATTTTTAAAGGATATATTACGGTTGGAGAATGAAAATGAACGACCAAATGAACAAAGACGAAGATCCAAATCCAAATAACTATTGGAAACATGGCAACAACTCTCAGAATTTTTAAAGGATATATTACGGTTGGAGAAAATGAACAAAGACGACCAAATGAAATAAATTGACGAACGACTCCAAATCCAAATAACTATTGGAGAAACATGGCAAAATGAACAAAGACTCTCAGAATTTTTGGAAACATGATATAACTTCAGAATATTGGATATATTACGGTTGGAGAATGAATTTTAGCGACCAAATGAACAAAGACGAAGATCCAAATGTAGCGACCAAATAACTAAATCCAAAACATGGCAACAAACGACTCAGAATTTTTAAAGGATATATTACGGTTGGAGAATGTAGACCAAATGAACAAAGACGAAGATCCAAAACCAAATAACTATTGGAAACATGGCAACAACTCTCAGAATTTTTAAAGGATATATTACGGTTGGAGAATGTAGCGACCAAATGAACAAAGACGAAGATCCAAATCAAATAACTATTGGAAACATGGCAACAACTCAGAATTTTTAAAGGATATATTACGGTTGGAGAATGTAGCGACCAAATGAACAAAGACGAAGATCCAAATCAAATAACTATTGGAAACATGGCAACAACTCTCAGAATTTTTAAAGGATATATTACGGTTGGAGAATGTAGCGACCAAATGAACAAAGACGAAGATCCAAATCCAAATAACTATTGGAAACATGGCAACAACTCTCAGAATTTTTAAAGGATATATTACGGTTGGAGAATGTAGCGACCAAATGAACAAAGACGAAGATCCAAATCCAAATAACTATTGGAAACATGGCAACAACTCTCAGAATTTTTAAAGGATATATTACGGTTGGAGAATGTAGCGACCAAATGAACAAAGACGAAGATCCAAATCCAAATAACTATTGGAAACATGGCAACGACTCTCAGAATTTTTAAAGGATATATTACGGTTGGAGAATGTAGCGACCAAATGAACAAAGACGAAGATCCAAATCCAAATAACTATTGGAAACATGGCAACAACTCTCAGAATTTTTAAAGGATATATTACGGTTGGAGAATGTAGCGACCAAATGAACAAAGACGAAGATCCAAATCCAAATAACTATTGGAAACATGGCAACAACATTCAGAATTTTTATATTACGGTTGGAGAATGTAGCGACCAAATGAACAAAGACGAAGATCCAAATCCAAATAACTATTGGAAACATGGAGAAATTTTTAAAGGATATATTACGACCCAAATGAACAAAGACGAAGATCCAAATCCAAATAACTATTGGAAACATGGCAACAACTCTCAGAATTTTTAAAGGATATATTACGGTTGGAGAATGTAGCGACCAAATGAACAAAGACGAAGATCCAAATCCAAATAACTATTGGAAACATGGCAACAACTCTCAGAATTTTTAAAGGATATATTACGGTTGGAGAATGTAGCGACCAAATGAACAAAGACGAAGATCCAAATCCAAATAACTATTGGAAACATGGCAACAACTCTCAGAATTTTTAAAGGATATATTACGGTTGGAGAAAATGAACAAAGCGACCAAATGAACAAAGACGAAGATCCAAATCCAAATAACTATTGGAAATGTAGCGACCAAAATGAACAAAGACGAAGATCCAAATCAAATAACTATTGGAAACATGGCAACAACTCTCAGAATTTTTAAAGGATATATTACGGTTGGAGAATGTAGCGACCAAATGAACAAAGACGAAGATCCAAATCCAAATAACTATTGGAAACATGGCAACAACTCTCAGAATTTTTAAAGGATATATTACGGTTGGAGAATGTAGCGACCAAATGAACAAAGACGAAGATCCAAATCCAAATAACTATTGGAAACATGGCAACAACTCTCAGAATTTTTAAAGGATATATTACGGTTGGAGAATGTAGCGACCAAATGAACAAAGACGAAGATCCAAATCCAAATAACTATTGGAAACATGGCAACAACTCTCAGAATTTTTAAAGGATATATTACGGTTGGAGAATGTAGCGACCAAATGAACAAAGACGAAGATCCAAATCCAAATAACTATTGGAAACATGGCAACAACTCTCAAATTTTTAAAGGATATATTACGGTTGGAGAATGTAGCGACCAAATGAACAAAGACGAAGATCCAAATCCAAATAACTATTGGAAACATGGCAACAACTCTCAGAATTTTAAAGGATATATTTTGGAAAGGACCAAATGAACAAAGACGAAGATCCAAATTAACTATTGGAAACATGGCAACGACTCTCAGAATTTTAAAGGATATATTACGGTTGGAGAATGAACAAAGATCCAAATCCAAATAACTATTGGAAACATGGCAACAACTCTCAGAATTTTTAAAGGATATATTACGGTTGGAAATGAACAAATGAACAAAGACGAAGATCCAAATCCAAATAACTATTGGAAACATGGCAACAACTCTCAGAATTTTTAAAGGATATATTACGGTTGGAGAATGTAGCGACCAAATGAACAAAGACGAAGATCCAAATCCAAATAACTATTGGAAACATGGCAACAACTCTCAGAATTTTTAAAGGATATATTACGGTTGGAGAAATGAACAAAGACGAAGATCCAAATCCAAATAACTATTGGAAACATGACCAAATGAACAAAATGTAGCGACGAACAAAGACGAAGATCCAAATCCAAATAACTATTGGAAACATGGCAACAACTCTCAGAATTTTTAAAGGATATATTACGGTTGGAGAATGTAGCGACCAAATGAACAAAGACGAAGATCCAAATCCAAATAACTATTGGAAACATGGCAACAACTCTCAGAATTTTTAAAGGATATATTACGGTTGGAGAATGTAGCGACCAAATGAACAAAGACGAAGATCCAAATCAAATAACTATTGGAAACATGGCAACAACTCTCAGAATTTTAAAGGATATATTACGGTTGGAGAATGTAGCGACCAAATGAACAAAGACGAAGATCCAAATCCAAATAACTATTGGAAACATGGCAACGACTCTCAGAATTTTTAAAGGATATATTACGGTTGGAGAATGTAGCGACCAAATGAACAAAGACGAAGATCCAAATCCAAATAACTATTGGAAACATGGCAACAACTCAGAATTTTAAAGGATATATTACGGTTGGAGAATGGCAACGAACTCTGAACAATTTTAACTATTGGAAACATAACAACTCTCAGAATTTTAAAGGATATATTGGAGAATGTAGCGACCAAATGAACAAATCCAAATCCACGAAGATCCAAATCCAAATAACTATTGGAAACATGAACAACAACTCTCCAAAATTTTTAAAGGATATATTACGGTTGGAGAATGTAGCGACCAAATGAACAAAGACGAAGATCCAAATCCAAATAACTATTGGAAACATGGCAACAACTCTCAGAATTTTTAAAGGATATATTACGGTTGGAGAATGAAGCGACCAAATGAACAAAGACGATCCAAATCCAAATAACTATTGGAAACATGGCAACAACTCTCAGAATTTTTAAAGGATATATTACGGTTGGAGAATGTAGCGACCAAATGAACAAAGACGAAGATCCAAATCCAAATAACTATTGGAAACATGGCAACAACTCTCAGAATTTTTAAAGGATATATTACGGTTGGAGAATGTAGCGACCAAATGAACAAAGACGAAGATCCAAATCCAAATAACTATTGGAAACATGGCAACAACTCTCAAATTTTCAAGGAATTTTTGGAAAGGAACAAAAGACGAAGATCCAACCAAATAACTATTGGAAACATGGCAACAACTCAGAATTTTAAAGGATATATTACGGTTGGAGAATGACCAAATGAACAAAGACGAAGATCCAAATCCAAATAACTATTGAAACATGGCAACAACAACTTTCAGGATATATTTTGGAAATGTAGCGACCAAATGAACAAAGACGAAGATCCATAACTATTGGAAACATGGCAACAACTCTCAGAATTTTTAAAGGATAATTACGGTTGGAGAATGTAGCGACCAAATGAACAAAGACGAAGATCCAAATCCAAATAACTATTGGAAACATGGCAACAACTCTCAGAATTTTTTAAAGGATATATTACGGTTGGAGAATGTAGCGACCAAATGAACAAAGACGAAGATCCAAATCCAAATAACTATTGGAAACATGGCAACAACTCTCAGAATTTTTAAAGGATATATTACGGTTGGAGAATGTAGCGACCAAATGAACAAAGACGAAGATCCAAATCCAAATAACTATTGGAAACATGGCAACAACTCTCAGAATTTTTAAAGGATATATTACGGTTGGAGAATGTAGCGACCAAATGAACAAAGACGAAGATCCAAATCCAAATAACTATTGGAAACATGGCAACAACTCTCAGAATTTTTAAAGGATATATTACGGTTGGAGAATGTAGCGACCAAATGAACAAAGACGAAGATCCAAATCCAAAACATAACAACTATTTTTAAAGGAAATTACGGTTGAACAAATGAACTCTCCAAATCAATTTTAAAGGATATATTACGGTTGGAGAATGTAGCGACCAAATGAACAAAGACGAAGATCCAAATCAAATAACTATTGGAAAAATGGCAATAACTCTCATTTTTAAAGGATATATTACGGTTGAAACATGAACAAAGACGAAGATCCAAATCCAAATAACTATTGGAAATGGATAACAACTAATTTTTAAAGGATATATTACGGTTGGAGAATGTAGCGACCAAATGAACAAAGACGAAGATCCAAATCCAAATAACTATTGGAAACATGGCAACAACTCTCAGAATTTTTAAAGGATATATTACGGTTGGAGAAATGTAGCGACCAAATGAACAAAGACGAAGATCCAAATCCAAATAACTATTGGAAACATGGCAACAACTCTCAGAATTTTTAAAGGATATATTACGGTTGGAGAATGTAGCGACCAAATGAACAAAGACGAAGATCCAAATCCAAATAACTATTGGAAACATGGCAACAACTCTCAGAATTTTTAAAGGATATATTACGGTTGGAGAATGTAGCGACCAAATGAACAAAGACGAAGATCCAAATCCAAATAACTATTGGAAACATGGCAACAACTCTCAAATTTTTAAAGGATATATTACGGTTGGAGAATGTAGCGACCAAATGAACAAAGACGAAGATCCAAATCCAAATAACTATTGGAAACATGGCAACAACTCTTTTTAAGAATTTTTAAAAAGATATATTTGGAAAATGGTTGGAGAATGTTGGAGAATGTAGCGACCAAATGAACAAAGACGAAGATCCAAATCCAAATAACTATTGGAAACATGGCAACAACTCTCAGAATTTTTAAAGGATATATTACGGTTGGAGAATGTAGCGACCAAATGAACAAAGACGAAGATCCAAATCCAAATAACTATTGGAAAAATGGCAACAACTTCAAATTTTTAAAGGATATATTACGGTTGGAGAATGTAGCGACCAAATGAACAAAGACGAAGATCCAAATCCAAATAACTATTGGAAACATGGCAACAACTCTCAGAATTTTTAAAGGATATATTACGGTTGGAGAATGTAGCGACCAAATGAACAAAGACGAAGATCCAAATCCAAATAACTATTGGAAACATGGCAACAACTCTCAGAATTTTTAAAGGATATATTACGGTTGGAGAATGTAGCGACCAAATGAACAAAGACGAAGATCCAAATCCAAATAACTATTGGAAACATGGCAACAACTCTCAGAATTTTTAAAGGATATATTACGGTTGGAGAATGTAGCGACCAAATGAACAAAGACGAAGATCCAAATCCAAATAACTATTGGAAACATGGCAACAACTCTCAGAATTTTTAAAGGATATATTACGGTTGGAGAATGTAGCGACCAAATGAACAAAGACGAAGATCCAAATCCAAATAACTATTGGAAACATGGCAACAACTCTCAGAATTTTTAAAGGATATATTACGGTTGGAGAATGTAGCGACCAAATGAACAAAGACGAAGATCCAAATCCAAATAACTATTGGAAACATGGCAACAACTCTCAGAAATTTTAAAGGATATATTACGGTTGGAGAATGTAGCGACCAAATGAACAAAGACGAAGATCCAAATCCAAATAACTATTGGAAACATGGCAACATCTCAGAATTTTTAAAGGATATATTACGGTTGGAGAATGTAGCGACCAAATGAACAAAGACGAAGATCCAAATCCAAATAACTATTGGAAATGTAGCGACCAAATGAACAAAGACAACAACTTGGAAGGATATATTACGGTTGGAGAATGTAGCGACCAAATGAACAAAGACGAAGATCCAAATCCAAATAACTATTGGAAACATGGCAACAACTCTCAGAATTTTTAAAGGATATATTACGGAGTTGGAGAACCAAATGAACAAAGACGAAGATCCAAATCAAATAACTATTGGAAACATGGCAACAACTCTCAGAATTTTTAAAGGATATATTACGGTTGAGAATGTAGCGACCAAATGAACAAAGACGAAGATCCAAATCCAAATAACTATTGGAAACATGGCAACAACTCTCAAATTTTTAAAGGATATATTACGGTTGGAGAATGTAGCGACCAAATGAACAAAGACGAAGATCCAAATCCAAATAACTATTGGAAACATCCAAACTCTCAAAAATGAACAAAGACGAAGAATTTTTAAAGGATATATTACGGTTGGAGAATGTAGCGACCAAATGAACAAAGACGAAGATCCAAATCCAAATAACTATTGGAAACATGGCAACAACTCTCAGAATTTTTAAAGGATATATTACGGTTGGAGAATGTAGCGACCAAATGAACAAAGACGAAGATCCAAATCCAAATAACTATTGGAAACATGGCAACAACTCTCAGAATTTTTAAAGGATATATTACGGTTGGAGAATGTAGCGACCAAATGAACAAAGACGAAGATCCAAATCCAAATAACTATTGGAAACATGGCAACAACTCTCAGAATTTTTAAAGGATATATTACGGTTGGAGAATGTAGCGACCAAATGAACAAAGACGAAGATCCAAATCCAAATAACTATTGGAAACATGGCAACAACTCTCAGAATTTTTAAAGGATATATTACTGTTGGAGAATGTGGCGACCAAATGAACAAAGACGAAGATCCAAATCCAAATAACTATTGGAAACATGGCAACAACTCTCAAATTTTTAAAGGATATATTACGGTTGGAGAATGTAGCGACCAAATGAACAAAGACGAAGATCCAAATCCAAATAACTATTGGAAACATGGCAAACAACTCTCAGAATTTTTAAAGGATATATTACGGTTGGAGAATTTTTGAACAAAGACGAAGATCCAAATCCAAATAACTATTGGAAACATGGCAACAACTCTCAGAATTTTTAAAGGATATATTACGGTTGGAGAATGTAGCGACCAAATGAACAAAGACGAAGATCCAACCAAATAACTATTGGAAACATGGCAACGACTCTCAGAATTTTTAAAGGATATATTACGGTTGGAGAATGAAGCGACCAAATGAACAAAGACGAAGATCCAAATCCAAATAACTATTGGAAACATGGCAACAACTCTCAGAATTTTTAAAGGATATATTACGGTTGGAGAAAATGAACAAAGACGAAGATCCAAATCCAAAACTATTGGAAACATGGCAACGAAAAATGAACAAAGACGAAGATCCAACTAACTATTGGAAACATGGCAACAACTCTCAAATTTTTAAAGGATATATTACGAGAATGATCCAAATCCAAATAACTATTGGAAACATGGCAACGACTCTCAGAATTTTTAAAGGATATATTACGGTTGGAGAATGTAAGCGACCAAATGAACAAAGACGAAGATCCAAATCCAAATAACTATTGGAAACATGGCAACGACTCTCAGAATTTTTAAAGGATATATTACGGTTGGAGAATGTAACGACCAAATGAACAAAGACGAAGATCCAAATCCAAATAACTATTGGAAACATGGCAACAACTCTCAGAATTTTTAAAGGATATATTACGGTTGGAGAATGAAAGACCAAATGAACAAAGACGAAGATCCAAATCCAAATAACTATTGGAAACATGGCAACAACTCTCAAATTTTTAAATATATTACGGTTGGAGAATGTAGCATGAACAAAGACGAAGATCCAAATCCAAATAACTATTGGAAACATGGCAAACAACTCTCAGAATTTTTAAAGGATATATTACGGTTGGAGAATGTAGCGACCAAATGAACAAAGACGAAGATCCAAATCCAAATAACTATTGGAAACATGGCAACAACTCTCAGAATTTTAAAGGATATATTACGGTTGGAGAATGTAGCGACCAAATGAACAAAGACGAAGATCCAAATCCAAATAACTATTGGAAACATGGCAACAACTCTCAGAATTTTTAAAGGATATATTACGGTTGGAGAATGTAGCGACCAAATGAACAAAGACGAAGATCCAAATCCAAATAACTATTGGAAACATGGCAACAACTCTCAGAATTTTTAAAGGATATATTACGGTTGGAGAATGTAGCGACCAAATGAACAAAGACGAAGATCCAAATCCAAATAACTATTGGAAACATGGCAACAACTCTCAGAATTTTTAAAGGATATATTACGGTTGGAGAATGTAAATTTCCAAATGAACAAAAGACGAAGATCCAAATCCAAATAACTATTGGAAACATAGCAACAACTCTCAGAATTTTTAAAGGATATATTACGGTTGGAGAATGTAGCGACCAAATGAACAAAGTTGGAGAATGTAGCGACCAAATGAACAAAGACGAAGATCCAAATCCAAATAACTATTGGAAACATGGCAACAACTCTCAGAATTTTTTAAAGGATATATTACGGTTTGGAGAATGTATACCAAAAATAACAAAGACGAAGATCCAAATCCAAATAACTATTGGAAACATGGCAACAACATTCAGAATTTTTAAAGGATATTACGGTTGGAGAATGTAGCCCAAATGAACAAAGACGAAGATCCAAATCCAAATAACTATTGGAAACATGGCAACAACTCTCAGAATTTTTAAAGGATATATTACGGTTGGAGAATGTAGCGACCAAATGAACAAAGACGAAGATCCAAATCCAAATAACTATTGGAAACATGGCAACAACTCTCAGAATTTTTTAAAGGATATATTACGGTTGGAGAATGTAGCGACCAAATGAACAAAGACGAAGATCCAAATCCAAATAACTATTGGAAACATGGCAACAACTCTCAGAATTTTAAAGGATATGGCTACGGTTGGAGAATGTAGCGACCAAATGAACAAAGACGAAGATCCAAATCCAAATAACATGGCAACAACTTTTTAAAGGAAACATGGCAACACAAAGACGAAGATCTCATTGAAACATTTTTAAATTTTTAAAGATATATTACGGTTGGAGAATGTAGCGACCAAATGAACAAAGACGAAGATCCAAATCCAAATAACAAATGGAAAATAACTATTGGAAACATGGCAACAACTCCAAATCTCAGAATTTTTTAAAGGATATATTACGGTTGGAGAATGTAGCGACCAAATGAACAAAGACGAAGATCCAAATCCAAATAACTATTGGAAACATGGCAACAACTCTCAAACATGAATTTTTTAAAGGATATATTACGGTTGGAGAATGTAAAACCAAATGAACAAAGACGAAGATCCAAATCCAAATAACTATTGGAAACATGGCAACAACTCAGAATTTTTAAAGGATATATTACGGTTGGAGAATGTAGAAGTATCAAATGAACAAAGACGAAGATCCAAATCCAAATAACTATTGGAAACATGGCAACAACTCTCATTTTTAAAGGATATATTACGGTTGGAGAATGTATGGACCAAATGAACAAAAGAGACGAAGATCCAAATCCAAATAACTATTGGAAACATGGCAACAACATTCTCAGAATTTTTAAAGGATATATTACGGTTGGAGAATGTAGCGACCAAATGAACAAAGACGAAGATCCAAATCCAAATAACTATTGGAAACATAACAACATTCAGAATTTTTAAAGGATATATTACGGTTGGAGAATGTAGCGACCAAATGAACAAAGACGAAGATCCAACCAAATAACTATTGGAAACATGGCAAAACAACTCTCAGAATTTTTAAAGGATATATTACGGTTGAGAATGTGGCGACCAAATGAACAAAGACGAAGATCCAAATCCAAATAACTATTGGAAACATGGCAACAACTCTCAGAATTTTTAAAGGATATATTACGGTTGGAGAATGTAGCGACCAAATGAACAAAGACGAAGATCCAAATCCAAATAACTATTGGAAACATGGCAACAACTCTCAGAATTTTTAAAAGGATATATTACGGTTGGAGAATGTAGCGACCAAATGAACAAAGACGAAGATCCAAATCCAAATAACTATTGGAAACATGGCAACAACTCTCAAATTTTTAAAGGATATATTACGGTTGGAGAATGTAGCGACCAAATGAACAAAGACGAAGATCCAAAAATAACTATTGGAAATAAACTATTTTTAAGGGAATTACAGAATGGCAAAATGAACAAAGACGAAGATCAATCCAAATAACTATTGAATTTTTTTTAAAGGATATATTACGGTTTGGAGAATGTAGCGACCAAATGAACAAAGACGAAGATCCAAATCCAAATAACTATTGGAAACATGGCAACAACGGTTGAGAATGTGAAGACCAAATGAACAAAGACGAAGATCCAAATTAACTTTAAAACTCTCAGAATTTTAAAGGATATTTACGGTTGGAGAATGTAGCGACCAAATGAACAAAGACGAAGATCCAAATCCAAATAACTATTGGAAACATGGCAACAACATCTCAGAATTTTTAAAGGATATATTACGGTTGGAGAATGTAGCGACCAAATGAACAAAGACGAAGATCCAAATCCAAATAACTATTGGAAACATGGCAACAACTCTCAGAATTTTTTGAGAAAAATGGATATAAGACGAAGATCCAAATCCAAACGGTTGGAGAATTTTTAAAGGATATATTATTGTTGGAGAAATGAACAAATGAACGAAGATCCAAATCCAAATAACTATTGGATCAACAACTCTCAGAATTTTAAATATATTGACGACCAAATGAACAAAGACGAAGATCCAACCAATAACTATTGAAACATTCAGAATTTTTAAAGGATATATTACGGTTGGAGAATGAAGCGACAACTCTCATGGCAACAACATTCAGAATTTTAAAGGATATATTACGGTTGGAGAATGTAGCGACCAAATGAACAAAGACGAAGATCCAAATCCAAATAACTATTGGAAACATGGCAACAACTCTCAGAATTTTTAAAGGATATATTACGGTTGGAGAATGTAGCGACCAAATGAACAAAGACGAAGATCCAAATCCAAATAACTATTGGAAACATGGCAACAACTCTCAGAATTTTTTAAAGGATATATTACGGTTGGAGAATGTAGCGACCAAATGAACAAAGACGAAGATCCAAATCCAAATAACTATTGGAAACATGGCAACAACTCTCAGAATTTTTAAAGGATATATTGAATTTTTAAAGGATATATTACGGTTGGAGAATGGAACAAAGACGAAGATCCAAACTAAAATAACTATTGGAAACATGGCAACAACTTTCAGAATTTTTAAGGATATATTACGGTTGGAAATGAACAAATGAACAAAGACGAAGATCCAAATCCAAATAACTATTGGAAACATGGCAACAACTCTCAGAATTTTTAAAGGATATATTACGGTTGGAGAATGTAGCGACCAAATGAACAAAGACGAAGACGAAATCATCCAAAAATAACTATTGGAAACATGGCAACAACTCTCAGAATTTTTAAAGGATATATTACGGTTTGAGAATGTTGGAAAATGAACAAAGACGAAGATCCAAATCCAAATAACTATTGGAAACATGGCAACAACTCTCAGAATTTTAAAGGATATATTACGGTTGGAGAATGTAGCGACCAAATGAACAAAGACGAAGATCCAAATCCAAATAACTATTGGAAACATGGCAACAACTCTCAATTTTTAAAGAATTTTTAAAGGATATAAATTACGGTTGGAGAATGTAGCGACCAAATGAACAAAGACGAAGATCCAAATCCAAATAACTATTGAATTTTTGAAACATGAACAAAGACGAACAACTCTCATGAATTTTAAAGGATATATTACGGTTGGAGAATGTAGCGACCAAATGAACAAAGACGAAGATCCAAATCCAAATAACTATTGGAAACATGGCAACAACTCTCAGAATTTTAAAGGATATATTACGGTTGGAGAATGTAGCGACCAAATGAACAAAGACGAAGATCCAAATCCAAATAACTATTGGAAACATGGCAACAACTCTCAGAATTTTTTAAAGGATATATTACGGTTGGAGAATGTAGCGACCAAATGAACAAAGACGAAGATCCAAAAAGACGAAGATCCAAAAATAACTAAAACATGGCAACAACAGTCAGAATTTTTAAAGGATATATTACGGTTGGAGAATGTAGCGACCAAATGAACAAAGACGAAGATCCAAATCCAAAATAACTATTGGAAACATGGCAACAACTCTCAGAATTTTAAAGGATATATTACGGTTGGAGAATGTAGCGACCAAATGAACAAAGACGAAGATCCAAATCCAAATAACTATTGGAAACATGGCAACAACTCTCAGAATTTTAAAGGATATATTATTGATATATTGAACGGAAGATCCAAATGGAAACATGAATGAATTTTTAAAGGATATACCAAATGAACAAAGACGAAGATCCAAATCCAAATAACTATTGGAAACATGGCAACAACTCTCAGAATTTTTAAAGGATATATTACGGTTGGAGAATGTAGCGACCAAATGAACAAAGACGAAGATCCAAATCCAAATAACTATTGGAAACATGGCAACAACTCTCAGAATTTTTAAAGGATATATTACGGTTGGAGAATGTAGCGACCAAATGAACAAAAGATCCAAATCCAAATAACTAAAACATGGCAACAAAATTTTTAAAGGATATATTACGGTTGAGAATGTAGCATGAACAAAGACGAAGATCCAAATCTAACTATTGGAAACATGGCAATTTTAAAGGATATATTACGGTTGGAGAATGTGGCGACCAAATGAACAAAGACGAAGATCCAAATCCAAATAACTATTGGAAACATGGCAACAACACTCAGAATTTTTAAAGGATATATTACGGTTGGAGAATGTAGCGACCAAAATGAACAAGACGAAGATCCAAATCCAAATAACTATTGGAAACATGGCAACAACTCTCAGAATTTTTTAAGGATATATTACGGTTGGAGAATGTAAGCGACCAAATGAACAAAGACGAAATCCAAATGAACAACTATTGGAAACATGGCAACAACACTCAGAATTTTTAAAGGATATATTACGGTTGGAGAATGGAGGACCAAATGAACAAAGACGAAGATCCAACCAAATAACTATTGGAAAAATGGCAACGACTCTCAGAATTTTTAAAGGATATATTACGGTTGGAGAATGTAGCGACCAAATGAACAAAGACGAAGATCCAAATCCAAATAACTATTGGAAACATGGCAACAACTCTCAGAATTTTTTAAAGGATATATTACGGTTGGAGAATGTAGCGACCAAATGAACAAAGACGAAGATCCAAATCCAAATAACTATTGGAAACATGGCAAACAACTCTCAGAATTTTTAAAGGATATATTACGGTTGGAGAATGTAGTGACCAAAATGAACAAAGACGAAGATCCAAATCCAAATAACTATTGGAAACATAAACAACTCTCAGAATTTTAAAGGATATATTACGGTTGAAATGTATGACCAAATGAACAAAGACGAAGATCCAAATCCAAATAACTATTGGAAACATTTTTAGGGATATTACGGTTGAAATGAAACCAAATGAACAACAAAAACTCAAAATTTTTAAAATTATATTACGGTTGGAAATGTAGCACCAAATGAACAAAGACGAAAGGATATATATTACGGTTGGAGAATGTAGCGACCAAATGAACAAAGACGAAGATCCAAATCCAAATAACTATTGGAACAACATTCAGAATTTTTAAAGGATATATTACGGTTGAGAATGTAGCGACCAAATGAACAAAGACGAAGATCCAAATTTTTGGAAACATGGCAACAACTCAGAATTTTTATATATTACGGTTGGAGAATGTAGCGACCAAATGAACAAAGACGAAGATCCAAATCCAAATAACTATTGGAAACATGGCAACAACATCTCAGAATTTTTAAAGGATATATTACGGTTGGAGAATGTAGCGACCAAATGAACAAAAGACGAAGATCCAAATCCAAATAACTATTGGAAACATGGCAACAACTCTCAGAATTTTTAAAGGATATATTACGGTTGGAGAATGTAGCGACCAAATGAACAAAGACGAAGATCCAAATCCAAATAACTATTGGAAACATGGCAACAACTCTCAGAATTTTTAAAGGATATATTACGGTTGGAGAAATGTAGCGACCAAAATGAACAAAGACGAAGATCCAAATCCAAATAACTATTGAAACATGGCAACAACTCTCAGAATTTTTAAAGGATATATTACGGTTGGAGAATGTAGCGACCAAATGAACAAAGACGAAGATCCAAATCCAAATAACTATTGGAAACATGGCAACAACTCTCAGAATTTTAAAGGATATATTACAGTTGGAGAATGTAGCGACCAAATGAACAAAGACGAAGATCCAAATCCAAATAACTATTGGAAACATGGCAACGACTCTCAGAATTTTTAATGGATATATTACGGTTGGAGAATATATTGAACAAAGAGAAGATCCAAATGGAAACATTGAATGAATTTTTAAAGGACAAATGAACCAAATGAAAAGACGAAGATCCAAATCCAAATAACTATTGGAAACATGGCAACAACATTCAGAATTTTTAAAGGATATATTACGGTTGGAGAATGTAGCGACCAAATGAACAAAGACGAAGATCCAAATCCAAATAACTATTGGAAACATGGCAAACAACTCTCAGAATTTTTAAAGGATATATTACGGTTGGAGAATGCTGCGACCAAATGAACAAAGACGAAGATCCAAATCCAAATAACTATTGGAAACATGGCAACGACTCTCAGAATTTTTAAAAGGATATATTACGGTTGGAGAATGTAGCGACCAAATGAACAAAGACGAAGATCCAAATCCAAATAACTATTGGAAACATGGCAACAACTCTCAGAATTTTTAAAGGATATATTACGGTTGGAAATGTAGCGACCAAATGAACAAAGACGAAGATCCAAATCCAAATAACTATTGGAAACATGGCAACGACACTCAGAATTTTTAAAGGATATATTACGGTTGGAGAATGTAGCGACCAAATGAACAAAGACGAAGATCCAAATCCAAATAACTATTGGAAACATGGCAACAACTCTCAGAATTTTTTAAAGGATATATTACGGTTGGAGAATGTAGCGACCAAAATGAACAAAGACGAAGATCCAAATCCAAATAACTATTGGAAACATCTCAGAATTTTTAAAGGATATATTACGGTTGGAAATGTAGGACCAAAATGAACAAAGACGAAGATCCAAAACCAAATAACTATTGGAAACATTTTTTTTAAAGGATATATTACGGTTTGGAGAATGTAGCGACCAAATGAACAAAGACGAAGATCCAAATCCAAATAACTATTGGAAACATGGCAACAACTCTCAGAATTTTAAAGGATATATTACGGTTGGAGAATGTAGACCAAATGAAAAAGACGACCAAATGAAACAAACAACTCTCAGAATTTTTAAAGGATATATTACGGTTGGAGAATGTAGCGACCAAATGAACAAAGACCCAAATCCAAATAACTATTGGAAACATGGCAACAACTCTCAGAATTTTTAAAGGATATATTACGGTTGGAGAATGTAGCGACCAAATGAACAAAAGACGAAGATCCAAATCCAAATAACTATTGGAAACATGGCAAACAACTCTCAGAATTTTTAAAGGATATATTACGGTTGGAGAATGTAGCGACCAAATGAACAAAGACGAAGATCCAAATCCAAATAACTATTGGAAACATGGCAACAACTCTCAGAATTTTTAAAGGATATATTACGGTTGGAGAATGTAGACCAAATGAACAAAAGACGAAGATCCAAATCCAAATAACTATTGGAAACATGGCAACAACTCTCAGAATTTTTTAAAGGATATATTTACGGTTGGAGAATGTAGCCAAATGAACAAAGACCCAAATGAAATAACAAAACATGGCAACAACTCCAGAAGATCCAAAAAATGAACAAAGACGAAGATCAAATAAAATAACTATTGGAAACATGGCAACAACTCTCAGAATTTTTAAAGGATATATTACGGTTGGAGAGGACCAAATGAACAAAGAGTGAAGATCCAAATCCAAATAACTATTGCGACAACAAATTTTTAAAGAACAAATGACGAAGACGAAGATCCAAATCCAAATAACTATTGGAAAAATGGCAAAAACTCTCAGAATTTTTAAAGGATATATTACGGTTGGAGAATGGCAAATGAACAACTCCAAATCTGAAACATGGCAACAACTTCTGAATTTTAAAGGATATATTACGGTTGGAGAATGTAGCGACCAAATGAACAAAGACGAAGATCCAAATCAAATAACTATTGGAAACATGGCAACAACTCTTAGAATTTTAAAGGATATATTACGGTTGGAGAATGTAGCGACCAAATGAACAAAGACGAAGATCCAAATCCAAATAACTATTGGAAACATGGCAACAACTCTCAGAATTTTTAAAGGATATATTACGGTTGGAGAATGTAGAAGACCAAATGAACAAAGACGAAGATCCAAATCCAAATAACTATTGGAAACATGGCAACAACTCTCAGAATTTTTAAAGGATATATTACGGTTGGAGAATGTAGCGACCAAATGAACAAGACGAAGATCCAAATCCAAATAACTATTGGAAACATGGCAACAACTCTCAAATATTTTTGAAAATGATAACAAAGACGAAGATCCAAATTAACTATTGGAAACATGTTGAAATTTTAAAGGAATGTTGAGAATGGAGCGACCAAATGAACAAAGACGAAGATCCAAATCAAATAACTATTGGAAACATGGCAACAACTCTCAGAATTTTAAAGGATATATTACGGTTGGAGAATTGGACCAAATGAACAAAGACGAAGATCCAAATATTGGAAACATGGCAACAACTCTCAGAATTTAAAGGATATATTACGGTTGGAGAATGGAAGCGACCAAAATGAACAAAGACGAAATCCAAATCCAAATAACTATTGGAAACATGGCAACAACTCTCAGAATTTTAAAGGATATATTACGGTTGGAGAATGTAGCGACCAAATGAACAAAGACGAAGATCCAAATCCAAATAACTATTGGAAACATGGCAACAACTCTCAGAATTTTTAAAGGATATATTACGGTTGGAGAATGTAGCGACCAAATGAACAAAGACGAAGATCCAAATCAAATAACTATTGGAAACATGGGTACAAATCTCAAATTTTTAAAGGATATATTACGGTTGGAGAATGTAGCGACCAAATGAACAAAGACGAAGATCCAAATCCAAATAACTTTGGAAACATGGCAACAACTAGAATTTTTAAGGATATATTACGGTTTGGAGAATGTAGCGACCAAATGAACAAAGACGAAGATTCAAATCCAAATAACTATTGGGAACATGGCAACAACACTCAGAATTTTTAAAGGATATATTACGGTTGGAGAATGTATCGACCAAATGAACAAAGACGAAGATCCAATTCCAAATAACTATTGGAAACATGGCAACAACTCTCAGAATTTTTAAAGGATATATTACGGTTGGAGAATGAAGACCAAATGAACAAAGACGAAGATCCAAATCAAATAACTATTGGAAACATGGCAAACCAAATTTTTAAACGGTTGGAGAATGAAGACGAAGATCCAAATCCAAATAACTATTGGAAACATGGCAACAACTCTCAGAATTTTTAAAGGATATATTACGGTTGGAGAATGTAGCGACCAAATGAACAAAGACGAAGATCCAAATCCAAATAACTATTGGAAACATAGCAACAACATCTCAAATTTTTAAAGGATATATTACGGTTGGAGAATGTAGCGACCAAATGAACAAAAGACGAAGATCCAAATCCAAATAACTATTGGAAACATGGCAACAACTCTCAAATTTTTAAAAGGATATATACGGTTGGAGAATGTAGCGACCAAATGAACAAAGACGAAGATCCAAAAATAACTATTGGAAATAACTATTTTAAAGGAATCCAAATGAACAAAGACGAAGATCCAAATCCAAATAACTATTGGAAACATGGCAACAACTTTTTAAAAAGGATATATTACGGTTGGAGAATGTAGCGACCAAATGAACAAAGACGAAGATCCAAATCCAAATAACTATTGGAAACATGGCAACAACTCTCAGAATTTTTAAAGGAGGTTGGATATGAACAAAGACGAAGATTAACTATTTAAACATGGCAACATGAATTTTAAAGGATATATTACGGTTTGGAGAATGCTGTTGCGACCAAATGGAAC
This sequence comes from Acanthosepion pharaonis, assembly GCA_903632075.3. NCBI lineage: Eukaryota > Metazoa > Mollusca > Cephalopoda > Sepiida > Sepiidae > Acanthosepion > Acanthosepion pharaonis. Next base: position 376,640 of record CAHIKZ030005210.1, on the reverse strand, counting down.
AAAGACGAAGATCCAAATCCAAATAACTATTGGAAAAATGGCAACAACTCTCTGAATTTTTAAAGGATATATTACGGTTGGAGAATGTAGCGACCAAATGAACAAAGACGAAGATCCAAATCCAAATAACTATTGGAAACATGGCAACAACTCTCAGAATTTTTAAAGGATATATTACGGTTGGAGAATGTAGCGACCAAATGAACAAAGACGAAGATCCAAATCAAATAACTATTGGAAAAATAGCTAAAATCTCAAATTTTTTAAAGGATATATTACGGTTGGAGAATGTAGCGACAAATTAACAAAACGAAGATCCAAATCCAAATAACTATTGGAAACATAGCAACAACTCTCAAATTTTTAAAGGATATATTACGGTTTGGAGATATTTAGCGACCAAATGAACAAAGACGAAGATCCAAATCAAATAACTATTGGAAACATTACAACAACATTCAGAATTTTTAAAGGATATATTACGGTTGGAGAATGTAGCGACCAAATGAACAAGACGAAGATCAAATCAAATAACTATTGGAAAATACAACAACAGTCAGAATTTTGAAGGATATATTACGGTTGGAGAATGTTTGGACAAATGAACAAAAGACGAATCCAAATCCAAATAACTATTGGAAACATGGCAACAACTCTCAAATTTTTAAGGATATATTACGGTTTGGAGAATGTAGCGACCAAATGAACAAAGACGAATCCAAATCCAAATAACTATTGGAAACATGTAACGACTCTCAAATTTTTTAAAGGATATGTACGGTTGGAGAATGTAGCGACCAAATGAACAAAGACGAAGATCCAAATCCAAATAACTATTGGAAACATGGCAACAACTCTCAAATTTTAAAAGGATATATTACAGTTTGGAGAATGTATGACCAAATGAACAAAGACGAAGATCCAAATCCAAATAACTATTGGAAACATGGCAACGACTCTCAGAATTTTTTAAAGGATATATTACGGTTGGAGGAATGTGGCGACCAAATGAACAAAGACGAAGAATCCAAATCCAAATAACTATTGGAAACATAGCAACTCTCAAATTTTTAAAGATATATTACGGTTGGAGGAATGTAACGACCAAATGAACAAGAGGAAGATCAAATCCAAATAACTATTGGAAACATTACAACAACAGTCCAAATTTTTAAAGGATATATTACGGTTGGAGAATGTAGCGACCAAATGAACAAGACGAAGATCAAATCCAAATAACTAATTGGAAACATGGCAACAACTCTCCAAATTTTTAAAGGATATATTACGGTTGGAGAATGTAGCGACCTAATGAACAAAGACGAAGATCCAAATCAAATAACTATTGGAAACATGGCAACAACTCTCAAATTTTAAAGGATATATTACGGTTGGAGAATGTAGCGACCAAATGAACAAGACGAAGATCCAAATCCAAATAACTATTGGAAAAATGGCAACAAATCTCTGAATTTTTAAAGGATATATTACGGTTGGAGAATGTAGCGACCAAATGAACAAACGAAGAATCAAATCCAAATAACTATTGGAAACATGGCAACACTCTCAAAATTTTAAAAGGATATATTACATTTGGAGAATGTAGCGACCAAATGAACAAAAGACGAAGATCCAAATCAAATAACTATTGGAAACATGGCAACAACTCTCAAATTTTAAAGGATATATTACAGTTTGGAAGAATGTGGCGACCAAATGAACAAAAGACGAAGATCCAAATCAAATAACTATTGGAAAAATTGCAACAACTCTCTGAATTTTTGAGGATATATTACGGTTGGAGAATGTAGCGACCAAATGAACAAAGACGAAGATCAAATCAAATAACTATTGGAAACATGGCAACAACTCTCAGAATTTTTAAAGGATATATTACGGTTGGAGAATGCTGGCGACCAAATGAACAAAGTCCAAATCCAAAGATCCAAATCAACTCTCAGAAACATGGCAACGACTCTCAGGTCCAAAAGGATATGTAAAATGGTTTGGATATATTACGGTTGGAGCGACCAAATGAACAAAGACGAAGATCCAAATCCAAATAACTATTGGAAACATAGCAGCAACAACTCAGAATTTTTAAAGGATATGTACGGTTGGAGAATGTAACGACCAAATGAACAAAGACAGTCAAATCAAATAACCAAGGATATATTACGGAAATGTGGCATGGCAACATTTCTCATTGGAATTTTTAAAAAGGATATATTACGGTTGGAGAATGTAGCGACCAAATGAACAAAAACGAAGATCAAATCCAAATAACTATTGGAAACATGGCAACAACTCTCAAATTTTTTAAAGGATATATTACGGTTGGAGAATGTAGCGACCAAATGAACAAGACGAAGAAATCAAATCCAAATAACTATTGGAAACATGGCAACAACTCTCAAATTTTAAAGGATATATTACGGTTGGAAATGTAGCGACCAAATGAACAAAAGACGAAAGATCCAAATCCAAATAACTATTTTTAAAGGAAATTCCATTGCTGAAGGATATATTACGGTTGGAGAATGACGAAATGAACAAGACAAATCCAAATAACTATTGGAAACATGGCAACAACTCTTAGAATTTTTAAAAGGATATATTACGGTTGGAAATGTGGCGACCAAATGAACAAAGACGAAGATCCAAATCCAAATAACTATTGGAAACATGGCAACTACTCTCAGAATTTTTTTAAAGGATATATTACGGTTGGAGAATGTAGCGACCAAATGAACAAAGACGAAAGATCCAAATCCAAATAACTAACCCGGAAACATAGCGCTTGACTCTCAAATTTTTAAGGATATATTACGGTTGGAGAATGTAGCGACCAAATGAACAAAAGACGAAGATCCAAATCCAAACTTCTATTGGAAACATGGCAACGACTCTCAAATTTTTAAAGGATATATTACGGTTGGAGAATGTAGCGACCAAATGAACAAGAACGAAGATCCAAATCAAATAACTATGACGAACAACTCTCAAATTTTGAAGGATATATTACGGTTGGAGAATGTAGCGACCAAATGAACAAGACGAAGATCAAATCAAATAATTTTCTCAAATTTTTTTAAGGGATATATTACGGTTGGAGAATGTAGCGACCAAAATGAACAAAAGACGAAGATCCATTCCAAATAACTATTGGAAACATGGCAACAACTCTCAGAATTTTTAAAGGATATATTACGGTTGGAGAATGTAGCGACCAAATGAACAAAAAAGACGAAGATCCAAATCCAAAATAACTATTGGAAAAATGGCAACAACATTCAAATTTTTAAGGATATATATTACGGTTGGAGAATGTAATGAACAAGACCAAATGAACAAAACTCTCAAATTTTTAAAGACGAAATGTAGCGACCAAATCAAAATCCAAATAACTATTGGAAACATGCTTGTAACTCTCAAATTTTAAAGGATATATTACGGTTGGAGAATGTGGCGACCAAATGAACAAAGACGAAAGATCCAAATCCAAATAACTATTGGAAAAATGACAACAACTCTCAAAATTTTAAAGGATATATTACGGTTGGAGAATGTAGCGACCAAATGAACAAAGACGAAGATCAAATCCAAATAACTAATGGAAACATGGCAACAACTCTCAGAATTTTTAAAGGATATATTACGGTTGGAGAATGTAGCGACCAAAATGAACAAGACGAATCAAATCAAATAACTATTGGAAACATGGCAACAACTCTCAGAATTTTAAAGGATATATTGCAGTTGGAGAATGTAACGACCAAATGAACAAAGACGAAATCCAAATCCAAATAACTATTGGAAACATGCAACGACTCTCAAGAATTTTTTAAAAGGATATATTACGGTTGGAGAATGTAGCGACCAAATGAACAAGACGAAGATCAAATCCAAATAACTAATTGGAAACATGGCAACAACTCTCAATTTTTTAAAGGATGTAATACGGTTGGAGAATGTAGCGACCAAATGAACAAAGACAGATAAAATCAAATAACTATTGGAAACATGGCAACGACTCTCAAATTTTTAAAGGATATATTACGGTTGGAGAATGTGGTGACCAAATGAACAAAAAATTTTTAAAGACGAAGATCAAGACAAATCCTAATAACTAATGGAAACATGGCAACGACTCTCAAATTTTAAATGATATATTACGGTTGGGAGAATGTGGCGACCAAATGAACAAAGACGAAGATCCAAATCCAAATAACTATTGGAAACATGGCAACAACTCTCAGAATTTTAAAGGATATATATTACGGATTAGAGAATATAGCGACCAAATGAACAAAGACGAAGATCAAATCAAATCAAATTTTAAGGATATATTACGGTTGGAGAATGTAGCACCAAATGAACAAAGACAACAAATCCAAATAACTATTGGAAACATGGCAAAACTCTTTTTTAAAGGATATATTACGTTGGAGAATGTAACGACCAAATGAACAAAGACGAAAGATCCAAAATGAACAAGACAAATAACTATTGAAACATGGCAACAACACTCAGAATTTTAAAAAGGATATATTACGGTTGGAGAATGCTGGCGACCAAATGAACAAGACGAAGATCCAAATCCAAATAACTATTGGAAACATGGCAACAACTCTCAATCATATATTTTGGAGAATGTAGCGACCAAATGACAAAGACAGAATCCAAATCATAACTACATAGCAGCAACTCTCAAGAAGTTTTAAGGATATATTACAGTTGGAGAATGTAGCGACCAAATGAACAAAGACGAAGATCCCAAATCCAAATAACTATTGGAAACATAGCAACGACTCTCAGAATTTTAAAAGGATATGTTACGTTTGGAGAATGTAACGACCAAATGAACAAGACGAAGATCAAATCCAAATAACTATTGGAAACATGCTTAACAACTCTCAAATTTTTTAAGGATATATTACGGTTGGAGAATGTAGCGACCAAATGAACAAAGACGAAGATCAAATCTCAAAAAAAAGGATAACTACGGTTGGAAGCGACAAATGAACAAAAGACGAAAGATCAACTCTCAAATTTTTTTAAAAGGATATATTACGGTTGGAGAATGTAGCGATACCAAATGAACAAAGACGAAAGATCAAATCCAAATAACTATTGGAAACATGGCAACAACTCACAGAATTTTAAAAAGGATATATTACGGTTGGAGAATGTAGCGACCAAATGAACAAAGACGAAGATCCAAATCAAATAACTATTGGAAACATGGCAACAACTCTCTGAATTTTTTTAAAGGATATATTACGGTTGGAGAATGTAGCGACCAAATGAACAACGACGAAGATCAAATCAAATAACTATTGGAAACATAGCAACAACTCTCAAATTTTAAGGATATATATTACGGTTTGGAGAATGTAGCCGACCAAATGAACAAAGACGAATATTCAAATAACTATTGGAAACATGGCAACAACTCTCAGAAAAGGATATGTTTGGAAATGGACAAATATCAAAGACGAAGATTCAAATCAAATAACTAATGGAAACATAGCGAACTCTCAAATTTTTAAAAAGGAACAAGAATGTATCGACAAAATGAACAAAGACGAATCCAAATCAAAAAACTATTGGAAAAATGGCAACAACTCTCCAGAATTTTTAAAGGATATATTACGGTTGGAGAATGTGGCGACCAAATGAACAAGACGAAATCAAATCAAATAACTATTGAAGAAACAACTCTCAAATTTTAAAAAAGGATATATTACGGTTGGAAATGTGGACCAAATGAACAAGGCTCAAATCAAATAATAATTAAAGGACTCTAAATTTTAAAGGTTATATTACGGAGGAGAATGTGGCGACCAAATGAACAAAGACGAAGATCCAAATCAAATAACTATTGGAAACATGGCAACAACTCTCAAATTTTAAAGGATATATATTACGGTTGGAGAATGTAGCGACCAAATGAACCGTCAAATAACTATTGACAAGATCCAAATCAAATATACTACGGTTGGAAACACATAGACCAAATAACACTCAGAATTTACAAAGGATATATTTTTAAAGTTGGGTTGGAATGTAGCGACCAAATGAACAAAACGAAGATCAAATCAAAATAACTATTGGAAACATGGCAACAACTCTCAAATTTTAAAGGATATATTACGGTTTGGAGAATGTAGCGACCAAATGAACAAAGACGAAGATCAAATCCAAATAACTATTGGAAACAATGGCAACAACTCTCGAATTTTTTAAATGATATATTACGGTTGGAGAATGTAGCGACCAAATGAACAAAGACGAAAGATCCAAATCAAAATAACTATTGAAACATATGCAACAACTCTCAAATTTTTAAAGGATATATTACGGTTGGAGAATGTAGCGACCAAATGAACAAAGACGAAGATCCAAATCCAAATAACTATTGGAAACATAGCAACAACTCTCAGAATTTTAAAAAGTATATTACGTTTGGAGAAATGTAGCGACCAAATGAACAAAAGACGAAAGATCCAAATCAAATAACTAGCCAAACATAGCAGCAACGACTCTCAGAATTTTTAAAGGATATATTACGGTTGGAGAATGTGAGCGACCAAATAACTATAAACATAGAACAAAATTTTAAAGGATATATTACGGTTGGAGAATGTGGCGATCAAATAGACAAAAGACGAATCAAAATCAAATAACTATTGGAAACACTCAGAATTTTTAAAGGATATATTACAGTTGGACACCAAATAACTATGGACAAAGATCCAAATCAAACCTTATTGGGAACATTACGGATATGGGAGAATGTAGCGACCAAATGAACAAAGACGAAGATCCAAATCAAATAACTATTGGAAACATGGCAACAACTCTCAAATTTTTAAAGGATATATTACGGTTGGAGAATGTAGCGACCAAATGAACAAAGGAAAGATCAAATCCAAATAACTATTGGAAACATAGCAACAACTCTCAGAATTTTTAAAGGATATATTACGGTTTGAGAATGTAGCATATTACCAAATGAACAAATGACGAAGATCAAATCCAAATAACTATTGGAAAAATAGCAATACACTCCAAATTTTGAGATATATTACGGTTGGAGAATGTAGCGACCAAATGAACAAGACGAAGATCAAATCCAAATAACTATTGGAAACATGGCAAAAACTCTCAGAAACTATTTTTAAGGATATATTACAGTTGGAGAATGTAGCGACCAAATGAACAAAGACGAAAGATCCAAATCAAATAATATTGGAAACATAGCAGCGACTCTCAAATTTTTTAAAGGATATATTACGGTTGGAGAATGTAGCGACCAAATGAACAAAGACGAAGATCCAAATCCAAATAACTATTGGAAAAATGGCAACAACTCTCAAATTTTTTAAAAGATATATTACGGTTGGAGAATGTAGCGACCAAATGAACAAAGACGAAGATCCAAATCCAAATAACTATTGGAAACATGGCAACAACCTCAGAATTTTTAAAGGATATATTACGGTTGGAGAATGTAGCGACCAAATGAACAAAAGACGAAGATCAAATCAAACAACTATTGGAAAATGGCAACAACTCTCAAATTTTAAAGGATATATTATTACGGTTGGAGAATGTAAGCGACCAATGAACAAAGACGAATCCAAATCAAAATAACTATTATTGAAACATGGCAACAACTCTTAGAATTTTAAAGGATATAACGGTTGGAGAATGTGGCGACAAATGAACAAGAATTTCCAAATCAAATATATTGGAAAATGGTCTCTGAATTTTTAAATGTAGCGACCAAATGGCGACAAATGAACAAGGCGATCAAATCAAATAACTAGCCAGGAAACATGGCAGCAACTACTCAGAATTTTAAAGGATATATTACGGTTGGAGAATGCTGGCGACCAAATGAACAAAAGACGAAGATCCAAATCCAAAATAACAACGGAAACATGGCAACATTTCTCAAATTTTAAAGGATATATTAGGGTTTGGAGATATGACCAAATGAACAAATGAACAAATCAAATAACTATTGAAACATCCAAACTCTCAAATAACTATATGGAAATGCATGGCGAACAACTCTCAAACACTTTTTTTAAAGGATATATTACGGTTGGAGAATGTAGCGACCAAATGAACAAGACGAAGATCCAAATCCAAATAACTATTTGAAACATGGCAACAACACTCAGAATTTTAAAGGATATATTGGGATTGGAAATGTAGCGACCAAATGAACAAGGACAGATCCAAATCCAAATAACTATTGGAATCATTGCAACAACATTCAGAATTTTTTAAGGATATATTACGGTTGGAAATGCACGACCAAATGAACAAAGACGAATCCAAATCCAAATAACCTATTGGAAACATAGCAACTCTCAAATTTTTAAAAGGATATATTACGGTTTGAGAATGTAGCGACAAATGAACAAAGACGAATCCAAATCAAATAACTATTGGAAAAATGGCAACAACTCTCCAGAATTTTAAGGATATATTACGGTTGGAGAATGCTGGCGACCAAATGAACAAAGACGAAGATCCAAATCCAAATAACTATTGGAAAAATGGCTTGTAACTCTCAGAATTTTAAAGGATATATTACGGTTGGAGAATGTAGCACCAAATGAACAAAGACGAAAGATCCAAATCAAATAACTAATGAAACATGGCAACAACTCTCAAATTTTTAAAAGGATATATTACGGTTGGAGAATGTAGCGACCAAAATGAACAAAGACGAAGATCAAATCCAAATAACTAGTGGAAGGTTGGCAACAACTCTCAGAATTTTAAAAGATATATTACGGTTGGAGAATGTGGCGACCAAATGAACAAAGACGAAGATCAAATCCAAATAACTATTGGAAAACACGGCAACAACTCTCTGAATTTTTAAGATATATTACAGTTGGAGAATGTAGCGACCAAATGAACAAAAGACGAAGATCCGTCAAATAACTATTGGAAACATGGCAACGACTCTCAGAATTTTTAAAGGATATATTACGGTTGGAAATGTAGCGATAACCGTGAACAAAGACGAAGATCCAAACAAATAACTATTGGAAAAATGGCAACAACTCTCTGAATTTTTAAAGGATATATTACGGTTGGAGGGAATGTAGCGACCAAATGAACAAAGACGAAGATCCAAATCAAATAACTATTGGAAACATGGCAACAACTCTTAAATTTAAAGGATATATTACGGTTGGGAGAATGTAGCGACCAAATGAACAAAGACGAAAGATCAAATCCAAATAATATTGGAAACATGGCAACAACTCTCAAATTTTTTAAGGATATATTACGGTTGGAGAATGTAGCGACCAAATGAACAAAGACGAAAGATCAAATCAAATAACTATTGGAAACATAGCAACAACTCTCCAGAATTTTTAAAGGATATATTACAGTTGGAGAATGTAGACCAAATGAACAAAGACGACCAAATCCGAACAAAGCAACAACTCTCAAGAATTTTTAAGGATATACCTTAAATGAACAAGACGAAATAACTATTGGAAACTTGGCAACAACTCTCAGAATTTTTTAAAGGATATATTACGGTTGGAGAATGTAGCGACCAAATGAACAAAGACGAAGATCCAAATCCAAATAACTAATGGAAACATGGCAACAACTCACAGAATTTTTAAGGATATATATTACGGTTGGAGAATGTAGCGACCAAATAAAACCAAAGAACCCAAAATCCAAATAACTATTGGAAAAATAGCAACAAACTCTGAATTTTTAAAGGATATATTACGGTTGGAGAATGTAGCGACCAAATGAACAAAAGACGAAGATCCAAATCCAAAATAACTATTGGAAACATAGCAACAACTCTCAAATTTTAAAAAAGGATATATTACGGTTTTGAGAATGCCAGCGACCAAATGAGGAACAAAGACGAATCCAAATCCGACAACTATTGGAAACTTATGGCTACTCTCAAATTTTTTAAGGATATATTAGGGTTGGAGAATGTAGCGACCAAATGACCAAATGAACAAATGGAAACATGATCTCAAATTTACAAAAGTATATATATTGGAAACATGGCAAAGACTCTCAAATTTTTTAAAAGGATATACTCTCCGGTTTTAAAGGATATATTACGGTTGGAAATGAACAAAACAAGACGATCAAATCCAAATAACTAATGGAAACATAGCAACAACTCTCAGAATTTTTTTTAAAGGATATATTACGGTTGGAAATGTAGACCAAATGAACAAGACGAAGATCCAAATCCAAATAACTATTGGAAACATAGCATAACACTCAAATTTTTAAAGGATATATTACGGTTGGAGATGTAGCGACCAAATGAACAAAACGACGAATCAAATCAAATAACTATTGGAATCATTACAACAACTCTCAGAATTTTTAAGGATATATGCAGTTGGAGAATGTAGCGACAAATGAACAAAGACGAAGATCAAATCCAAATAACTATTGGAAACATGGCAACTCTCAAATTTTTAAAAAGGATATATTACGGTTGGAGAATGTAGCGACCAAATGAACAAAGACGAAGATCCAAATCTAAATAACTATTGGAAAAATGGCAACAACTCTCAAATTTTAAAGGATATATTACGGTTGGAGAATACTGGCAAATGACAAATGAAATCAAATAACTATTATTGAAAAATAGAACTCTCTGAATTTTAAATATACTTGGATTGGTAGACAAAGACGAATCAAATCCAAATAACATGGCATAGCAACAACTCTCAAATTTTCAAGGATATATTACGGTTGGAGAATGTAGCGACCAAATGAACAAGACGAAGATCCGTCAAATAACTATTGGAAACATGGCAACACACTCTTTTTAAAATTTTTTGGAAATGTAGATATATTAACTATTGGAATCATTGAGAATTTTAAAGTGTACGGTTGGAGAATGCGACCAAATGAACAAAGGAGCAAAGATCAAATCCAAATAACCTATTGGAAACATGGCAACAACTCTCCAGAATTTTAAAGGATATATTACGGTTTGAGAATGTTAGCGACTAAATGAACAAAGACGAATCAAATCCAAATAACTATTGGAAACATAGCAGCAACTCTCCAGAATTTTTAAAGGATATGTACGGTTGGAGAATGTAGCGACCAATGAACAAAGACGAATCCAAATCCAAATAACTATTGGAAAAATAGCAACAACTCTGAATTTTAAAGGATATATTACGGTTGGAGAATGTAGCGACAAATGAACAAAGACGAAGATCCAAATCCAAATAACTATTGGAAACATGTAACGACTTAGAATTTTTAAAGGATATATTACGGTTGGAGAATGTACCAAATGAACAAAGACGAATCAAATCAAATAACTATTGGAAACATAGCAGCTACTCTCAAATTTTTAAATGATATATTACAGTTGGAGAATGTAGCGACCAAATGAACAAAGACGAAGATCAAATCCAAATAACTATTGGAAACATGGCAACAACTCTCAAATTTTTAAAGGATATATTACGTTTGGAGACCAAATGAACAAAGACAGAAATCAAAAACTATTGAAACAAAGACGAAGATCAATTTTTTAAAGGATAACTACGGTTGGAGAATGTAGCGACCAAATGAACAAAGACGAAGATCAAATCAAATAATTTAATCAAAAGGATATATTACGGTTGGAGAATGTAGCCAAATGAAAAGACGAAGATCCAAATCAAATAACTATTGAAACATGTAACAACTCTCAGAATTTTAAGGATATATACGGTTGGAGAATGTAGCGACCAAATGAACAAGACGAATCCAAATCAAATAACTAATTGGAAACATGGCAACGACACTCAAATTTTTAAAGGATATATTACGGTTGGAGAATATAGCGACCAAATGAACAAAGACGAAGATCCAAATCAAATAACTATTGGAAAAATGGCAACAACTCTCTGAATTTTTAAAAGGATATAATACAGATTTGGAGAATGTAGTGACCAAATGAACAAAGACGAAGATCAAATCCAAATAACTATTGGAACATGGCAACAACTCTCAGAATTTTAAAGGATATATTACGGTTGGAGAAATGTAGCGACCAAATGAACAAAAGACGTAGATCAAATCCAAATAACTATTGAAACATGGCAACAACTCTCCAAATTTTTAAAGGATATATTACGGTTGGAGAATGTAGCGACCAAATGAACAAAGACGAATCCAAATCCAAATAACTATTGGAAAATGGCAGCAACTCTCAAATTTTTAAAGGATATATTACGGTTGGAAATGTAGCGACCAAATGAATAAAGACGAAAGATCAAATCCAAATAACTATTGGAATCATTGCAACAACTCTCAAATTTTAAGGATATATTACGGTTGGAGAATGTAGCGACCTAATGAACAAAGACGAAGATCAGGAAATCAAATAACTATTGGAAACATAGCAACAACTCTTAGAATTTTAAAGGATATATTACGGTTTTGAGAATGTAGCGACCAAATGAACAAAGACGAAGATCAAATCAAATAACCTAACCCAGAAACATGGCAACAACTCTCAGAATTTTTAAAGGATATTTTTGGAAAAGGCGACCAAATAACAAGACGAGGTATTAGGGTATGGAGTTTGGAATGTAGCGACCAAATGAACAAAGACGAATCCAAATCCAAATAACTATTGGAAACATGGCAACAACTCTCAGAATTTTTAAAGGATATATTACGGTTGGAATATGGCGACCAAATGAACAAAGAACAAAGACGAAACGATCCAAATTTTTAAAATAACTTTGGAGGTATAGCGAATGAACAAAGAAAACAACAACTCTCAAATTTTTAAAAGGATATAATACGGTTGGAGAATGTAGCGACAAATGAACAAAGACGAAGATCCAAATCCAAATAACTATTGGAATCATTACAACAACTCTCAAGAATTTTTTTATGATATATTACGGTTGGAGAAATGCTGGCGACCAAATGAACAAAGACGAAGATCCGTCAAATAACTATTGGAAACATGGCAACTCTCAGAATTTTAAAGGATATATTACGGTTGGAGAATGTAGCGACCAAATGAACAAAATGAACAAAATAACTATTGGAAACATGGCAAATCTCAAATAACTATTGGTTGGAAACATGGCGACCAAATGAACAAAGACACCAAATCAAATTTTTAACAACTCCTCTGAATTTTAATGTATATATTACGGTTGGAGAATGTAGCGACAAATGAAAAAAAGACGAAGATCAAATCCAAATAACTAGTGGAAACATAGCCTTAACTCTCTGAATTTTAAAGGATATATTACGGTTGGAGAATGTAGCGACCAAATGAACAAAGACGAAGATCAAAATCAAATAACTATTGGAAACATAGCAACGACACTCCAGAATTTTAAAGGATATGTGCGGTTTGGAGAATGTGGCGACCAAATGAACAAAGACGAATCCAAATCAAATAACTAATGGAAAAATGGCAACAACTCTCTGAATTTTTAAAAAGGATATAATACGGTTTAGGAGATGTAGCGACCAAATGAACAAAGACGAAGATCCAAATCAAATAACTTCAGCGGAAACATGGCAACAACTCTCAAATTTTTAAAGGATATATTACGGTTGGAGAATGTAGCGACCAAATGAACAAAGACGTAAGATCCAAATCAAATAACTATTGGAAACATGTAACGACTCTCAAAAGAATTTTTTAAGGATATATTAGGGTTTGGAGAATGTAGCAGCCAAATGAACAAAGACGAATCCAAATCAAATAACTATTGGAAACATGGCAGCAACTCAAATTTTTAAAGGATATATTACGGTTGGAGGTAAACCAAATGAACAAAAGACGAATCCAAATCCAAATAACTATTGAAACATAGCAACAACATTCCAGAAATTTTAAAGGATATATTACGAGTTTGGAGATGTAGCGACCAAATGAACAAAGACGAACCAAATCCAATAACTATTGGAATCATTATAGCAACAGTCAAATTTTAAGGATATATTACGGTTGGAGAATGTAGCACGACCAAATGAACAAAGACGAAGATCAAATCAAATAACTAATGGAAACATGCAACGACTCTCAGAATTTTTAAAGGATATATTACGGTTGGAGAATGTAGCATAAAATGAACAAAGACGAAGATCCAAATCAAATAACTAATGGAAACATGGCAGCAACTCTCAGAATTTTTAAAGGATATATTACGGTTGGGGTATGCTAGCGACCAAATGAACAAAGACGAAGATCCAAATCCAAATAACTATTGGAAAAATGGCAACAAATCTCAAATTTTTTAAAGGATATATTACGGTTGGAGAATGTAGCGACCAAATGAACAAAGACGAATCCAAATCCAAATAACTATTGGAAACATAGCAACAACACTCAGAATTTTTTTAAAGGATATATTACAGTTGGAGAATAGAGAGCGACCAAATGAACAAAGACGAATCAAATCAAATAACTATTGGAAACATAGCAACGACTCTCAAATTTTTAAAGGATATATTACGGTTGGAGAATGTAGCGACCAAATGAACAAAGACGAAGATCAAATCCTAATAACTATTGGAAACATAGCAACAACTCTCAGAATTTTAAAAAAGGATATATTACAGTTTGGAATGTAGCGACCAAATGAACAAAGACGAAAGATCAGGAAATCCAAATAACTATTGGAAACTTGGCAACAACTCTCAAATTTTAAGGATATTACGGTTGGAGAATCTGCTGACCAAATGAACAAAGACGAAGATCCAAATCCAAATAACTATTGAAACATAACAGCAACAACTCTCAGAATTTTTAAGGATATATTACGGTTGGAGAATGTAGCGACCAAATGAACAAAGACGAAGATCAAATCCAAATAACTAATGAAACATGGCAACAACTCTCAGAATTTTTAAAGGATATATTACAGTTGGAGAATGTAACATGCAAATGAACAAAGGCGAAGATCAAATCAAATATCTATTGGAAACATAGCAACAACTCTCAAATTTTTTTTTAAAGGATATATTACGGTTGGAGAATGTAGCGACCAAATGAAAGACGAAGATCAAAGAAATCAAATCAGCAAAAGGATAACTATTGGAAACATGGCAACAAAAGTCTCTAACAGAATTATTAAACTCTCAAATTTTTGGATATTACGGTTGGAAATGTAGCGACCAAATGAACAAGACGAAGATCCAAATCCAAATAACTATTGGAAACATGGCAACAACTCTCAAATTTTAAAAAGGATATATTACGGTTGGAGAATGTAGCGACCAAATGAACAAAGACGAATATTCAATCAAATAACTATTGGAAACATAGCAACAACTCTCAGAATTTTTAAAGGATATATTACGGTTGGAAATGTAGCGACCAAATGAACAAAAGACGAAATCAAAATCAAATAACTATTGGAAACATGGCAACAACTCTCAGAATTTTTAAAGGATATGTTACAGTTGGAGAATGTATCGACCAAATGAACAAAAGACGAAGATCCAAATCAAATAACTATTGGAAACATGGCAACAACTCTCAAATTTTAAAGGATATATTACAGTTGGAGAATGTGGCGACCAAATGAACAAAACGACGAAGATCCAAATCAAATAACTATTGGAAACATGGCAACTCTCTCAAATTTTGAAGATATATTACGATTTGGAGAATGTGGCGACAAAATGAACAAGACAGATCAAATCCAAATAACTATTGGAAACATAGCGACAACTCTCAAATTTTAAAGGATATATTACGTTTGGAGAATGTGGCGACAAAAATGAACAAAGACGAAGATCCAATAACTATTGAGCCAAATAACATTTTTAAAGGATATATTACAGGAAACGACCAAATGAACAAGCGAACAACTCTCAGAATTCAAATTTTAAAGGATATATTACTGTTGGAGAATGTAGCGACCAAATGAACAAAGACGAAGATCAAATCCAAATAACTATTGGAAACATGGCAACAACTCTCAAGAATTTTTAAGGATATATTACGGTTTGGAGAATGTGGCGACCAAAATGAACAAAGACGAAGATCCAAATCCAATAACTAATGGAAACATGGCAACAACTCCAAATTTTAAAGGATATATTACAGTTGGAAAATGTAACGACCAAATGAACAAAAACGAAGATCAAATCAAATAACTAATGGAAACATGGCACAACTCTCAGAATTTTAAAGGATATATTACGGTTGGAGAATGTAGCGACCAAATGAACAGGAACGAAGATCAAATCCAAATAACTAACGACATAAACAACTCTCAAATTTTTAAAAAGGATATATTACAGTTGGAGAATGTAGCGACCAAATGAACAAAAGACGAAGATCAAATCCAAATAACTATTGGAAACATGGCAACGACTCTCAAATTTTTAAAAGGATATATTACGGTTGGGCTGTGGCGACCAAATGAAAAAGACGAAGATTCAAATCCAAATAACTATTGGAAACATGGCAACAACTCTCAAATTTTTAAAGGATATATTACGGTTGGAGAATGTAGCGACCAAACAAAGAAGACGAATCAAATCAAATAACTAATGAAAATGGCATACTCTCAGAATTTTAAAGGATATATTACGGTTGGAGAATGTAACGACAAATGAACAAGGACGAAGATCCAAATCAAATAACTATGGAAACATGGCAACAACACTCAAATTTTTAAAGGATATATACGGTTGGAGAATGTAGCGACCAAACGAACAAAGACGAAGATCAAATCAAATAACTATTGGAAACATAGCAACAACTCTCCAAATTTTTTAAAGGATATATTAGGGTTTGTAACCAAATGAACAAAAGACCAAATTAAATCAAATAACAATTGGAAACAGATCCAAATTTTAAATAACTATTGCGACCAAAATGAACAAGACAACTCTCAATAACTTTTTTAACAACTATAAAGGATTACGGTTGGAGAATTGCTAGCGACCAATGAACAAAGACGAATCCAAATCAAATAACGATTGGAAACATGGCAACAACTCACAGAATTTTTTGAGGATATATTACGGTTTGGAGAATGTAGCGACCAAATGAACAAGACGAAAGATCAAATCAAATAACTATTGGAATCATTGCAACACTCAAATTTTTAAAGGATATATTGGTTGGAGAATGTAGCGACCAAATGAAAAAGACGAAGATCCGTCAAATAACTATTGAAACATGGCAACAACTCTCAGAATTTTAAAGGATATATTACGGTTGGAGAATGTAGCAGCCAAATGAACAAAGACGAAGATCCAAATCCAAAATAACTATTGGAAACATAGCAACAACACTCAGAATTTTTAAAAGGATATATTACGGTTTTTGGAGAATGTAGCGACCAAATGAACAAAGACGAAGATCAAATCCAAATAACTATTGGAAAAATGGCAACAAATCTCTGAATTTTAAAAGGATATATTACTGTTGGAGAATGTAGCGACCCAAATGAACAAGACGAAGATCCAAATCCAAATAACTATTGAAAACATGGCAACAACTCTCAGAATTTTTAAGGATATATTACGGTTGGAGAATAGAGCGACCAAATGAACAAGACGAAAGTCCAAATCAAATAACTAACTGGAAACAGGCAACGACTCTCAAAATTTTTTAAAGGATATATTACGGTTGGAGAATGTAGCGTAGACAAAGACCAAATGAACAAAGACGAAGATCCAAATCAAGACAAATAAATCTAAATTATTGGAAACATCACAACAACTCTCAGAATTTTAAAGGATATATTACGGTTGGAAATAGCGACCAAATGAACAAAGACAAAGATCCAAATCAAATAACTATGGAAACATAAGCATAACCTCCAAATTTTAAAGGAGATATTACGGTTTGGAGAATGAGCGACCAAATGAACAAAAAGACGAATTCAAATCCAAATAACTATTGGAAACATGGCAACAACTCTCAGAATTTTTAAAAGGATATATTACGGTTGGAGAATATAGCGACCAAATGAACAAAGACGAAGATCCAAATCAAATAACTGTGTAAATAACAACTCTCAAATTTTTTAAGGATATAATACGGTTGGAGAATGTAACGACCAAATGAACAAAGGCGAAAATCCAAATCCAAATAACTAAAACATGGCATATTTTAAGGATATATACGGTTGGAGAATGTAGCGACCAAATGAACAAAGACGAATCCAAATCAGAATTATTGGAGAATGTGAGCCAAATAAGACAGTGGATATATTACAGTTTAGGAGAATGTAGCGACCAAATGAACAAGACGAAGATCAAATCAAATAACTTATTGTAAATAGCAACAACTCTCAAGTTTTTTTAAAAAGGATATATTACGGTTGGAGAATGCCAAAAGTGAACAAGACGAATATTCAAATCCAAATAACTATTGAAACATAGATAAAAATTTTTAAAGGATATACGGTTGGAGAATGTATGACCAAATGAACAAAGACGAAGATCCAAATCAAATAACTTTTGGGAACATGGCAACAACTCTCAGAATTTTAAAGGATATATTACGGTTGGAGAATGTATCGACCAAATGAACAAAGACGAAAGATCAATTCAAATAACTATTGGAAACATAACAACAACTCCAAATTTTTAAAGGATATATTAACTATGGTTGGAGAAATGTAGCGACCAAATGAACAAAGACGAAAATTCAAATCCAAATAACTATTTTTTAAAGGATATATTACGGTTGGAGAATGTGGCGACCAAATGAACAAAGTCGAAGATCCAAATCAAATAACTATTGGAAACATGGCAACAACTCTCAACGGTCAGAGAATTTACAAAATGAACAAAGACGAAGTTCCAATCAAATAACTTTGGAAACATAAGCAGTTTTGAGGATATATTACGGTTGGAGAATACTTAGCGACCAAATGAACAAAGACGAAGATCCAAATCCAAATAACTATTGGAACATGGCAACAACACTCAGAATTTTTAAAGGATATATTACCGTTGGAGAATGTCGCGACCAAATGAACAAAGACGAAGATCAAATCAAATAAATATTGGAAACTGGCAACAACTCTCAGAAATTTTAAAGGATATATTACGGTTGGAGATGTAGCGACCAAATGAACAAAGACGAAGATCAAATCCAAATAACTATTGGAAACATGGCAACAACTCTCAAATTTTAAAAATCAATAACTAGTAGGATATAAAATTACGGTTGGAGAATGTAGCGACCAAATGAACAAAAGACGAAGATCCAAATCAAATAACTATTGGAAAACTCTCGATATGGATATCAACAACTCAAGAATTTTAAAGGATATATTACGGTTGGAGAATGTAGCGACCAAATGAACAAAGACGAAGATCAAATCAAATAACTATTTGGAAACATGGCAACGACTCTCAAATTTTAAAGGATATATTACGGTTGGAGAATGTAAGCGACCAAATGAACAAAAGACGAATTTCAATCAAATATACTATTGGAAACAAATGAACAACGACTCTAACTAAATTTTAAAGGATATATTACGGTTGGAGAATGTAGCGACCAAATGAACAAAGACGAAGATCAAATCCAAATAACTATTGGAAACATGGCAACAACTCTCAAATTTTAAAGGATATATTACGGTTGGAGAATGTAGCGACCAAATGAACAAAGACGAAGATCAAATCCAAATAACTTCATTGGAAACATCGCAAAATGAACAACTCTCAGAATTTTTAAAAAGGATATATTACGGTTGGAGAATGTAGCGACCAAATGAACAAAGACGAAAGATCCAAATCCAAATAACTATGGAAACATCGCAACAACTCTCAAATTTTAAAGGATATATTACGGTTGGAGAATGTAACAGCGACCAAATGAACAAAGACGAAGATCCAAACTATTGGAAACATGGCAAAACTAAAATTTTAAAGGATATATTACGGTTGGAGAATGAAACAAATAACTGAACACATGGCAACGACTCTCATGGCAAATAACTAACTAATGGAAACATGGAAACGACTCTCAAATTTTAAAGGATATATTACGGTTGGAGAATGTAGCGACCAAATGAACAAAGACGAAGATCCAAATCCAAATAACTATTGGAAACATGGCAACAACTCTCAGAATTTTAAAGGATATATTACGGTTGGAGAATATAGCGACCAAATGAACAAGACGAAGATCAAATCCAAATAACTATTGGAAACATGGCAACAACTCTCAGAATTTTTAAAGGATATATTACGGTTGGAGAATGTAGCGACCAAATGAACAAAGACGAAGATCCAAATAACTAAATAACTCTCAAATTTTAAGGAATATTACATTTGGGCAACAACCAAATGAACAAGACAATCCAAATTTTTTAAATGGCAACAACTCTCAGAATTTTACGGTTGGAGAATGTGAGCGACCAAATGAACAAACGAACTACGACGAAGATCCAAATCCAAATAACTATTGGAAACATGGCAACAACTCTCAGAATTTTTAAAGGATATATTACGGTTGGAGAATGTAGCGACCAAATGAACAAAGACGAAATCCAAATCCAAAACATCCAAATAACTTTTAAAAGGATATATTACATGTAGCGGCAAACAAGACGAAATCCAAAAAATTTTGAAACATGGCAGCTCTCAGATATATATTACGGTTGGAGAATGTAAAGACCAAATGAACAAGACGAAGATCCAAATCAAATAACTATTGGAAACATGGCAACAACTCTCAGAATTTTTAAGGATATATTACGGTTGGAGAATGTAGCGACCAAATGAACAAAGACGAAGATCCAAATCCAAATAACTATTGGAAACATGGCAACAACTCTCAGAATTTTAAAGGATATATTACGGTTGGAGAATGTAGCGACCAAATGAACAAAGACGAATCCAAATCAAATAACTATTGGAAACATAAACAACTCTCAAATTTTAAAGGATATATTACGGTTGGAGAATGTAGCGACCAAATGAACAAAGACGAAGATCAAAATCAAATAACTATTGGAAACATGGCAACAACTCTCAAATTTTAAAGGATATATTACGGTTGGAGAATGTAGCGACCAAATGAACAAAGACGAAGATCCAAATCAAATAACTATTGGAAACATGGCAACAACTCTCAGAATTTTTAAAGGATATATTACGGTTGGAGAATGTAGCGACCAAATGAACAAAGACGAAGATCAAATCAAATAACTATTGGAAACATAGCAACAACTCTCAAATTTTAAGGATATATTCTCGGTTTTTAAAGAGAATGTAGCGACCAAATGAACAAAGACGAAGATCAAATCAAATAACTATTGGAAACATGGCAACAACTCTCAGAATTTTTAAAGGATATATTACGGTTGGAGAATGTAGCGACCAAATGAACAAAGACGAAGATCAAATCCAAATAACTATTGGAAACATGGCAACAACTCTCAGAATTTTAAAGGATATATTACGGTTGGAGAATGTAGCGACCAAATGAACAAAGACGAAGATCCAAATCAAATAACTATTGGAAACATGGCAACAACACTCAAATTTTTTAAAGGATATATTACGGTTGGAGAATGAACAAGCGACCAAATGAACAAAGACGAAGATCCAAATCAAGGCAAATAACTATTGGAAACATGGCAACAACTCTCAGAATTTTTAAAGGATATATTACGGTTGGAGAATGTATTTTTAAATGAACAAAAGACGAAGATCCAAATCAAATAACTATTGGAAACATGGCAACAACTCTCAGAATTTTTAAAGGATATATTACGGTTGGAGAATGTAGCGACCAAATGAACAAAGACGAAGATCCAAATCCAAATAACTATTGGAAACATGGCAACAACTCTCAGAATTTTAAAGGATATATTACGGTTGGAGAATGTAGCGACCAAATGAACAAAGACGAAGATCCAAATCCAAATAACTATTGGAAACATGGCAACAACTCTCAGAATTTTAAAGGATATATTACGGTTGGAGAATGTAGCGACCAAATGAACAAAGACGAAGATCCAAATCCAAATAACTATTGGAAACATGGCAACAACTCTCAGAATTTTAAAGGATATATTACGGTTGGAGAATGTAGCGACCAAATGAACAAAGACGAAGATCCAAATCCAAATAACTATTGGAAACATGGCAACAACTCTCAGAATTTTTAAAGGATATATTACGGTTGGAAATGTAGCGACCAAATGAACAAAGACGAAGATCCAAATCAAATAACTATTGGAAACATGGCAACAACTCTCAAATTTTTAAAGGATATATTACGGTTGGAGAATGTAGCGACCAAATGAACAAAGACGAAGATCCAAATCCAAATAACTATTGGAAACATGGCAACAACTCTCAAAATTTTAAAAGGATATATTACGGTTGGAGAATGTAGCGACCAAATGAACAAAGACGAAGATCCAAATCAAATAACTATTGGAAACATGGCAACAACTCAGAATTTTAAAGGATATATTACGGTTGGAGAATGTAGCGACCAAATGAACAAAGACGAAGATCCAAATCCAAATAACTATTGGAAACATGGCAACAACTCTCAAATTTTTAAAGGATATAAATTACGGTTGGAGAATGTTGGCGACCAAATGAACAAAAGACGAAGATCAAATCCAAATAACTATTGGAAACATGGCAACAACTCTCAAATTTTAAAAGGATATATTACGGTTGGAGAATGTAGCGACCAAATGAACAAAGACGAAGATCCAAATCAAAATAACTATTGGAAACATGGCAACAACTCTCAGAATTTTTTTTAAGGATATATTACGGTTGGAAAATGTAGCGACCAAATGAACAAAGACGAAGATCCAAATCCAAATAACTATTGGAAACATGGCAACAACTCTCAGAATTTTAAAGGATATATTACGGTTGGAGAATGTAGCGACCAAATGAACAAAGACGAAGATCCAAATCAAATAACTATTGGAAACATGGCAACAACTCTCAGAATTTTTTAAAGGATATATTACGGTTGGAGAATGTATATTCCAAATGAACAAAGACGAAGATCAAATCCAAATAACTATTGGAAACATGGCAACAACTCTCAGAATTTTAAGGATATATTACGGTTGGAGAAATGTAGCGACCAAATGAACAAAGACGAAGATCCAAATCCAAATAACTATTGGAAACATAAATCCAAATAACTTCAGCAACAACTCTCAGAATTTTTAAAGGATATATTACGGTTGGAGAATGTAGCGACCAAATGAACAAAGACGAAGAAATCAAAACTATTGGAATAACTATTTTAAAAAGGATATATTGGCAACAACTCTCAAATAACTATTGATTTTTAACTCTCAGAATTTTAAAGGATATATTACGGTTGGAGAATGTAGCGACCAAATGAACAAAGACGAAGATCCAAATCCAAATAACTATTGGAATTTTGGCAACAACTCTCAAATTTTAAAAGGATATATTACGGTTGGAGAATGTAGCGACCAAATGAACAAAGACGAAGATCCAAATCAAATAAAGATCTGGAAACATGGCAAACAACTCTCAAATTTTTAAAGGATATATTACGGTTTGGAGAATGTAGCGACCAAATGAACAAAGACGAAGATCCAAATCCAAATAACTATTGGAAACATGGCAACAACTCTCAGAATTTTAAAGGATATATTACGGTTGGAGAATGTAGCGACCAAATGAACAAAGACGAAGATCAAATCAAATAACTATTGGAAACATAAGCAACAACTCAGAATTTTAAAGGATATATTACGGTTGGAGAATGTAGCGACCAAATGAACAAGACGAAGATCCAAATCCAAATAACTATTGGAAACATGGCAAACAACTCTCAGAATTTTAAAGGATATATTACGGTTGGAGAATGTAGCGACCAAATGAACAAAGACGAAGATCCAAATCCAAATAACTATTGGAAACATGGCAACAACTCAGAATTTTAAAGGATATATTAGGATATGTAGCGACCAAATGAACAAGACGAACAGAATCTCAAATTTTTAAGGATATATTACGGTTGGAGAATGTAAATGACCAAATGAACAAAGAACTATTGGAAGATCAAATCTCAAATAACTATTAAAAACATACAAGAAAAATCTCTCAAATTTTAAAGGATATATTTCGGTTGGAGAATGTTTGAACAAAGGATAAATCAAATAACTATTGGAAACATAGCAACAACTCTCAAATTTTAAAGGATATATTACGGTTGGAAGTACGACCAAATGAACAAAGACGACAAAATCCAAATAACTATTGGAAACATGGCAACAACTCTCAGAATTTTAAAGGATATATTACGGTTGGAGAATGTAGCGACCAAATGAACAAAGACGAATCAAATCAAATAACTATTGGAAACATGGCAACAACTCTCAGAATTTTAAAGGATATATTACGGTTGGAGAAATGGCGACCAAATGAACAAAGACGAAGATCCAAATCCAAATAACTATTGGAAACATGGCAACAACTCTCAGAATTTTTAAAAGATATATTACGGTTGGAGAATGTAGCGACCAAATGAACAAAGACGAAGAAATCCAAATAACCAAATAACTCTCAAGGATATATTACGGTTGGAGAATGTAGCAAATGAACAAAAGACAAGATCAAATCAAATAACAAACTTTCTCAAATTTTTTAAAGGATATATTACGGTTGGAGAATGTAGCGACCAAATGAACAAAGACGAAGATCAAATCCAAATAACTATTGGAAACATGGCAACAACATTCAGAATTTTTAAAGGATATATTACGGTTGGAGAATGTAGCGACCAAATGAACAAAGACGAAGATCCAAATCCAAATAACTATTGGAAACATGGCAACAACACTCAGAATTTTTAAAGGATATATTACGGTTGGAGAATGTAGCGACCAAATGAACAAAGACGAAGATCCAAATCCAAATAACTATTGGAAACATGGCAACAACTCTCAAATTTTTAAAGGATATATTTTAACAAAACCGATAAATCAAATAACTATGGAAACAAACTCTCACTCAAATTTTAAAGGATATATACGGTTGGAGAATGTAGCGACCAAATGAACAAAGACGAATCCAAATCAAATAACTATTGGAAACATGGCAACAACTCTCAAATTTTTTAAAGGATATATTACGGTTGGAGAATGACCAAATGAACAAAGACGAAGATCCAAATCCAAATAACTATTGGAAAAATGAACAACTCTCAAATTTTTAAAGGATATATTACGTTGGAGAATGTAGATCCAAATGAACAAAAGACGAATCAAATCCAAATAACTATTGGAAACATGGCAACAACTCTCAGAATTTTAAAGGATATATTACGGTTGGAGAATGTAGCGACCAAATGAACAAAGACGAAGATCCAAATCCAAATAACTATTGGAAACATGGCAACAACTCTCAAATTTTTTAAAGGATATATTACGGTTGGAGAATGTAGCGACCAAATGAACAAAGACGAAGATCCAAATCCAAATAACTATTGGAAACATGGCAACAACTCTCAAATTTTAAAGGATATATTACGGTTGGAGAATGTAGCGACCAAATGAACAAAGACGAAGATCAAATCAAAATAACTATTGGAAACATGCAACACTCTCAAATTTTAAAGGATATATTACGGTTGGAGAATGTAGCGACCAAATGAACAAAGACGAAGATCCAAATCAAATAACTATTGGAAACATAGGCAACAACTCAGAATTTTAAAGGATATATTACGGTTTTGAATGTAGCGACCAAATGAACAAAGACGAAGATCCAAATCCAAATAACTATTGGAAACATGGCAACAACTCTCAAATTTTTAAAGGATATATTACGGTTGGAGAATGTAGCGACCAAATGAACAAAGACGAAGATCCAAATCAAATAACTATTGGAAACATGGCAACAACTCTCAAATTTTAAAGGATATATTACGGTTGGAAATGGATATATTACATGGTTGGATAATTACTTGTAGCGACCAAATGAACAAAGACGAAGATCAAATCCAAATAACTATTGGAAACATGGCAACGACTCTCAGATTTTTAAAGGATATATTACGGTTGGAGAATGTAGCGACCAAATGAACAAAGACGAAGATCCAAATCCAAATAACTATTGGAAACATGGCAACAACTCTCAGAATTTTTAAAAGGATATATTATGTTTGGAGAATGTGGCGACCAAATGAACAAAGACGAAGATCCAAATCCAAATAACTATTGGAAACATGGCAACAACTCTCAAATTTTTAAAGGATATATTACGGTTGGAGAATGTAGCGACCAAATGAACAAAGACGAAGATCCAAATCAAAATAACTATTGGAAACATATGGCAACAACTCTCAGAATTTTAAAGGATATATTACGGTTGGAGAATGTAGCGACCAAATGAACAAAGACGAAGATCCAAATCAAATAACTATTGGAAACATGGCAACAACTCTCAGAATTTTTAAAGGATATATTACGGTTGGAGAATGTAGCGACCAAATGAACAAAGACGAAGATCCAAATCCAAATAACTATTGGAAACATGGCAACAACTCTCAAATTTTTTAAAGGATATATTACGGTTGGAGAATGTAGCGACCAAATGAACAAAGACGAAGATCCAAATCAAATAACTATTGGAAACATGCAACAACATTCAAATTTTAAAGGATATATTACGGTTGGAGAATGTAGCGACCAAATGAACAAAGACGAAGATCAAATCCAAATAACTATTGGAAACATGGCAACAACTCTCAGAATTTTTAAAGGATATATTACGGTTGGAGAATGTAGCGACCAAATGAACAAAGACGAAGAAATCAAATCTAATGGAAACAAATAACTATATTACGAAACCAAATGAACAAAAGACGAAGATCAAATCAAATAACTATTGGAAACATAGCAACAACTCTCAGAATTTTTAAAAAGGATATATTACGGTTGGAGAATGTAGCGACCAAATGAACAAAGACGAAGATCCAAATCCAAATAACTATTGGAAACATGGCAAAACTAAATTTTAAAGGATATATTACGGTTGGAGAATGTAGGCCAAATGAACAAAGACGAAGATCCAAATCAAATAACTATTAAAACATTTTCTCAGAAGGATATATTACGGTTGGAGAATGTAGCGACCAAATGAACAAAGACGAAGATCCAAATCAAAATAACTATTGGAAACATGGCAACAACTCTCAGAATTTTAAAAGGATATATTACGGTTGGAGAATGTAGCGACCAAATGAACAAAGACGAAGATCAAATCCAAATAACTATTGGAAACATGGCAACAACTCTCAGAATTTTTAAAGGATATATTACGGTTGGAGAATGTAGCGACCAAATGAACAAAGACGAAGATCCAAATCCAAATAACTATTGGAAACATGGCAACAACTCTCAAAATTTTAAAAGGATATATTACGGTTGGAGAATGTAGCGACCAAATGAACAAAGACGAAGATCCAAATCAAATAACTATTGGAAACATGGCAACAACTCTCAAATTTTTAAAGGATATATTACGGTTGGAGAATGTAGCGACCAAATGAACAAAGACGAAGA
The DNA here is from genome assembly GCA_903632075.3 of Acanthosepion pharaonis. Lineage (NCBI taxonomy): Eukaryota > Metazoa > Mollusca > Cephalopoda > Sepiida > Sepiidae > Acanthosepion > Acanthosepion pharaonis. Next base: position 349,059 of record CAHIKZ030005210.1, on the reverse strand, counting down.
TCCAAATCCAAATAACTATTGGAAACATGGCAACAACTCTCAAATTTTTAAAGGATATATTACGGTTGGAGAATGTAGCGACCAAATGAACAAAGACGAAGATCCAAATCAAATAACTATTGGAAACATGGCAACAACTCTCAGAATTTTAAAGGATATATTACGGTTGGAGAATGTAGCGACCAAATGAACAAAGACGAAGATCCAAATCAAATAACTATTGGAAACATGGCAACAACTCTCAGAATTTTTAAAGGATATATTACGGTTGGAGAATGTAGCGACCAAATGAACAAAGACGAAGATCCAAATCCAAATAACTATTGGAAACATGGCAACAACTCTCAAAATTTTTAAAGGATATATTACGGTTGGAGAATGTAGCGACCAAATGAACAAAGACGAAGATCCAAATCCAAATAACTATTGGAAACATGGCAACAACTCTCAAAATTTTTAAAGGATATATTACGGTTTGAGAATGTAGCGACCAAATGAACAAAAGACGAAGATCCAAATCCAAATAACTATTGGAAACATGGCAACAACTCTCAAATTTTTTAAGGATATATTACGGTTGGAGAATGTAGCGACCAAATGAACAAAGACGAAGATCCAAATCAAATAACTATTGGAAACATGGCAACAACTCTCAAATTTTTTAAAGGATATATTACGGTTGGAGAATGTAGTGACCAAATGAACAAAGACGAAGATCCAAATCCAAATAACTATTGGAAACATGGCAACAACTCTCAAATTTTAAAGGATATATTACAAATTGGAGAAAAGACCAAATGAACAAAGACGAAGATCCAAATCAAATAACTATTGGAAACATGGCAACAACTCTCAATTTTTAAAGGATATATTACGGTTGGAGAATGTAGCGACCAAATGAACAAAGACGAAGATCCAAATCCAAATAACTATTGGAAACATGGCAACAACTCTCAGAATTTTAAAGGATATATTACGGTTGGAGAATGTAGCGACCAAATGAACAAAGACGAATCCAAATCCAAATAACTATTGGAAACATGGCAACAACTCTCAGAATTTTTAAAGGATATATTACGGTTGGAGAATGTAGCGACCAAATGAACAAAGACGAAGATCCAAATCCAAATAACTATTGGAAACATGGCAACAACTCTCAAAATTTTTAAAGGATATATTACGGTTGGAGAATGTAGCGACCAAATGAACAAAGACGAAGATCCAAATCCAAATAACTATTGGAAACATGGCAACAACTCTCAGAATTTTTAAAGGATATATTACGGTTGGAGAATGTAGCGACCAAATGAACAAAACGAAGATCAAATCAAATAACTATTGAAACATGAACAACACCAATTTTTAAAGGATATATTACGGTTGGAGAATGTAGCGACCAAATGAACAAAGACGAAGATCCAAATCAAATAACTATTGGAAACATGAACAACTCAAATTTTTAAAAGGATATATTACGGTTGGAGAATGTAGCGACCAAATGAACAAAGACGAAGATCCAAATCAAATAACTATTGGAAACATGGCAACAACTCTCAAATTTTTAAAGGATATATTACGGTTGGAGAATGTAGCGACCAAATGAACAAAGACGAAGATCCAAATCAAATAACTAAAACATCAACAACTCTCAAATTTTTAAAGGATATATTACGGTTGGAGAATGTAGCGACCAAATGAACAAAGACGAAGATCCAAATCAAATAACTATTTAAACATAGCAACAACTCTCAAATTTTAAAGGATATATTACGGTTGGAGAATGTAGCGACCAAATGAACAAAGACGAAGATCAAATCAAATCAAAATAACTATTGGAAACATGGCAACAACTCTCAGAATTTTTAAAGGATATATTACGGTTGGAGAATGTAGCGACCAAATGAACAAAGACGAAGATCCAAATCCAAATAACTATTGGAAACATGGCAACAACTCTCAAATTTTTAAAGGATATATTACGGTTGGAGAATGTAGCGACCAAATGAACAAAGACGAAGATCCAAATCCAAATAACTATTGGAAACATGGCAACAACTCTCAGAATTTTTAAAGGATATATTACGGTTGGAGAATGTAGCGACCAAATGAACAAAGACGAAGATCCAAATCCAAATAACTATTGGAAACATGGCAACAACTCTCAGAATTTTTAAAGGATATCCATTAACTATTGGTTGGAGAATGTAGCGACAAATGAACAAAGACGAAGATCCAAATCCAAATAACTATTGGAAACATGGCAACAACTCAGAATTTTTTAAGGATATATTACGGTTTGGAGAATGTAGCGACCAAATGAACAAAGACGAAGATCCAAATCAAAATAACTATTGGAAACATGGCAACAACTCTCAGAATTTTAAAGGATATATTACGGTTGGAGAATGTAGCGACCAAATGAACAAAGACGAAGATCCAAATCCAAATAACTATTGGAAACATGGCAACAACTCTCAAATTTTAAAAAGGATATATTACGGTTGGAGAATGTAGCGACCAAATGAACAAAGACGAAGATCAAATCAAATAACTATTGGAAACATGGCAACAACTCTCAAATTTTTAAAGGATATATTACGGTTGGAGAATGTAGCGACCAAATGAACAAAGACGAAGATCCAAATCAAAATAACTATTGGAAACATGGCAACAACTCTCAGAATTTTTAAAGGATATATTACGGTTGGAGAATGTAGCGACCAAATGAACAAAGACGAAGATCCAAATCAAATAACTATTGGAAACATGGCAACAACTCTCAGAATTTTTAAAGGATATATTACGGTTGGAGAATGTAGCGACCAAATGAACAAAGACGAAGATCCAAATCAAATAACTATTGGAAACATGGCAACAACTCTCAGAATTTTTTGGAAAAGGATATATTACGGTTGGAGAATGTAGCGACCAAATGAACAAAGACGAAGATCCAAATCAAATAACTATTGGAAACATGGCAACAACTCTCAGAATTTTTTAAGGATATATTACAGGTTGGAGAATGTAGCGACCAAATGAACAAAAGACGAAGAAAATCCAAATAACTATTGGAAACATGGCAACAACTCTCAGAATTTTTAAAGGATATATTACGGTTGGAGAATGTAGCAACCAAATGAACAAAGACGAAGATCCAAATCCAAATAACTATTGGAAACATGGCAACAACTCTCAAAATTTTTAAAGGATATATTACGGTTGGAGAATGTAGCGACCAAATGAACAAAGACGAAGATCCAAATCCAAATAACTATTGGAAACATGGCAACAACTCTCAAATTTTTAAAGGATATATTACGGTTGGAGAATGTAGCGACCAAATGAACAAAAGACGAAGATCCAAATCCAAATAACTATTGGAAACATGGCAACAACTCTCAGAATTTTTAAAGGATATATTACGGTTGGAGAATGTAGCGACCAAATGAACAAAGACGAAGATCAAATCCAAATAACTATTGGAAACATGGCAACAACTCTCAAATTTTTAAGGATATATTACGGTTGGAGAATGTAGCGACCAAATGAACAAAGACGAAGATCCAAATCAAATAACTATTGGAAACATGGCAACAACACTCAGAATTTTAAAAGGATATATTACGGTTGGAGAATGTAGCGACCAAATGAACAAAGACGAAGATCCAAATCCAAATAACTATTGGAAACATGGCAACAACTCTCAAGGAATTTTTTGGAAAGGATATATAAATAACTACGGTTGGAGAACTGTCAAATTTTTAAGGATATATTACGGTTGGAGAATGTAAAATGAACAAAGACGAAGATCCAAATCCAAATAACTATTGGAAACATGGCAACAACTCTCAGAATTTTAAAAGGATATATTACGGTTGGAGAATGTAGCGACCAAATGAACAAAGACGAAGATCCAAATCCAAATAACTATTGGAAACATGGCAACAACTCTCAGAATTTTAAAGGATATATTACGGTTGGAGAATGTAGCGACCAAATGAACAAAGACGAAGATCCAAATCAAATAACTATTGGAAACATGGCAACAACTCTCAGAATTTTTAAAGGATATATTACGGTTGGAGAATGTAGCGACCAAATGAACAAAGACGAAGATCCAAATCCAAATAACTATTGGAAACATGGCAACAACTCTCAAATTTTAAAGGATATATTACGGTTGGAGAATGTAGCGACCAAATGAACAAAGACGAAGATCCAAATCCAAATAACTATTGGAAACATGGCAACAACTCTCAAATTTTTAAAGGATATATTACGGTTGGAGAATGTTGCGACCAAATGAACAAAGACCAAATCCAAATCCAAATAACTATTGGAAACATGGCAACAACTCTCAAATTTTTAAAGGATATATTACGGTTGGAGAATGTAGCGACCAAATGAACAAAGACGAAGATCCAAATCCAAATAACTATTGAAAAAATGGCAACAACTCTCAGAATTTTAAAGGATATATTACGGTTGGAGAATGTAGCGACCAAATGAACAAAGACGAAGATCCAAATCCAAATAACTATTGGAAACATGGCAACAACTCTCAAATTTTTAAAGGATATATTACGGTTGGAGAATGTAGCGACCAAATGAACAAAGACGAAGATCCAAATCCAAATAACTATTGGAAACATGGCAACAACTCTCAAATTTTAAAGGATATATTACGGTTGGAGAATGTAGCGACCAAATGAACAAAGACGAAGATCCAAATCCAAATAACTATTGGAAACATGGCAACAACTCTCAAATTTTTAAAGGATATATTACGGTTGGAGAATGTAGCGACCAAATGAACAAAGACGAAGATCCAAATCCAAATAACTATTGGAAACATGGCAACAACTCTCAGAATTTTAAAGGATATATTACGGTTGGAGAATGTAGCGACCAAATGAACAAAGACGAAGATCCAAATCAAATAACTATTGGAAACATGGCAACAACTCTCAAAATTTTAAAGGATATATTACGGTTGGAGAATGTAGCGACCAAATGAACAAAGACGAAGATCCAAATCCAAATAACTATTGGAAACATGGCAACAACTCAGAATTTTTAAGGATATATTACGGTTGGAGAATGTAGCGACCAAATGAACAAAGACGAAGATCCAAATCAAATAACTATTGGAAACATGGCAACAACTCTCAAAATTTTAAAAGGATATATTACGGTTGGAGAATGTAGCGAAAAATGAACAAAGACGAAGATCTCAAATCCAAATAATACTGGTTGGAACTATTGAACAAGAAACAAATAACTATTGGCAACGACTCTCAGGAATTTTTAAAGGATATATTACGGTTGGAGAATGTTAGCGACCAAATGAACAAAGACGAAGATCCAAATCCAAATAACTATTGGAAACATGGCAACAACTCTCAGAAATTTTTAAGGATATATTACGGTTGGAGAATGTAAGGACCAAATGAACAAAGACGAATCCAAATCCAAATAACTATTGGAAACATGGCAACAACTCTCAAATTTTAAAGGATATATTACGGTTGGAGAATGTAGCGACCAAATGAACAAAGACGAAGATCCAAATCCAAATAACTATTGGAAACATGGCAACAACTCTCAGAATTTTAAAGGATATATTACGGTTGGAGAATGTAGCGACCAAATGAACAAAGACGAAGATCCAAATCCAAATAACTATTGGAAACATGGCAACAACTCTCAGATTTTTAAAGGATATATTACGGTTGGAGAATGTAGCGACCAAATGAACAAAGACGAAGATCCAAATCAAATAACTATTGGAAACATGGCAACAACTCTCAGAATTTTTAAAGGATATATTACGGTTGGAGAATGTAGCGACCAAATGAACAAAGACGAAGATCCAAATCCAAATAACTATTGGAAACATGGCAACAACTCTCAGAATTTTAAAGGATATATTACGGTTGGAGAATGTAGCGACCAAATGAACAAAGACGAAGATCCAAATCCAAATAACTATTGGAAACATGGCAACAACTCTCAAATTTTAAAGGATATATTACGGTTGGAGAATGTAGCGACCAAATGAACAAAGACGAAGATCCAAATCCAAATAACTATTGGAAACATGGCAACAACTCTCAAATTTTAAAGGATATATTACGGTTGGAGAATGAAGCGACCAAATGAACAAAGACGAAGATCCAAATCCAAATAACTATTGGAAACATGGCAACAACTCTCAGAATTTTTAAAGGATATATTACGGTTGGAGAATGTAGCGACCAAATGAACAAAAGACGAAGATCCAAATCCAAATAACTATTGGAAACATGGCAACAACTCTCAGAATTTTAAAGGATATATTACGGTTGGAGAATGTAGCGACCAAATGAACAAAGACGAAGATCCAAATCAAATAACTATTGGAAACATGGCAACAACTCAGAAATTTTAAAGGATATATTTCACGGTTGGAGAATGTAACGACCAAATGAACAAAAGACGAAGATCCAAATCCAAATAACTATTGGAAACATGGCAACAACTCTCAGAATTTTTAAAGGATATATTACGGTTGGAGAATGTAGCGACCAAATGAACAAAGACGAAGATCCAAATCCAAATAACTATTGGAAACATGGCAACAACTCTCAGAATTTTTAAAGGATATATTACGGTTTGGAGAATGTAGCGACCAAATGAACAAAGACGAAGATCCAAATCAAATAACTATTGGAAACATGGCAACAACTCTCAGAATTTTAAAGGATATATTACGGTTGGAGAATGTGCGACCAAATGAACAAAGACGAAGATCCAAATCAAATAACTATTGGAAACATGGCAACAACTCTCAGAATTTTTAAAGGATATATTACGGTTGGAGAATGTAGCGACCAAATGAACAAAGACGAAGATCCAAATCCAAATAACTATTGGAAACATGGCAACAACTCTCAAAATTTTAAAGGATATATTACGGTTGGAGAATGTAGCGACCAAATGAACAAAGACGAAGATCCAAATCCAAATAACTATTGGAAACATGGCAACAACTCTCAAATTTTAAAGGATATATTACGGTTGGAGAATGTAGCGACCAAATGAACAAAGACGAAGATCCAAATCCAAATAACTATTGGAAACATGGCAACAACTCTCAAATTTTTAAAGGATATATTACGGTTGGAGAATGTAGCGACCAAATGAACAAAGACGAAGATCCAAATCCAAATAACTATTGGAAACATGGCAACAACTCTCAGAATTTTTAAAGGATATATTACGGTTGGAGAATGTAGCGACCAAATGAACAAAGACGAAGATCCAAATCCAAATAACTATTGAAACATGGCAACAACTCTCAAATTTTTTAAGGATATATTACGGTTGGAGAATGTTAGCGACCAAATGAACAAAGACGAAGATCCAAATCCAAATAACTATTGGAAACATGGCAACAACTCTCAAAATTTTTAAAGGATATATTACGGTTGGAGAATGTAGCGACCAAATGAACAAAGACGAAGATCCAAATCAAATAACTATTGGAAACATGGCAACAACTCTCAAAATTTTAAAGGATATATTACGGTTGGAGAATGTAGCGACCAAATGAACAAAGACGAAGATCCAAATCCAAATAACTATTGGAAACATGGCAACAACTCTCAGAATTTTTAAAGGATATATTACGGTTGGAGAATGAAGACGACCAAATGAACAAAGACGAAGATCCAAATCAAATAACTATTGGAAACATGGCAACAACTCTCAAATTTTTAAAGGATATATTACGGTTGGAGAATGTAGCGACCAAATGAACAAAGACGAAGATCCAAATCCAAATAACTATTGGAAACATGGCAACAACTCTCAAAATTTTAAAGGATATATTACGGTTGGAGAATGTAGCGACCAAATGAACAAAGACGAAGATCCAAATCCAAATAACTATTGGAAACATGGCAACGACTCTCAGAATTTTTAAAGGATATATTACGGTTGGAGAATGTAGCGACCAAATGAACAAAGACGAAGATCCAAATCCAAATAACTATTGGAAACATGGCAACAACTCTCAAATTTTAAAAGGATATATTACGGTTGGAGAATGTAGCGACAAAAATATTGAAAAAAGACGAAGATCCAAATCCAAATAACTATTGGAAACATGGCAACAACTCTCAGAATTTTTAAAGGATATATTACGGTTTGGAGAATGTAGCGACCAAATGAACAAAAGACGAAGATCCAAATCCAAATAACTATTGGAAACATGGCAACAACTCTCAGAATTTTTAAAGGATATATTACGGTTGGAGAATGTAGCGACCAAATGAACAAAGACGAAGATCCAAATCCAAATAACTATTGGAAACATGGCAACAACTCTCAAATTTTAAAGGATATATTACGGTTGGAGAATGTAGCGACCAAATGAACAAAGACGAAGATCAAATCCAAATAACTATTGGAAACATGGCAACAACTCTCAAATTTTAAAGGATATATTACGGTTGGAGAATGTAGCGACCAAATGAACAAAGACGAAGATCCAAATCCAAATAACTATTGGAAACATGGCAACAACTCTCAGAATTTTTAAAGGATATATTACGGTTGGAGAATGTAGCGACCAAATGAACAAAGACGAAGATCCAAATCCAAATAACTATTGGAAACATGGCAACAACTCTCAAATTTTTAAAAGGATATATTACGGTTGGAGAATGTAGCGACCAAATGAACAAAGACGAAGATCCAAATCCAAATAACTATTGGAAACATGGCAACAACTCTCAGAATTTTTAAAGGATATATTACGGTTGGAGAATGTAGCGACCAAATGAACAAAGACGAAGATCCAAATCCAAATAACTATTGGAAACATGGCAACAACTCTCAAAATTTTAAAGGATATATTACGGTTGGAGAATGTAGCGACCAAATGAACAAGACGAAGATCCAAATCCAAATAACTATTGGAAACATGGCAACAACTCTCAGAATTTTAAAGGATATATTACGGTTGGAGAATGTAGCGACCAAATGAACAAAGACGAAATCCAAATCCAAATAACTATTGGAAACATGGCAACAACTCTCAAATTTTTAAAGGATATATTACGGTTGGAGAATGTAGCGACCAAATGAACAAAGACGAAGATCCAAATCCAAATAACTATTGGAAACATGGCAACAACTCTCAGAATTTTAAAGGATATATTACGGTTGGAGAATGTAGCGACCAAATGAACAAAAAGACGAAGATCCAAATCAAATAACTATTGGAAACATGGCAACAACTCTCAGAATTTTAAAGGATATATTACGGTTGGAGAATGTAGCGACCAAATGAACAAAGACGAAGATCCAAATCCAAATAACTATTGGAAACATGGCAACAACTCTCAGAATTTTTTAAAGGATATATTACGGTTGGAGAATGTAGCGACCAAATGAACAAAGACGAAGATCCAAATCAAATAACTATTGGAAACATGGCAACAACTCTCAAATTTTTAAAGGATATATTACGGTTGGAGAATGTAGCGACCAAATGAACAAAGACGAAGATCCAAATCAAAATAACTATTGGAAACATGGCAACAACTCTCCAGAATTTTTAAAGGATATATTACGGTTGGAGAATGTAGCGACCAAATGAACAAAGACGAAGATCCAAATCAAATAACTATTGGAAACATGGCAACAACTCTCAAAATTTTTAAAGGATATATTACGGTTGGAGAATGTAGCGACCAAATGAACAAAGACGAAGATCCAAATCCAAATAACTATTGGAAACATGGCAACAACTCTCAGAATTTTTAAAGGATATATTACGGTTGGAGAATGTAGCGACCAAATGAACAAAGACGAAGATCAAATCAAATAACTATTGGAAACATGGCAACAACTCTCAGAATTTTTAAAGGATATATTACGGTTGGAGAATGTAGCGACCAAATGAACAAAGACGAAGATCCAAATCAAATAACTATTGGAAACATGGCAAACAACTCTCAAATTTTTAAAGGATATATTACGGTTGGAGAATGTAGCGACCAAATGAACAAAGACGAAGATCCAAATCCAAATAACTATTGGAAACATGGCAACAACTCTCAGAATTTTAAAGGATATATTACAGTTGGAGAATGTAAAGACCAAATGAACAAAAGACGAAGATCAAATCCAAATAACTATTGGAAACATGGCAACAACTCTCAAATTTTTAAAAGGATATATTACGGTTGGAGAATGTAGCGACCAAATGAACAAAGACGAAGAAATCAAATCTAAAACATAACTATTTTTAAAGGAAACATTGGAGCAACGACTCTCAAATTTTTAAAGGATATAACTTCAAATTTTTTAAAGGATATGGAGAATGTAGCGACCAAATGAACAAAGACGAAGATCCAAATCAAATAACTATTGGAAACATGGCAACAACTCTCAAATTTTTAAAGGATATATTACGGTTGGAGAATGTAGCGACCAAATGAACAAAGACGAAGATCCAAATCAAATAACTATTGGAAACATGGCAACAACTCTCAGAATTTTTAAAGGATATATTACGGTTGGAGAATGTAGCGACCAAATGAACAAAGACGAAGATCCAAATCCAAATAACTATTGGAAACATGGCAACAACTCTCAAATTTTAAAAGGATATATTACGGTTGGAGAATGTAGCGACCAAATGAACAAAGACGAAGATCCAAATCCAAATAACTATTGGAAACATGGCAACAACTCTCAGAATTTTAAAGGATATATTACGGTTGGAGAATGTAGCGACCAAATGAACAAAGACGAAGATCCAAATCCAAATAACTATTGGAAACATGGCAACAACTCTCAAATTTTTAAAGGATATATTACGGTTGGAGAATGTAGCGACCAAATGAACAAAGACGAAGATCCAAATCAAATAACTATTGGAAACATGGCAACAACTCTCAGAATTTTAAAGGATATATTACGGTTGGAGAATGTAGCGACCAAATGAACAAAGACGAAGATCCAAATCCAAATAACTATTGGAAACATGGCAACAACTCTCAAAATTTTTAAAGGATATATTACGGTTGGAGAATGTAGCGACCAAATGAACAAAGACGAAGATCCAAATCCAAATAACTATTGGAAACATGGCAACAACTCTCAGAATTTTAAAGGATATATTACAGGTTGGAGAATGTAGCGACCAAATGAACAAAGACGAAGATCAAATCCAAATAACTATTGGAAACATGGCAACAACTCTCAAATTTTTAAAGGATATATACAGAATGTAGCGACCAAATGAACAAAGACGAAGATCAAATCTAACTATTGAAACATGGCAACAACTTTTTAAAGGATATATTACGGTTGGAGAATGTAGCGACCAAATGAACAAAGACGAAGATCCAAATCAAATAACTATTGGAAACATGGCAACAACTCTCAGAATTTTTAAAGGATATATTACGGTTGGAGAATGTAGCGACCAAATGAACAAAGACGAAGATCCAAATCCAAATAACTATTGGAAACATGGCAACAACTCTCAAATTTTAAAGGATATATGGAGAATTGGAGAATGTAATGAACAAACGAACAAAAGACAAAGATCCAAATCCAAATAACTAAATGAACAAAGACGACATGGCAACAACTCTCAGAATTTTTAAAGGATATATTACGGTTGGAGAATGTAGCGACCAAATGAACAAAAGACGAAGATCCAAATCCAAATAACTATTGGAAACATGGCAACAACTCTCAGAATTTTAAAAGGATATATTACGGTTGGAGAATGTAGCGACCAAATGAACAAAGACGAAGATCCAAATCCAAATAACTATTGGAAACATGGCAACAACTCTCAGAATTTTAAAGGATATATTACGGTTGGAGAATGTAGCGACCAAATGAACAAAGACGAAGATCCAAATCAAATAACTATTGGAAACATGGCAACAACACTCAGAATTTTAAAGGATATATTACGGTTGGAGAATGTAGCGACCAAATGAACAAAGACGAAGATCAAAATCCAAATAACTATTGGAAACATGGCAACAACTCTCAGAATTTTTAAAGGATATATTACGGTTGGAGAATGTAGCGACCAAATGAACAAAGACGAAGATCCAAATCCAAATAACTATTGGAAACATGGCAACAACTCTCAGAATTTTTAAAGGATATATTACGGTTGGAGAATGTAGCGACAAAATGAACAAAGACGAAGATCCAAATCAAATAACTATTGGAAACATGGCAACAACTCTCAAATTTTTAAAGGATATATTACGGTTGGAGAATGTAGCGACCAAATGAACAAAGACGAAGATCCAAATCCAAATAACTATTGGAAACATGGCAACAACTCTCAAATTTTAAAGGATATATTACGGTTGGAGAATGTAGCGACCAAATGAACAAAGACGAAGATCCAAATCCAAATAACTATTGGAAACATGGCAACAACTCTCAAATTTTTAAAGGATATATTACGGTTGGAGAATGTAGCGACCAAATGAACAAAGACGAAGATCCAAATCAAATAACTATTGGAAACATGGCAACAACTCTCAGAATTTTTAAAGGATATATTACGGTTGGAGAATGTAGCGACCAAATGAACAAAGACGAAGATCCAAATCCAAATAACTATTGGAAACATGGCAACAACTCTCAAATTTTTAAAGGATATATTACGGTTTGGAGAATGTAGCGACCAAATGAACAAAGACGAAGATCCAAATCCAAATAACTATTGGAAACATGGCAACAACTCTCAAATTTTAAAAGGATATATTACGGTTGGAGAATGTAGCGACCAAATGAACAAAGACGAAGATCCAAATCCAAATAACTATTGGAAACATGGCAACAACTCTCAAATTTTAAAGGATATATTACGGTTGGAGAATGTAGCGACCAATGAACAAAGACGAAGATCCAAATCCAAATAACTATTGGAAACATGGCAACAACTCTCAGAATTTTAAAGGATATATTACGGTTGGAGAATGTAGCGACCAAATGAACAAAGACGAAGATCCAAATCCAAATAACTATTGGAAACATGGCAACAACTCTCAGAATTTTTAAAGGATATATTACGGTTGGAGAACAAAGACGACCAAATGAACAAAGACGAAGATCCAAATCAAATAACTATTGGAAAATGGCAACAACTCTCAAATTTTAAAAAGGATATATTAAAACTCTCACGGAGAATGTAGCGACCAAATGAACAAAGACGAAGATCTAAATAACTATTGGAAACAACAACTCTCAGAATTTTTAAAGGATATATTACGGTTGGAGAATGTAGCGACCAAATGAACAAAGACGAAGATCCAAATCCAAATAACTATTGGAAACATGGCAACAACTCTCAGAATTTTTAAAGGATATATTACGGTTGGAGAATGTAGCGACCAAATGAACAAGACGAAGATCCAAATCCAAATAACTATTGGAAACATGGCAACAACTCTCAAATTTTAAAGGATATATTACGGTTGGAGAATGTAGCGACCAAATGAACAAAGACGAAGATCCAAATCAAATAACTATTGGAAACATAGCAACAACTCTCAGAATTTTAAAGGATATATTACGGTTGGAGAATGTAGCGACCAAATGAACAAAGACGAAGATCCAAATCAAATAACTATTGGAAACATGGCAACAACTCTCAGAATTTTAAAGGATATATTACGGTTGGAGAATGTAGCGACCAAATGAACAAAGACGAAGATCCAAATCAAATAACTATTGGAAACATGGCAACAACTCTCAAATTTTTAAAGGATATATTACGGTTGGAGAATGTAGCGACCAAATGAACAAAGACGAAGATCCAAATCCAAATAACTATTGGAAACATGGCAACAACTCTCAAAATTTTAAAGGATATATTACGGTTGGAGAATGTAGCGACCAAATGAACAAAGACGAAGATCAAATCCAAATAACTATTGGAAACATGGCAACAACTCTCAGAATTTTAAAAGGATATATTACGGTTGGAGAATGTAGCGACCAAATGAACAAAGACGAAGATCCAAATCCAAATAACTATTGGAAACATGGCAACAACTCTCAGAATGTTAAAAGGATATATTACGGTTGGAGAATGTAGCGACCAAATGAACAAAGACGAAGATCCAAATCCAAATAACTATTGGAAACATGGCAACAACTCTCAAATTTTTAAAGGATATATTACGGTTGGAGAATGTAGCGACCAAATGAACAAGACGAAGATCCAAATCCAAATAACTATTGGAAACATGGCAACAACTCTCAGAATTTTTAAAGGATATATTACGGTTGGAGAATGTAGCGACCAAATGAACAAAGACGAAGATCCAAATCCAAATAACTATTGGAAACATGGCAACAACACTCAGAATTTTTAAAGGATATATTACGGTTGGAGAATGTAGCGACCAAATGAACAAAGACGAAGATCCAATCCAAATAACTATTGGAAACATGGCAACAACTCTCAAATTTTTAAAGGATATATTACGGTTGGAGAATGTAGCGACCAAATGAACAAAGACGAAGATCAAATCCAAATAACTATTGGAAACATGGCAACAACTCTCAAATTTTTAAAGGATATATTACGGTTGGAGAATGTAGCGACCAAATGAACAAAGACGAAGATCAAAATCCAAATAACTATTGGAAACATGGCAACAACTCTCAGAATTTTAAAGGATATATTACGGTTGGAGAATGTAGCGACCAAATGAACAAAGACGAAGATCCAAATCCAAATAACTATTGGAAACATGGCAACAACTCTCAGAATTTTAAAGGATATATTACGGTTGGAGAATATGTAGCGACCAAATGAACAAAGACGAAGATCCAAATCCAAATAACTATTGGAAACATGGCAACAACTCTCAGAATTTTAAAAGGATATATTACGGTTGGAGAATGGAGAAATGAACAAGGACGAATCCAAATCAAATGAAACATGGCAAAGACTCAAATTTTAAAGGATATGTATTACGGTTTGGAGAATCCAAATCAAAGACGAAATAAATCTAACTATTGGAAACATGGCAACAACTCTCAGAATTTTTAAAGGATATATTACGGTTGGAGAATGTAGCGACCAAATGAACAAAGACGAAGATCCAAATCCAAATAACTATTGGAAACATGGCAACAACTCTCAGAATTTTTAAAGGATATATTACGGTTGGAGAATGTAGCGACCAAATGAACAAAGACGAAGATCCAAATCAAATAACTATTGGAAACATGGCAACAACTCTCAAATTTTTAAAGGATATATTACGGTTGGAGAATGTAGCGACCAAATGAACAAAGACGAAGATCCAAATCCAAATAACTATTGGAAACATGGCAACAACTCTCAAATTTTTAAAGGATATATTACGGTTGGAGAATGTAGCGACCAAATGAACAAAGACGAAGATCCAAATCCAAATAACTATTGGAAACATGGCAACAACTCTCAGAATTTTTAAAGGATATATTACGGTTGGAGAATGTAGCGACCAAATGAACAAAGACGAAGATCAAATCCAAATAACTATTGGAAACATGGCAACAACTCTCAGAATTTTTAAAGGATATATTACGGTTGGAGAATGTAGCGACCAAATGAACAAAGACGAAGATCCAAATCCAAATAACTATTGGAAACATGGCAACAACTCTCAAATTTTTAAAGGATATATTACGGTTGGAGAATGTAGCGACCAAATGAACAAAGACGAAGATCCAAATCAAATAACTATTGGAAACATGGCAACAACTCTCAAAATTTTAAAGGATATATTACGGTTGGAGAATGTAGCGACCAAATGAACAAAGACGAAGATCCAATCCAAATAACTATTGGAAACATGGCAACAACTCTCAAATTTTTAAAGGATATATTACGGTTGGAGAATGTAGCGACCAAATGAACAAAGACGAAGATCCAAATCAAATAACTATTGGAAACATGGCAACAACTCTCAGAATTTTTTAAAGGATATATTACGGTTGGAGAATGTAGCGACCAAATGAACAAAGACGAAGATCCAAATCAAATAACTATTGGAAACATGGCAACAACTCTCAAATTTTTAAAGGATATATTACGGTTGGAGAATGTAGCGACCAAATGAACAAAGACGAAGATCCAAATCCAAATAACTATTGGAAACATGGCAACAACTCTCAAAATTTTAAAGGATATATTACGGTTGGAGAATGTAGCGACCAAATGAACAAAGACGAAGATCCAAATCCAAATAACTATTGGAAACATGGCAACAACTCTCAAATTTTTTAAAGGATATATTACGGTTGGAGAATGTAGCGACAAAATGAACAAAGACGAAGATCCAAATCCAAATAACTATTGGAAACATAGCAACAACTCTCAGAATTTTTAAAGGATATATTACTGTTGGAGAATGTAGCGACCAAATGAACAAAGACGAAGATCCAAATCCAAATAACTATTGGAAACATGGCAACAACTCTCAAATTTTAAAGGATATATTACGGTTGGAGAATGTAGCGACCAAATGAACAAAGACGAAGATCCAAATCAAATAACTATTGGAAACATGGCAACAACTCTCAGAATTTTTAAAGGATATATTACGGTTGGAGAATGTAGCGACCAAATGAACAAAGACGAAGATCCAAATCCAAATAACTATTGGAAACATGGCAACAACTCTCAAATTTTTAAAGGATATATTACGGTTGGAGAATGTAGCGACCAAATGAACAAAGACGAAGATCCAAATCAAATAACTATTGGAAACATGGCAACAACAAAGACTCAAAATTTTAAAGGATATATTACGGTTGGAGAATGCCCAATGACCAAATGAACAAAGACGAAATCCAAATCAAATAACTATTGGAAACATGGCAACAACTCTCAAATTTTTTAAAGGATATATTACGGTTGGAGAATGTAGCGACCAAATGAACAAAGACGAAGATCCAAATCAAAATAACTATTGGAAACATGGCAACAACTCTCAAATTTTTAAAGGATATATTACGGTTGGAGAATGTAGCGACCAAATGAACAAAGACGAAGATCAAATCAAATAACTATTGGAAACATGGCAACAACTCTCAAATTTTTAAAGGATATATTACGGTTGGAGAATGTAGCGACCAAATGAACAAAGACGAAGATCCAAATCAAATAACTATTGGAAACATGGCAACAACTCTCAGAATTTTTAAAGGATATATTACGGTTGGAGAATGTAGCGACCAAATGAACAAAGACGAAGATCCAAATCCAAATAACTATTGGAAACATGGCAACAACTCTCAGAATTTTTAAAGGATATATTACGGTTGGAGAATGTAGCGACCAAATGAACAAAGACGAAGATCCAAATCCAAATAACTATTGGAAACATGGCAACAACTCTCAAAATTTTAAAGGATATATTACGGTTGGAGAATGTAGCGACCAAATGAACAAAGACGAAGATCCAAATCAAATAACTATTGGAAACATGGCAACAACTCTCAAATTTTAAAGGATATATTACGGTTGGAGAATGTAGCGACCAAATGAACAAAGACGAAGATCCAAATCCAAATAACTATTGGAAACATGGCAACAACTCTCAAATTTTTAAAGGATATATTACGGTTGGAGAATGTAGCGACCAAATGAACAAAGACGAAGATCCAAATCCAAATAACTATTGGAAACATGGCAACAACTCTCAAATTTTAAAGGATATATTACGGTTGGAGAATGTAGCGACCAAATGAACAAAGACGAAGATCCAAATCCAAATAACTATTGGAAACATGGCAACAACTCTCAGAATTTTTAAAGGATATATTACGGTTGGAGAATGTAGCGACCAAATGAACAAAGACGAAGATCCAAATCAAATAACTATTGGAAACATGGCAACAACTCTCAGATTTTTAAAGGATATATTACGGTTGGAGAATGTAGCGACCAAATGAACAAAGACGAAGATCCAAATCCAAATAACTATTGGAAACATGGCAACAACTCTCAGAATTTTTAAAGGATATATTACGGTTGGAGAATGTAGCGACCAAATGAACAAAGACGAAGATCCAAATCAAATAACTATTGGAAACATGGCAACAACTCTCAGAATTTTTAAAGGATATATTACGGTTGGAGAATGTAGCGACCAAATGAACAAAGACGAAGATCCAAATCCAAATAACTATTGGAAACATGGCAACAACTCTCAAAATTTTTAAAGGATATATTACGGTTGGAGAATGTAGCGACCAAATGAACAAAGACGAAGATCCAAATCCAAATAACTATTGGAAACATGGCAACAACTCTCAGAATTTTAAAGGATATATTACGGTTGGAGAATGTAGCGACCAAATGAACAAAGACGAAGATCCAAATCCAAATAACTATTGGAAACATGGCAACAACTCTCAAAATTTTTAAAGGATATATTACGGTTGGAGAATGTAGCGACCAAATGAACAAAGACGAAGATCCAAATTTTAAATAACTATTGGAAACATGGCAACAACTCTCAGAATTTTTAAAGGATATATTACGGTTGGAGAATCTAGCGACCAAATGAACAAATGAACAAAGACGAATCCAAATCCAAATAACTATTGGAAACATGGCAACAACTCTCAGAATTTTAAAGGATATATTACGGTTGGAGAATGTAGCGACCAAATGAACAAAGACGAAGATCCAAATCCAAATAACTATTGGAAACATGGCAACAACTCTCAAAATTTTAAAGGATATATTACGGTTGGAGAATGTAGCGACCAAATGAACAAAGACGAAGATCCAAATCAAAATAACTATTGGAAACATGGCAAAATAACTCTCAAATTTTTAAAGGATATATTACGGTTGGAGAATGTAGCGACCAAATGAACAAAGACGAAGATCAAATCCAAATAACTATTGGAAACATGGCAACAACTCTCAGAATTTTTAAAGGATATATTACGGTTGGAGAATGTAGCGACCAAATGAACAAAGACGAAGATCCAAATCAAAATAACTATTGGAAACATGGCAACAACTCTCAAATTTTTAAAGGATATATTACGGTTGGAGAATGTAGCGACCAAATGAACAAAGACGAAGATCCAAATCAAATAACTATTGGAAACATGGCAACAACTCTCAGAATTTTTAAAGGATATATTACGGTTGGAGAATGTAGCGACCAAATGAACAAAGACGAAGATCCAAATCCAAATAACTATTGGAAACATGGCAACAACTCTCAGAATTTTTAAAGGATATATTACGGTTGGAGAATGTAGCGACCAAATGAACAAAGACGAAGATCCAAATCCAATAACTATTGGAAACATGGCAACAACTCTCAGAATTTTTAAAGGATATATTACGGTTGGAGAATGTAGCGACCAAATGAACAAAGACGAAGATCCAAATCCAAATAACTATTGGAAACATGGCAACAACTCTCAGAATTTTAAAGGATATATTACGGTTGGAGAATGTAGCGACCAAATGAACAAAGACGAAGATCCAAATCAAATAACTATTGGAAACATGGCAACAACTCTCAGAATTTTAAAGGATATATTACGGTTGGAGAATGTGGCGACCAAATGAACAAAGACGAAGATCCAAATCAAATAACTATTGGAAACATGGCAACAACTCTCAAATTTTAAAGGATATATTACGGTTGGAGAATGTAGCGACCAAATGAACAAAGACGAAGATCCAAATCCAAATAACTATTGGAAACATGGCAACAACTCTCAAATTTTTAAAGGATATATTACGGTTTGGAGAATGTAGCGACCAAATGAACAAAGACGAAGATCCAAATCCAAATAACTATTGGAAACATGGCAACAACTCTCAGAATTTTTAAAGGATATATTACGGTTGGAGAATGTAAGCGACCAAATGAACAAAGACGAAGATCCAAATCCAAATAACTATTGGAAACATGGCAACAACTCTCAAATTTTTAAAGGATATATTACGGTTGGAGAATGTAGCGACCAAATGAACAAAGACGAAGATCCAAATCCAAATAACTATTGGAAACATGGCAACAACTCTCAGAATTTTAAAGGATATATTACGGTTGGAGAATGTAGCGACCAAATGAACAAAGACGAAGATCCAAATCCAAATAACTATTGGAAACATGGCAACAACTCTCAGAATTTTTAAAGGATATATTACGGTTGGAGAATGTAGCGACCAAATGAACAAAGACGAAGATCCAAATCCAAATAACTATTGGAAACATGGCAACAACTCTCAGAATTTTTAAAGGATATATTACGGTTGGAGAATGTAGCGACCAAATGAACAAAGACGAAGATCCAAATCAAATAACTATTGGAAACATGGCAACAACTCTCAAATTTTAAAGGATATATTACGGTTGGAGAATGTAGCGACCAAATGAACAAAGACGAAGATCCAAATCCAAATAACTATTGGAAACATGGCAACAACTCTCAGAATTTTAAAGGATATATTACGGTTGGAGAATGTAGCGACCAAATGAACAAAGACGAAGATCCAAATCCAAATAACTATTGGAAACATGGCAACAACTCTCAAATTTTAAAGGATATATTACGGTTGGAGAATGTAGCGACCAAATGAACAAAGACGAAGATCCAAATCCAAATAACTATTGGAAACATGGCAACAACTCTCAAATTTTAAAGGATATATTACGTTGGAGAATGTAGCGACCAAATGAACAAAGACGAAGATCCAAATCCAAATAACTATTGGAAACATGGCAACAACTCTCAGAATTTTTAAAGGATATATTTCGGTTGGAGAATGTAGCGACCAAATGAACAAAGACGAAGATCCAAATCCAAATAACTATTGGAAACATGGCAAAAACTCTCAGAATTTTTAAAGGATATATTACGGTTGGAGAATGTAGCGACCAAATGAACAAAGACGAAGATCCAAATCCAAATAACTATTGGAAACATGGCAACAACTCTCAAATTTTTAAAGGATATATTACGGTTGGAGAATGTAGCGACCAAATGAACAAAGACGAAGATCCAAATCCAAATAACTATTGGAAACATGGCAACAACTCTCAAAATTTTAAAGGATATATTACGGTTGGAGAATGTAGCGACCAAATGAACAAAGACGAAGATCCAAATCCAAATAACTATTGGAAACATGGCAACAACTCTCAGAATTTTTTAAAGGATATATTACGGTTGGAGAATGTAGCGACCAAATGAACAAAGACGAAGAGATCCAAATCCAAATAACTATTGGAAACATGGCAACAACTCTCAAATTTTTAAAGGATATATTACGGTTGGAGAATGTAGCGACCAAATGAACAAAGACGAAGATCCAAATCAAATAACTATTGGAAACATGGCAACAACTCTCAGAATTTTAAAGGATATATTACGGTTGGAGAATGTAGCGACCAAATGAACAAAGACGAAGATCCAAATCCAAATAACTATTGGAAACATGGCAACAACTCTCAGAATTTTAAAGGATATATTACGGTTGGAGAATGTAGCGACCAAATGAACAAAGACGAAGATCCAAATCAAATAACTATTGGAAACATGGCAACAACTCTCAGAATTTTTAAAGGATATATTACGGTTGGAGAATGTAGCGACCAAATGAACAAAGACGAAGATCCAAATCCAAATAACTATTGGAAACATGGCAACAACTCTCAAATTTTTAAAAGGATATATTACGGTTGGAGAATGTAGCGACCAAATGAACAAAGACGAAGATCAAATCAAATAACTATTGAAACATGGCAACAACTCTCAAATTTTTAAAGGATATATTACGGTTGGAGAATGTAGCGACCAAATGAACAAAGACGAAGATCCAAATCCAAATAACTATTGGAAACATGGCAACAACTCTCAGAATTTTTAAAGGATATATTACGGTTGGAGAATGTAGCGACCAAATGAACAAAGACGAAGATCCAAATCAAATAACTATTGGAAACATGGCAACAACTCTCAGAATTTTTAAAGGATATATTACGGTTGGAGAATGTAGCGACCAAATGAACAAAGACGAAGATCCAAATCCAAATAACTATTGGAAACATGGCAACAACTCTCAGAATTTTTAAAGGATATATTACGGTTGGAGAATGTAGCGACCAAATGAACAAAGACGAAGATCCAAATCAAATAACTATTGGAAACATGGCAACAACTCTCAGAATTTTAAAGGATATATTACGGTTGGAGAATGTAACGACCAAATGAACAAAGACGAAGATCCAAATCCAAATAACTATTGGAAACATGGCAACAACTCTCAAATTTTAAAGGATATATTACGGTTGGAGAATGTAGCGACCAAATGAACAAAGACGAAGATCCAAATCAAATAACTATTGGAAACATGGCAACAACTCTCAAATTTTAAAGGATATATTACGGTTGGAGAATGTAGCGACCAAATGAACAAAGACGAAGATCCAATCCAAATAACTATTGGAAACATGGCAACAACTCTCAAATTTTTAAAGGATATATTACGGTTGGAGAATGTAGCGACCAAATGAACAAAAGACGAAGATCCAAATCCAAATAACTATTGGAAACATGGCAACAACTCTCAGAATTTTAAAGGATATATTACGGTTGGAGAATGTAGCGACCAAATGAACAAAGACGAAGATCAAATCAAATAACGAAGATCCAAAAAGACCAAATAACTATTGGAAACATGGCAACAACTCTCAAATTTTTAAAAGGATATATTACGGTTGGAGAATGTAGCGACCAAATGAACAAAGACGAAGATCCAAATCCAAATAACTATTGGAAACATGGCAACAACTCTCAGAATTTTTAAAGGATATATTACGGTTGGAGAATGTAGCGACCAAATGAACAAAGACGAAGATCCAAATCCAAATAACTATTGGAAACATGGCAACAACTCTCAAATTTTTAAAGGATATATTACGGTTGGAGAATGTAGCGACCAAATGAACAAAGACGAAGATCCAAATCCAAATAACTATTGGAAACATGGCAACAACTCTCAGAATTTTTAAAGGATATATTACGGTTGGAGAATGTAGCGACCAAATGAACAAAGACGAAGATCCAAATCCAAATAACTATTGGAAACATGGCAACAACTCTCAGAATTTTTAAAGGATATATTACGGTTGGAGAATGTAGCGACCAAATGAACAAAGACGAAGATCCAAATCAAATAACTATTGGAAACATGGCAACAACTCTCAGAATTTTTTTAAAGGATATATTACGGTTGGAGAATGTAGCGACCAAATGAACAAAGACGAAGATCCAAATCCAAATAACTATTGGAAACATGGCAACAACTCTCAGAATTTTTAAAGGATATATTACGGTTGGAGAATGTAGCGACCAAATGAACAAAGAC
Organism: Acanthosepion pharaonis; assembly: GCA_903632075.3. Taxonomy (NCBI): domain Eukaryota; kingdom Metazoa; phylum Mollusca; class Cephalopoda; order Sepiida; family Sepiidae; genus Acanthosepion; species Acanthosepion pharaonis. The sequence goes on along the minus strand of CAHIKZ030005210.1, from coordinate 325,613 downwards.
GAAGATCCAAATCCAAATAACTATTGGAAACATGGCAACAACTCTCAGAATTTTAAAGGATATATTACGGTTGGAGAATGTAGCGACCAAATGAACAAAGACGAAGATCCAAATCAAATAACTATTGGAAACATGGCAAAGCGAAAGTCAACTCTCAGAATTTTTAAAGGATATATTACGGTTGGAGAATGTAGCGACCAAATGAACAAAGACGAAGATCCAAATCCAAATAACTATTGGAAACATGGCAACAACTCTCAAATTTTTAAAGGATATATTACGGTTGGAGAATGTAGCGACCAAATGAACAAAGACGAAGATCCAAATCCAAATAACTATTGGAAACATGGCAACAACTCTCAAATTTTAAAGGATATATTACGGTTGGAGAATGTAGCGACCAAATGAACAAAAAGACGAAGATCAAATCCAAATAACTATTGGAAACATGGCAACAACTCTCAGAATTTTAAAGGATATATTACGGTTGGAGAATGTAGCGACCAAATGAACAAAGACGAAGATCCAAATCCAAATAACTATTGGAAACATGGCAACAACTCTCAGAATTTTTAAAGGATATATTACGGTTGGAGAATGTAGCGACCAAATGAACAAAGACGAAGATCCAAATCCAAATAACTATTGGAAACATGGCAACAACTCTCAGAATTTTTAAAGGATATATTACGGTTGGAGAATGTAGCGACCAAATGAACAAAGACGAAGATCCAAATCCAAATAACTATTGGAAACATGGCAACAACTCTCAGAATTTTTAAAGGATATATTACGGTTGGAGAAATGAACAAAGCGACCAAATGAAATAACAAAGACGAAAAAAGATCCAAATCCAAATAACTATTGGAAACATGGCAACAACTCTCAAATTTTTAAAGGATATATTACGGTTGGAGAATGTAGACCAAATGAACAAAGACGAAGATCCAAATCCAAATAACTATTGGAAACATGGCAACAACTCTCAAATTTTAAAGGATATATTACGGTTGGAGAATGTAGCGACCAAATGAACAAAGACGAAGATCCAAATCCAAATAACTATTGGAAACATGGCAACAACTCTCAGAATTTTAAAGGATATATTACGGTTGGAGAATGTAGCGACCAAATGAACAAAGACGAAGATCCAAATCAAATAACTATTGGAAACATGGCAACAACTCTCAAATTTTTAAAGGATATATTACGGTTGGAGAATGTAGCGACCAAATGAACAAAGACGAAGATCCAAATCCAAATAACTATTGGAAACATGGCAACAACTCTCAGAATTTTTAAAGGATATATTACGGTTGGAGAATGTAGCGACCAAATGAACAAAGACGAAGATCCAAATCCAAATAACTATTGGAAACATGGCAACAACTCTCAGAATTTTAAAGGATATATTACGGTTGGAGAATGTAGCGACCAAATGAACAAAGACGAAGATCCAAATCCAAATAACTATTGGAAACATGGCAACAACTCTCAGAATTTTAAAGGATATATTACGGTTGGAGAATGTAGCGACCAAATGAACAAAGACGAAGATCCAAATCCAAAAATAACTATTGGAAACATGGCAACAACTCTCAAATTTTTAAAAAGGATATATTACGGTTGGAGAATGTAGCGACCAAATGAACAAAGACGAAGATCCAAATCCAAATAACTATTGGAAACATGGCAACAACACTCAAATTTTTTAAAGGATATATTACGGTTGGAGAATGTAGCGACCAAATGAACAAAGACGAAGATCCAAATCCAAATAACTATTGGAAACATGGCAACAACTCTCAGAATTTTTAAAGATATATTACGGTTGGAGAATGTAGCGACCAAATGAACAAAGACGAAGATCCAAATCCAAATAACTATTGGAAACATGGCAACAACTCTCAGAATTTTAAAGGATATATTACGGTTGGAGAATGTAGCGACCAAATGAACAAAGACGAAGATCCAAATCCAAATAACTATTGGAAACATGGCAACAACTCTCAAATTTTTTAAAGGATATATTACGGTTGGAGAATGTAGCGACCAAATGAACAAAGACGAAGATCCAAATCCAAATAACTATTGGAAACATGGCAACAACTCTCAAATTTTTTTAAGGATATATTACGGTTGGAGAATGTAGCGACCAAATGAACAAAGACGAAGATCCAAATCCAAATAACTATTGGAAACATGGCAACAACTCTCAGAATTTTTAAAGGATATATTACGGTTGGAGAATGTAGCGACCAAATGAACAAAAGACGAAGATCCAAATCCAAATAACTATTGGAAACATGGCAACAACTCTCAGAATTTTTAAAGGATATATTACGGTTGGAGAATGTAGCGACCAAATGAACAAAAGACGAAGATCCAAATCCAAATAACTATTGGAAACATGGCAACAACTCTCAGAATTTTAAAGGATATATTACGGTTGGAGAATGTAGCGACCAAATGAACAAAGACGAAGATCCAAATCCAAATAACTATTGGAAACATGGCAACAACTCTCAGAATTTTTAAAGGATATATTACGGTTGGAGAATGTAGCGACCAAATGAACAAAGACGAAGATCCAAATCCAAATAACTATTGGAAACATGGCAACAACTCTCAAATTTTTAAAGGATATATTACGGTTGGAGAATGTAGCGACCAAATGAACAAAGACGAAGATCCAAATCAAATAACTATTGGAAACATGGCAACAACTCTCAGAATTTTTAAAGGATATATTACGGTTGGAGAATGTAGCGACCAAATGAACAAAGACGAAGATCCAAATCCAAATAACTATTGGAAACATGGCAACAACTCTCAGAATTTTTAAAGGATATATTACGGTTGGAGAATGTAGCGACCAAATGAACAAAGACGAAGATCCAAATCCAAATAACTATTGGAAACATGGCAACAACTCTCAGAATTTTAAAGGATATATTACGGTTGGAGAATTGCGACCAAATGAACAAAGACGAAGATCCAAATCCAAATAACTATTGGAAACATGGCAAACTCTCAGAATTTTTAAAAGGATATATTACGGTTGGAGAATGTAGCGACCAAATGAACAAAGACGAAGATCCAAATCCAAATAACTATTGGAAACATGGCAACAACTCTCAAATTTTTAAAGGATATATTACGGTTGGAGAATGTAGCGACCAAATGAACAAAGACGAAGATCCAAATCCAAATAACTATTGGAAACATGGCAACAACTCTCAGAATTTTTAAAAAGATATATTACGGTTGGAGAATGTAGCGACCAAATGAACAAAGACGAAGATCCAAATCCAAATAACTATTGGAAACATGGCAACAACTCTCAAAATTTTAAAGGATATATTACGGTTGGAGAATGTAGCGACCAAATGAACAAAGACGAAGATCCAAATCCAAATAACTATTGGAAACATGGCAACAACTCTCAGAATTTTTAAAGGATATATTACGGTTGGAGAATGTAGCGACCAAATGAACAAAAGACGAAGATCCAAATCCAAATAACTATTGGAAACATGGCAACAACTCTCAGAATTTTTAAAGGATATATTACGGTTGGAGAATGTAGCGACCAAATGAACAAAGACGAAGATCCAAATCCAAATAACTATTGGAAACATGGCAACAACTCTCAGAATTTTAAAGGATATATTACGGTTGGAGAATGTAGCGACCAAATGAACAAAGACGAAGATCCAAATCCAAATAACTATTGGAAACATGGCAACAACTCTCAGAATTTTTAAAGGATATATTACGGTTGGAGAATGTAGCGACCAAATGAACAAAGACGAAGATCCAAATCAAATAACTATTGGAAACATGGCAACAACTCTCAGAATTTTAAAGGATATATTACGGTTGGAGAATGTAGCGACCAAATGAACAAAGACGAAGATCCAAATCCAAATAACTATTGGAAACATGGCAACAACTCTCAGAATTTTTAAAGGATATATTACGGTTGGAGAATGTAAGCGACCAAATGAACAAAGACGAAGATCCAAATCCAAATAACTATTGGAAACATGGCAACAACTCTCAAAATTTTTAAAGGATATATTACGGTTGGAGAATGTAGCGACCAAATGAACAAAGACGAAGATCCAAATCCAAATAACTATTGGAAACATGGCAACAACTCTCAAATTTTAAAGGATATATTACGGTTGGAGAATGTAGCGACCAAATGAACAAAGACGAAGATCCAAATCCAAATAACTATTAGAAACATGGCAACAACTCTCAAAATTTTAAAGGATATATTACGGTTGGAGAATGTAGCGACCAAATGAACAAAGACGAAGATCCAAATCCAAATAACTATTAGAAACATGGCAACAAGTCTCAGAATTTTTAAAGGATATATTTCGGTTGGAGAATGTAGCGACCAAATGAACAATGACGAAGATCCAAATCCAAATAACAATTGGAAACATGGCAACAACTCTCAGAATTTTTAAAAGATATATTACGGTTGGAGAATGTAGCGACCAAATGAACAAAGACGAAGATCCAAATCCAAATAACTATTGGAAACATGGCAACAACTCTCAGAATTTTTAAAGGATATATTACGGTTGGAGAATGTAGCGACCAAATGAACAAAGACGAAGATCCAAATCCAAATAACTATTGGAAACATGGCAACAACACTCAGAATTTTTAAAGGATATATTATGGTTGGAGAATGTAGCGACCAAATGAACAAAGACGAAGATCCAAATCCAAATAAGTATTGGAAACATGGCAACAACACTCAAAATTTTTAAAGGATATATTACGGTTGGAGAATGTAGCGACCAAATGAACAAAGACGAAGATCCAAATCCAAATAACTATTGGAAACATGGCAACAACTCTCAGAATTTTTAAAGGATATATTACGGTTGGAGAATGTAGCGACCAAATGAACAAAGACGAAGATCCAAATCCAAATAACTATTGGAAACATGGCAACAACTCTCAGAATTTTAAAGGATATATTACGGTTGGAGAATGTAGCGACCAAATGAACAAAGACGAAGATCCAAATCCAAATAACTATTGGAAACATGGCAACAACTCTCAGAATTTTTAAAGGATATATTACGGTTGGAGAATGTAGCGACCAAATGAACAAAGACGAAGATCCAAATCCAAATAACTATTGGAAACATGGCAACAACTCTCAGAATTTTTAAAGGATATATTACGGTTGGAGAATGTAGCGACCAAATGAACAAAGACGAAGATCCAAATCCAAATAACTATTGGAAACATGGCAACAACTCTCAGAATTTTAAAGGATATATTACGGTTGGAGAATGTAGCGACCAAATGAACAAAGACGAAGATCCAAATCCAAATAACTATTGGAAACATGGCAACAACTCTCAAATTTTTAAAGGATATATTACGGTTGGAGAATGTAGCGACCAAATGAACAAAGACGAAGATCCAAATCCAAATAACTATTGGAAACATGGCAACAACTCTCAGAATTTTTAAAGGATATATTACGGTTGGAGAATGTAGCGACCAAATGAACAAAGACGAAGATCCAAATCAAATAACTATTGGAAACATGGCAACAACTCTCAGAATTTTAAAGGATATATTACGGTTGGAGAATGTAGCGACCAAATGAACAAAAGACGAAGATCCAAATCCAAATAACTATTGGAAACATGGCAACAACTCTCAAATTTTTAAAGGATATATTACGGTTGGAGAATGTTAAAGACGATAAATCCAAATAACTATTGGAAACATGGCAACAACGACTCAAATTTTTAAAGGATATAAGAATGAGCGACCAAATGAACAAATGAGGAAGATCAAATCAAATAACTATTGGAAACATGGCAACAACTCTCAGAATTTTAAAGGATATATTACGGTTGGAGAATGTAGCGACCAAATGAACAAAGACGAAGATCCAAATCCAAATAACTATTGGAAACATGGCAACAACTCTCAGAATTTTTAAAGGATATATTACGGTTGGAGAATGTAGCGACCAAATGAACAAAGACGAAGATCAAATCAAATAACTATTGGAAACATGGCAACAACTCTCAAATTTTTAAAGGATATATTACGGTTGGAGAATGTAGCGACCAAATGAACAAAGACGAAGATCCAAATCCAAATAACTATTGGAAACATGGCAACAACTCTCAGAATTTTTAAAGGATATATTACGGTTGGAGAATGTAGCGACCAAATGAACAAAGACGAAGATCCAAATCCAAATAACTATTGGAAACATGGCAACAACTCTCAAATTTTTAAAGGATATATTACGGTTGGAGAATGTAGCGACCAAATGAACAAAGACGAAGATCCAAATCCAAATAACTATTGGAAACATGGCAACAACTCTCAGAATTTTTAAAGGATATATTACGGTTGGAGAATGTAGCGACCAAATGAACAAAGACGAAGATCCAAATCCAAATAACTATTGGAAACATGGCAACAACTCTCAGAATTTTTAAAAGGATATATTACGGTTGGAGAATGTAGCGACCAAATGAACAAAGACGAAGATCCAAATCCAAATAACTATTGGAAACATGGCAACAACTCAGAATTTTTAAAAGGATATATTACGGTTGGAGAATGTAGCGACCAAATGAACAAAGACGAAGATCCAAATCCAAATAACTATTGGAAACATGGCAACAACTCTCAGAATTTTTAAAGGATATATTACGGTTGGAGAATGTAGCGACCAAATGAACAAAGACGAAGATCCAAATCAAATAACTATTGGAAACATGGCAACAACTCTCAGAATTTTTAAAGGATATATTACGGTTTGGAGAATGTAGCGACCAAATGAACAAAGACGAAGATCCAAATCAAATAACTATTGGAAACATGGCAACAACTCTCAGAATTTTTAAAGGATATATTACGGTTGGAGAATGTAGCGACCAAATGAACAAAGACGAAGATCCAAATCCAAATAACTATTGGAAACATGGCAACAACTCTCAGAATTTTTAAAGGATATATTACGGTTGGAGAATGTAGCGACCAAATGAACAAAGACGAAGATCCAAATCAAATAACTATTGGAAACATGGCAACAACTCTCAGAATTTTAAAGGATATATTACGGTTGGAGAATGTAGCGACCAAATGAACAAAGACGAAGATCCAAATCCAAATAACTATTGGAAACATGGCAACAACTCTCAGAATTTTTAAAAGGATATATTACGGTTGGAGAATGTAGCGACCAAATGAACAAAGACGAAGATCCAAATCCAAATAACTATTGGAAACATGGCAACAACTCTCAGAATTTTTAAAGGATATATTACGGTTGGAGAATGTAGCGACCAAATGAACAAAGACGAAGATCCAAATCCAAATAACTATTGGAAACATGGCAACTCTCAGAATTTTTAAAGGATATATTACGGTTGGAGAATTTTGAACAAAAGACGAAATCCAAATCCAAATAACTATTGGAAACATGGCAACAACTCTCAGAATTTTAAAGGATATATTACGGTTGGAGAATGTAGCGACCAAATGAACAAAGACGAAGATCCAAATCCAAATAACTATTGGAAACATGGCAACAACTCTCAGAATTTTAAAGGATATATTACGGTTGGAGAATGTAGCGACCAAATGAACAAAGACGAAGATCCAAATCCAAATAACTATTGGAAACATGGCAACAACTCTCAGAATTTTTAAAGGATATATTACGGTTGGAGAATGTAAGCGACCAAATGAACAAAGACGAAGATCCAAATCCAAATAACTATTGGAAACATGGCAACAACTCTCAGAATTTTTAAAGGATATATTACGGTTGGAGAATGTAGCGACCAAATGAACAAAGACGAAGATCCAAATCCAAATAACTATTGGAAACATGGCAACAACTCTCAGAATTTTAAAGGATATATTACGGTTGGAGAATGTAGCGACCAAATGAACAAAGACGAAGATCCAAATCCAAATAACTATTGGAAACATGGCAACAACTCTCAGAATTTTTAAAGGATATATTACGGTTGGAGAATGTAGCGACCAAATGAACAAAGACGAAGATCCAAATCCAAATAACTATTGGAAACATGGCAACAACTCTCAGAATTTTAAAGGATATATTACGGTTGGAGAATGTAGCGACCAAATGAACAAAGACGAAGATCCAAATCCAAATAACTATTGGAAACATGGCAACAACTCTCAAATTTTAAAGGATATATTACGGTTGGAGAATGTAGCGACCAAATGAACAAAGACGAAGATCAAATCAAATAACTATTGGAAACATGGCAACAACTCTCAAATTTTTAAAGGATATATTACGGTTGGAGAATGTAGCGACCAAATGAACAAAGACGAAGATCCAAATCCAAATAACTATTGGAAACATGGCAACAACTCTCAGAATTTTTAAAGGATATATTACGGTTGGAGAATGTAGCGACCAAATGAACAAAGACGAAGATCCAAATCCAAATAACTATTGGAAACATGGCAACAACTCTCAAATTTTTAAAGGATATATTACGGTTGGAGAATGTAGCGACCAAATGAACAAAGACGAAGATCAAAATCCAAATAACTATTGGAAAACATGGCAACAACTCTCAGAATTTTAAAGGATATATTACGGTTTGGAGAATGTAGCGACCAAATGAACAAAGACGAAGATCCAAATCCAAATAACTATTGGAAACATGGCAACAACTCTCAATTTTTTTAAAGGATATAGAATTTTTAAAGGAGAATGTAGTTGGACCAAATGAACAAATGACGAAGATCCAAATCCAAATAACTATTGGAAACATATGGCAACAACTCTCAGAATTTTTAAAGGATATATTACGGTTGGAGAATGTAGCGACCAAATGAACAAAGACGAAGATCAAATTCCAAATAACTATTGGAAACATGGCAACAACTCTCAAATTTTTAAAGGATATATTACGGTTGGAGAATGTAGCGACCAAATGAACAAAGACGAAGATCCAAATCCAAATAACTATTGGAAACATGGCAACAACATTCAAATTTTTAAAGGATATATTACGGTTGGAGAATGTAGCGACCAAATGAACAAAACGAAGATCCAAATCAAAATAACTATTGGAAACATGGCAACAACTCTCAAATTTTAAAGGATATATTACGGTTGGAGAATGTGGCGACCAAATGAACAAAGACGAAGATCCAAATCCAAATAACTATTGGAAACATGGCAACAACTCTCAGAATTTTTAAAGGATATATTACGGTTGGAGAATGTAGCGACCAAATGAACAAAGACGAAGATCCAAATCAAATAACTATTGGAAACATGGCAACAACTCTCAAATTTTTTAAAGGATATATTACGGTTGGAGAATGTAGCGACCAAATGAACAAAGACGAAGATCCAAATCCAAATAACTATTGGAAACATGGCAACAACTCTCAGAATTTTTAAAGGATATATTACGGTTGGAGAATGTAGCGACCAAATGAACAAAGACGAAGATCCAAATCCAAATAACTATTGGAAACATGGCAACAACTCTCAGAATTTTTAAAGGATATATTACGGTTGGAGAATGTAGCGACCAAATGAACAAAGACGAAGATCCAAATCCAAATAACTATTGGAAACATGGCAACAACTCTCAGAATTTTTAAAGGATATATTACGGTTGGAGAATGTAGCGACCAAATGAACAAAGACGAAGATCCAAATCAAATAACTATTGGAAACATGGCAACAACTCTCAGAATTTTAAAGGATATATTACGGTTGGAGAATGTTAGCGACCAAATGAACAAAAGACGAAGATCCAAATCAAAATAACTATTGGAAACATGGCAACAACTCTCAGAATTTTTAAAGGATATATTACGGTTGGAGAATGTAGCGACCAAATGAACAAAGACGAAGATCCAAATCCAAATAACTATTGGAAACATGGCAACAACTCTCAGAATTTTTAAAGGATATATTACGGTTGGAGAATGTGGCGACCAAATGAACAAAAGACGAAGATCCAAATCCAAATAACTATTGGAAACATGGCAACAACTCTCAGAATTTTTAAAGGATATATTACGGTTTGAGAATGTAGCGACCAAATGAACAAAGACGAAGATCCAAATCCAAATAACTATTGGAAACATGGCAACAACTCTCAGAATTTTTAAAGGATATATTACGGTTGGAGAATGTAGCGACCAAATGAACAAAGACGAAGATCCAAATCCAAATAACTATTGGAAACATGGCAACAACTCTCAGAATTTTTAAAGGATATATTACGGTTTGAGAATGTTGCGACCAAATGAACAAAGACGAAGATCCAAATCCAAATAACTATTGGAAACATGGCAACAACTCTCAGAATTTTTAAAGGATATATTACGGTTGGAGAATGTAGCGACCAAATGAACAAAGACGAAGATCCAAATCCAAATAACTATTGGAAACATGGCAACAACTCTCAGAATTTTTAAAGGATATATTACGCTTGGAGAATGTAGCGACCAAATGAACAAAGACGAAGATCCAAATCAAAATAACTATTGGAAACATGGCAACAACTCTCAAATTTTTAAAAGGATATATTACGGTTGGAGAATGTAGCGACCAAATGAACAAAGACGAAGATCCAAATCCAAATAACTATTGGAAACATGGCAACAACTCTCAAATTTTTAAAGGATATATTACGGTTGGAGAATGTAAGACCAAATGAACAAAGACGAAGATCCAAATCAAATAACTATTGGAAACATGGCAACAACTCTCAGAATTTTAAAAGGATATATTACGGTTGGAGAATGTAGCGACCAAATGAACAAAGACGAAGATCCAAATCCAAATAACTATTGGAAACATGGCAACAACTCTCAAATTTTTAAAGGATATATTACGGTTGGAGAATGTAGCGACCAAATGAACAAAGACGAAGATCAAATCCAAATAACTATTGGAAACATGGCAACAACTCTCAAATTTTTAAAGGATATATTACGGTTGGAGAAATGTGGCGACCAAATGAACAAAGACGAAGATCCAAATCCAAATAACTATTGGAAACATGGCAACTACTCTCAGAATTTTAAAGGATATATTACGGTTGGAGAGAATGTAGCGACCAAATGAACAAAGACGAAGATCCAAATCAAATAACTATTGGAAACATGGCAACAACTCTCAGAATTTTTAAAGGATATATTACGGTTGGAGAATGTAGCGACCAAATGAACAAAGACGAAGATCCAAATCCAAATAACTATTGGAAACATGGCAACAACTCTCAATTTTTAAAGGATATATTACAGTTGGAGAATGTAGCGACCAAATGAACAAAGACGAAGATCCAAATCCAAATAACTATTGGAAACATGGCAACAACTCTCAGAATTTTTAAAGGATATATTACGGTTGGAGAATGTAGCGACCAAATGAACAAAGACGAAGATCCAATCCAAATAACTATTGGAAACATGGCAACAACTCTCAAATTTTTAAAGGATATATTACGGTTGGAGAATGTGGCGACCAAATGAACAAAGACGAAGATCCAAATCCAAATAACTATTGGAAACATGGCAACAACTCTCAAATTTTTAAAGGATATATTACGGTTGGAGAATGTAGCGACCAAATGAACAAAGACGAAGATCCAAATCAAATAACTATTGGAAACATGGCAACAACTCTCAGAATTTTTAAAGGATATATTACGGTTGGAGAATGTAGCGACCAAATGAACAAAGACGAAGATCCAAATCCAAATAACTATTGGAAACATGGCAACAACTCTCAGAATTTTTTTTTTTAAAGGATATATTACGGTTGGAGAAATGTAGCGACCAAATGAACAAAGACGAAGATCCAAATCCAAATAACTATTGGAAACATGGCAACAACTCTCAGAATTTTTAAAGGATATATTACGGTTGGAGAATGTAGCGACCAAATGAACAAAGACGAAGATCCAAATCCAAATAACTATTGGAAACATGGCAACAACTCTCAGAATTTTTAAAGGATATATTACGGTTGGAGAATGTAGCGACCAAATGAACAAAGACGAAGATCCAAATCAAATAACTATTGGAAACATGGCAACAACTCTCAGAATTTTTAAAGGATATATTACGGTTGGAGAATGTAGCGACCAAATGAACAAAGACGAAGATCCAAATCAAATAACTATTGGAAACATGGCAACAACTCTCAGAATTTTTTAAGGATATATTACGGTTGGAGAATGTAGCGACCAAATGAACAAAGACGAAGATCCAAATCCAAATAACTAAAAAAACATGGCAACAACTATTTTTTAAAGGATATATTACGGTTGGAGAATGGCAACCAAATGAACAAAGACTCCAAATCCAAATAACTATTGAAACATGAATTTTTTTAAAGGATATATTACGGTTGGAGAATGTGGCGACCAAATGAACAAAGACGAAGATCCAAATCCAAATAACTATTGGAAACATGGCAACAACTCTCAAAATTTTTAAAGGATATATTACGGTTGGAGAATGTAGCGACCAAATGAACAAAGACGAAGATCCAAATCCAAATAACTATTGGAAACATGGCAACAACTCTCAGAATTTTAAAGGATATATTACGGTTGGAGAATGTAACGACCAAATGAACAAAGACGAAGATCCAAATCCAAATAACTATTGGAAACATGGCAACAACTCTCAGAATTTTTTAAGGATATATTACGGTTGGAAATGTAGCGACAAATGAACAAAGACGAAGATCCAAATCAAATAACTATTGGAAACATGGCAACAACTCTCAGAATTTTTAAAGGATATATTACGGTTGGAGAATGTAGCGACCAAATGAACAAAGACGAAGATCCAAATCCAAATAACTATTGGAAACATGGCAACAACTCTCAGAATTTTTAAAGGATATATTACGGTTGGAGAATGTAGCGACCAAATGAACAAAGACGAAGATCCAAATCCAAATAACTATTGGAAACATGGCAACAACTCTCAGAATTTTTAAAGGATATATTACGGTTGGAGAATGTAGCAAAGACCAAATGAACAAAGACGAAGATCCAAATCCAAATAACTTGGAGAATGTAACATGGCAACAACTCTCAAATTTTTAAAAGGATATATTACGGTTGGAGAATGTAGCGACCAAATGAACAAAGACGAAGATCCAAATCAAATAACTATTGGAAACATGGCAACAACTCTCAGAATTTTTAAAGGATATATTACGGTTGGAGAATGTAGCGACCAAATGAACAAAGACGAAGATCCAAATCCAAATAACTATTGGAAACATGGCAACAACTCTCAGAATTTTTAAAGGATATATTACGGTTGGAGAATGTAGCGACCAAATGAACAAAGACGAAGATCCAAATCCAAATAACTATTGGAAACATGGCAACAACTCTCAAATTTTTAAAGGATATATTACGGTTGGAGAATGTAGCGACCAAATGAACAAAGACGAAGATCCAAATCCAAATAACTATTGGAAACATGGCAACAACTCTCAGAATTTTTTAAAGGATATATTACGGTTGGAGAATGTAGCGACCAAATGAACAAAGACGAAGATCCAAATCCAAATAACTATTGGAAACATGGCAACAACTCTCAGAATTTTTAAAGGATATATTACGGTTGGAGAATGTAGCGACCAAATGAACAAAGACGAAGATCCAATTCCAAATAACTATTGGAAACATGGCAACAACTCTCAGAATTTTTAAAGGATATATTACGGTTGGAGAATGTAGCGACCAAATGAACAAAGACGAAGATCCAAATCCAAATAACTATTGGAAACATGGCAACAACTCTCAAATTTTTAAAGGATATATTACGGTTGGAGAATGTAGCGACCAAATGAACAAAGACGAAGATCCAAATCCAAATAACTATTGGAAACATGGCAACAACATTCAGAATTTTTAAAGGATATATTACGGTTGGAGAATGTAGCGACCAAATGAACAAAGACGAAGATCCAAATCCAAATAACTATTGGAAACATGGCAACAACTCTCAAATTTTTTAAAGGATATATTACGGTTGGAGAATGTAGCGACCAAATGAACAAAGACGAAGATCCAAATCAAATAACTATTGGAAACATGGCAACAACTCTCAAATTTTTTTAAAGGATATATTACGGTTGGAGAACAAATGAACAAAGCGACCAAATGAACAAAACACAAAACTCTCCAAATCCAAATAACTATTGGAAAAATGAACAACAACTCTCAAATAACTATTGGAATTTTTAAAAGGATATATTACGGTTGGAGAATGTAGACCAAATGAACAAAGACGAAGATCAAATCCAAATAACTATTGGAAACATGGCAACAACTCTCAGAATTTTTAAAGGATATATTACAGTTTGAGAATACTGTAGCGACCAAATGAACAAAGACGAAGATCCAAATCAAATAACTATTGGAAACATGGCAACAACTCTCAGAATTTTAAAGGATATATTACGGTTGGAGAATGTGGCGACCAAATGAACAAAGACGAAGATCCAAATCCAAATAACTATTGGAAAACATGGCAACAACTCAAAATTTTAAAAGGATATATTACGGTTGGAGAATGTAGCGACCAAATGAACAAAGACGAAGATCCAATCCAAATAACTATTGAAACATATGGCAACTCTCAAATTTTAAAGGATATATTACGGTTTGGAGAATGCTGGCGACCAAATGAACAAAGACGAAGATCCAAATCCAAATAACTATTGGAAAAATGGCAACAACATTCAAAATTTTAAAGGATATATTACGGTTTGGAAATTGGAGAAAATGAACAAAGACGAATCAAAAAATGACGAACAAATGAAAATGAACAAAGACGAAGATCCAAATCAAATAACTATTGGAAACACGGCAACAACTCTCCAAATTTTAAAGGATATATTACGGTTGGAGAATGTAGCGACCAAATGAACAAAGACGAAGATCCAAATCCAAATAACTTTGGAAACATTGCAACAACTCTCAGAATTTTTTTAAGGATATATTACGGTTTGGAGAATGTGGCGACCAAATGAACAAAGACGAAGATCCAAATCCAAATAACTATTGGAAACATGGCAACAACTCTCAAAATTTTTAAAGGATATATTACGGTTGGAGAATGCAAGCGACCAAATGAACAAAGACGAAGATCCAAATCCAAATAACTATTGGAAACATGGCAACAACTCTCAAATTTTTAAATGATATATTACGGTTTGAGAATGTAGCGACCAAATGAACAAAGACGAAGATCCAAATCCAAATAACTATTGGAAACATGGCAACAACTCTCAGAATTTTTAAAGGATATATTACGGTTGGGAGAATGTAGCGACCAAATGAACAAAGACGAAGATCCAAATCCAAATAACTATTGGAAACATGGCAACAACTCTCAAATTTTTAAAGGATATATTACGGTTGGAGAATGTAGCGACCAAATGAACAAAGACGAAGATCCAAATCCAAATAACTATTGGAAACATGGCAACAACTCTCAGAATTTTTAAAGGATATATTACGGTTGGAGAATGTGGCGACCAAATGAACAAAGACGAAGATCCAAATCCAAATAACTATTGGAAACATAGCAACAACTCTCAAATTTTTAAAGGATATATTACGGTTGGAGAATGTAGCGACCAAATGAACAAAGACGAAGATCCAAATCCAAATAACTATTGGAAACATGGCAACAACTCTCAAATTTTTAAAGGATATATTACGGTTGGAGAATGTAGCGACCAAATGAACAAAGACGAAGATCCAAATCCAAATAACTATTGGAAACATGGCAACAACTCTCAGAATTTTAAAGGATATATTACGGTTGGAGAATGTAGCGACCAAATGAACAAAGACGAAGATCCAAATCCAAATAACTATTGGAAACATGGCAACTCAACTCTCATATGAATTTTTAAAAGGATATCAAATAACTATTGGTTGAGAATGAAAGGATATATTAAATGAACCAAAAGACAAGACGAAGATCCAAATCCAAATAACTATTGGAAACATGGCAACAACTCTCAAATTTTTAAAGGATATATTACAGTTGGAGAATGTAGCGACCAAATGAACAAAGACGAAGATCCAAATCCAATAACTATTGGAAACATGGCAACAACACTCAGAATTTTTAAAGGATATATTACAGTTGGAGAATGTAGCGACCAAATGAACAAAGACGAAGATCCAAATCAAATAACTATTGGAAACATGGCAACAACTCTCAAATTTTTAAAGGATATATTACGGTTGGAGAATGTAGCGACCAAATGAACAAAGACGAAGATCCAAATCAAATAACTATTGGAAACATGGCAACAACTCTCAAATTTTAAAGGATATATTACAGTTGGAGAATGTGGCGACCAAATGAACAAAGACGAAGATCCAAAATCCAAATAACTATTGGAAACATGGCAACAACTCTCAGAATTTTTAAAGGATATATTACAGTTTGGAGAATGTAGCGACCAAATGAACAAAGACGAAGATCCAAATCCAAATAACTATTGGAAACATAGCAACAACTCTCAAAATTTTAAAGGATATATACGGTTGGAGAATGCTGGCGACCAAATGAACAAAGACGAAGATCTCAAATCCAAATAACTATTGGAAACATGGCAACAACTCTCAAATCTTCTTATTGGAAAAAATTTTTTTGGATATATTACGGTTGGAGAATGTAACGACCAAATGAACAAAGACGAAGATCAAATCCAAATAACTATTGGAAACATAGCAACAACTCTCAGAATTTTTAAAGGATATATTACGGTTGGAGAATGTAGCGACCAAATGAACAAAGACGAAGATCCAAATCCAAATAACTATTGGAAACATGGCAACAACTCTCAGAATTTTAAAGGATATATTACGGTTGGAGAATGTAGCGACCAAATGAACAAAGACGAAGATCAAATCCAAATAACTATTGGAAACATGGCAAACAACTCTCAGAATTTTAAAGGATATATTACGGTTGGAGAATGTAGCGACCAAATGAACAAGACGAAGATCCAAATCCAAATAACTATTGGAAACATAGCAACAACTCTCAAATTTTTTAAAGGATATATTACGGTTGGAGAATGTAGCGACCAAATGAACAAAGACGAAGATCAAATCAAATAACTATTGAAACATGGCAACGACTCTCAAATTTTTAAGGATATATTACGGTTGGAGAATGTAGCGACCAAATGAACAAAGACGAAGATCCAAATCCAAATAACTATTGGAAACATGGCAACAACTCTCAAAATTTTAAAGGATATATTACGGTTGGAGAATGTAGCGACCAAATGAACAAAGACGAAGATCCAAATCAAATAACTATTGGAAACATGGCAACAACTCTCAAATTTTTAAAGGATATATTACGGTTGGAGAATGTAGCGACCAAATGAACAAAGACGAAGATCAAATCCAAATAACTATTGGAAACATGGCAACAACTCTCAAATTTTTAAAGGATATATTACGGTTGGAGAATGTAGCGACCAAATGAACAAAAGACGAAGATCAAAATCCAAATAACTATTGGAAACATAGCAACAACTCTCAAATTTTAAAGGATATATTACGGTTGGAGAATGTAGCGACCAAATGAACAAAGACGAAGATCCAAATCCAATAACTATTGGAAACAACATAACAACAACATTCAAATTTTTAAAGGATATATTACGGTTGGAGAATGTAGCGACCAAATGAACAAAGACGAAGATCCAAATCAAATAACTATTGGAAACATACAACAACTCTCAGAATTTTTAAGGATATATTACGGTTTGGAGAATGTAGCGACCAAATGAACAAAGACGAAGATCCAAATCCAAATAACTAATTGGAAACATGGCAACAACTCTCAAATTTTTAAAGGATATATTACGGTTGGAGAATGTAGCGACCAAATGAACAAAGACGAAGATCCAAATCCAAATAACTATTGGAAACATGGCAACAACTCTCAAATTTTAAAGGATATATTACGGTTGGAGAATGTAGCGACCAAATGAACAAAGACGAAGATCCAAATCAAATAACTATTGGAAACATGGCAACAACTCTCAGAATTTTAAAGGATATATTACAGTTGGAGAATGTAGCGACCAAATGAACAAACGAACTTGATCCAAATCAAATAACTATTGGAAACATGGCAAATGAACAACTCTCAAATTTTTTAAAGGATATATTACGGTTGGAGAATGTAGCGACCAAATGAACAAAGACGAAGATCCAAATCCAAATAACTATTGGAAACATAGCAGCAACTCTCAAATTTTTAAAGGATATATTACGGTTGGAGAATGTAGCGACCAAATGAACAAGACGAAGATCCAAATCCAAATAACTATTGGAAACATAGCAACAACTCTCAGAATTTTTAAAGGATATATTACGGTTGGAGAATGTAGCGACCAAATGAACAAAGACGAAGATCCAAATCAAATAACTAATGGAAACATGGCAACAACTCTCAAATTTTAAAGGATATATTACGGTTGGAGAATGTCGCGACCAAATGAACAAAGACGAATCCAAATCCAAACCAAATGAAACAAGAACGACTCTCAAACAATCCATTAATGGAAATAAAGGATATATTACGGTTGGAGAATGTACCAAATGAACAAAGACGAACCAAATCCAAATAACTATTGGAAACATGGCAACAACTCTCAGAATTTTAAAGGATATATTACAGTTGGAGAATGTAGCGACCAAATGAACAAAGACGAAGATCCAAATCCAAATAACTATTGGAAACATAGCAACAACTCTCAGAATTTTTTAAAGGATATATTACGGTTGGAGAATGTAGCGACCAAATGAACAAAGACGAAGATCCAAATCAAATAACTATTGGAAACATGGCAACAACACTCAGAATTTTAAAGGATATATTACGGTTGGAGAATGTAGCGACCAAATGAACAAAGACGAATCAAATCCAAATAACTATTGGAAACATGGCAACAACTCAAATTTTAAAGGATATATTACGGTTTGGAGAATGTAGCGACCAAATGAACAAAGACGAAGATCAAATCAAATAACTATTGGAAACATGGCAACAACTCTCAAATTTTTAAAGGATATATTACGGTTGGAGAATGTAGCGACCAAATGAACAAAGACGAAGATCCAAATCAAAATAACTATTGGAAACATGGCAACAACTCTCAGAATTTTAAAGGATATATTACGGTTGGAGAATGTAGCGACCAAATGAACAAAGACGAAGATCCAAATCCAAATAACTATTGGAAACATGGCAACAACTCTCAGAATTTTAAAGGATATATTACGGTTGGAGAATGTAGCGACCAAATGAACAAAGACGAAAGATCAAATCCAAATAACTATTGGAAACATGGCAACAACTCTCAAATTTTAAAGGATATATTACGGTTGGAGAATGTGGCGACCAAATGAACAAAGACGAAGATCAAATCCAAATAACTATTGGAAACATGGCAACAACTCTCAAATTTTTTAAGGATATATTACGGTTGGAGAATGTGGCG
This sequence comes from Acanthosepion pharaonis, assembly GCA_903632075.3. Lineage (NCBI taxonomy): Eukaryota > Metazoa > Mollusca > Cephalopoda > Sepiida > Sepiidae > Acanthosepion > Acanthosepion pharaonis. The sequence continues at coordinate 306,007 of CAHIKZ030005210.1, read as the reverse complement.
ACCAAATGAACAAAGACGAAGATCAAATCCAAATAACTATTGGAAACATTACAACAACTCTCAATTTTTAAAGGATATATTACGGTTTGGAGAATGTAGCGACCAAATGAACAAAGACGAAGATCAAATCCAAATAACTATTGGAAACATAGCAACAACTCTCAAATTTTTAAAGGATATATTACGGTTGGAGAATGTAGCGACCAAATGAACAAAGACGAAGATCCAAATCCAAATAACTATTGGAAACATGGCAACAACTCTCAAATTTTTAAAGGATATATTACGGTTGGAGAATGTAGCGACCAAATGAACAAAGACGAAGATCCAAATCAAATAACTATTGGAAACATGGCAACAACTCTCAAATTTTAAAGGATATATTACGGTTTGGAGAATGTAGCGACCAAATGAACAAAGACGAAGATCCAAATCCAAATAACTATTGGAAACATGGCAACAACTCTCAAATTTTTAAAGGATATATTACAGTTGGAGAATGTAGCGACCAAATGAACAAAGACGAAGATCCAAATCCAAATAACTATTGGAAACATGGCAACAACTCTCAAATTTTAAAGGATATATTACGGTTGGAGAATGTAGCGACCAAATGAACAAGACGAAGATCCAAATCCAAATAACTATTGGAAACATGGCAACAACTCTCAAATTTTAAAAAGGATATATTACGGTTGGAGAATGTAGCGACCAAATGAACAAAGACGAAGATCCAAATCCAAATAACTATTGGAAACATAGCAACAACTCTCAAAATTTTAAAGGATATATTACGGTTGGAGAATGTAGCGACCAAATGAACAAAGACGAAGATCAAATCCAAATAACTATTGGAAACATAGGCAACAACTCTCAAATTTTAAAGGATATATTACGGTTGGAGAATGTGGCGACCAAATGAACAAGACGAATCCAAATCAAATAACTAACCCAAACATGGCAACAACTCTCAAAATTTTAAAGGATATATTACGGTTGGAGAATGTGGCGACCAAATGAACAAAAGACGAAGATCAAATCCAAATAACTATTGGAAACATGGCAACAACTCTCAAATTTTTAAAGGATATATTACAGTTGGAGAATGTAGCGACAAAATGAACAAAGACGAAGATCAAATCCAAATAACTATTGGAAACATGGCAACAACTCTCAAAATTTTTTAAGGATATATTACGGTTGGAGAATGTGGCGACCAAATGAACAAGACGAAGATCAAATCCAAATAACTATTGGAAACATGGCAACAACTCTCAAATTTTAAAGGATATATTACGGTTGGAGAATGTAGCGACCAAATGAACAAAGACGAAAGTCAAATCCAAATAACTATTGGAAACATAGCAACAACTCTCAATTTTTAAAGGATATATTACGGTTGGAGAATGTAGCGACCAAATGAACAAAGACGAATCCCATCCAAATAACTATTGGAAACATGTGACTCTCAAAATTTTAAAGGATATATTACGGTTGGAGAATGTAGCGACCAAATGAACAAAGACGAAGATCCAAATCAAAATAACTATTGGAAACATGGCAACAACTCTCAGATTTTTTAAAAGGATATATTACGGTTGGAGAATGTAGCGACCAAATGAACAAAGACGAAGATCAAATCCAAATAACTATTGAAACATAGCAACAACTCTCAAATTTTAAAAAAGGATATATTACGGTTGGAGAATGTAGCGACCAAATGAACAAAGACGAAGATCAAATCCAAATAACTATTGGAAACATGGCAACAACTCTCAAATTTTTAAAGGATATATTACGTTTTGGAATGTAGCGACCAAATGAACAAAGACGAAATCAAATCAAATAACTATTGGAAACATAGCAGCAACTCTCAAATTTTTAAATGATATATTACGGTTGGAGAATGTAGCGACCAAATGAACAAAGACGAAGATCAAATCCAAATAACTATTGGAAACATGGCAACAACTCTCAAATTTTTTAAAAGGATATATTATGGTTGGAGAATGTAGCGACCAAATGAACAAAGACGAAGATCCAAATCCAAATAACTATTGGAAACATGGCAACAACTCTCAAATTTTTTAAAGGATATATTACGGTTGGAGAATGCTAGCGACCAAATGAACAAAGACGAATCAAATCCAAATAACTATTGGAAACATGGCAACAACTCTCAAAATTTTTGCAGGATATATTACGGTTGGAGAATGTAGCGACCAAATGAACAAGACGAATCCAAATCCAAATAACTATTGGAAACATGGCAACAACTCTCAAATTTTTAAAGGATATATTACGGTTTGGAGAAAATGTAGCGACCAAATGAACAAAGACGAAGATCCAAATCCAAATAACTATTGGAAACATGGCAACTCTCTCTTGTATCTCTCAAATTTTAAAGGATATATTACGGTTGGAGAATGTAGCGACCAAATGAACAAAGACGAAGATCAAATCAAATAACTATTGGAAACATGGCAACAACTCTCAAATTTTTAAAGGATATATTACGGTTGGAGAATGTAAAATGGAAATGAACAAAGACGAAGATCCAAATCAAATAACTATTGGAAACATGGCAACAACTCTCAAGAATTTTTAAAGGATATATTACGGTTGGAGAATGTAGCGACCAAATGAACAAAGACGAAGATCCAAATCCAAATAACTATTGGAAACATGGCAGCAACTCTCAAATTTTTAAAGGATATATTACGGTTGGAGAATGTAACGACCAAATGAACAAAAGACGAAGATCCAAATCAAATAACTATTGGAAACATGGCAACAACATTCAGAATTTTAAGGATATATTACGGTTGGAGAATGTGAGACCAAATGAACAAAGACGAAGTCCAAATCCAAATAACTATTGGAAACATGGCAACAACTCTCAGAATTTTAAAGGATATATTACGGTTTGAGAATGCTGTAGCGACCAAATGAACAAGACGAAGATCCAAATCAAATAACTATTGGAAACATGGCAACAACTCTCAAAATTTTTAAAGGATATATTACGGTTGGAGAATGTAGCGACCAAAATGAACAAAGACGAAGATCCAAATCAAATAACTTCTTGAAACATGGCAACAACTCTCAGAATTTTAAAGGATATATTACGGTTGGAGAATGTGCGACCAAATGAACAAAGACGAAGATCCAAATCCAAATAACTATTGGAAACATAGCAACAACTCTCAAATTTTTAAAGGATATATTACGGTTGGAGAATGTAGCGACCAAATGAACAAAGACGAAGATCCCAATCAAATAACTATTGGAAACATGGCAACAACTCTCAAATTTTTTAAAGGATATATTACAGTTGGAGAATGTAGCGACCAAATGAACAAAAGACGAAGATCAAATCCAAATAACTATTGAAACATAGCAACAACTCTCAAATTTTTAAAGGATATATTACGGTTGGAGAATGTAGCGACCAAATGAACAAAGACGAAGATCAAATCAAATAACTATTGGAAACATGGCAACAACTCTCAAATTTTTAAAGGATATATTACAGTTGGAGAATGTAGCGACCAAATGAACAAAAAGACGAAGATCCAAATCCAAATAACTATTGGAACATAGCAACAACTCTCAGAATTTTTAAAGGATATATTACGGTTTGGAGAATGTGGCGACCAAATGAACAAAGACGAAGATCCAAATCCAAATAACTATGGAAACATGGCAACAACTCTCAGAATTTTTAAAGGATATATACGGTTGGAGAATGTAGCGACCAAATGAACAAAGACGAAGATCAAATCAAATAAATATTGGAAACATGGCAACAACTCTCAGAATTTTTAAAGGATATATTACGGTTGGAGAATGCTTAGCGACCAAATGAACAAGACACGAAGATCCAAATCCAAATTTTTAAATAACTTGGAAACATGGCAACAACACTCTGAATTTTTAAAGGATATATTACGGTTGGAGAATGTAGCGACCAAATGAACAAGACGAAAGATCCAAATCAAATAACTATTGGAAACATGGCAACAACTCAGAAATTTTAAAGGATATATTACGGTTGGAGAATGTAGCGACCAAATGAACAAGACGAAGATCCAATCCAAATAACTATTGGAAATATGGCAACAACTCTCAAATTTTTAAAAGGATATATTACGGTTGGAGAATGTAGCGACCAAATGAACAAAACGAAGATCCAAATCAAATAACTATTGGAAACATGGCAACAACTCTCAAATTTTTTAAAGGATATATTACGGTTGGAGAATGTAGCGACCAAATGAACAAAGACGAAGATCCAAATCCAAATAACTATTGGAAACATGGCAACTCTCAAATTTTTAAAGGATATATTTACGGTTGGAGAATGTGAACAAAGACGAAATGAACAAGACGAAACAACTCAAATCAAATATACTATTGGAAACATGGCACCAAATGACAACTCTCAAATAATTTTAAAGGATATATTACGGTTTGGAGAATGTAGCGACCAAATGAACAAAGACGAAGATCCAAATCAAATAACTATTGGAAACATGGCAGCAACTCTCAAATTTTAAAGGATATATTACGGTTGGAGAATGTAGCGACCAAATGAACAAAGACGAAGATCAAATCCAAATAACTATTGGAAACATGGCAACAACTCTCAAATTTTAAAGGATATATTACGGTTTGGAGAATGTAGCGACCTAATGAACAAGACGAAGATCAAATCAAAATAACTATTGGAAACATGGCAACTCTCTCAATTTTTTAAAGGATATATTACGGTTGGAGAATGTAGCGCCAAATGAAAAAAAAGAACAAAGACAAATCCAAATCAAATAACTATTGGAAACATAGCAGCAACTCTCAGAATTTTAAAGGATATATTACGGTTGGAGAATGTAACGACCAAATGAACAAAGACGAAAGATCCAAATCAAATAACTATTGAAACATGGCAACAACTCTCAAATTTTTTTTAAGGATATATTACGGTTGGAGAATGTAGCGACCAAATGAACAAAGACGAAGATTCAAATCCAAATAACTAAATTGGAAACATGGCAAACAACTCTCAAATTTTTTGGAGGATATATTACGGTTGGAGAAATGTAGCGACAAATGAACAAAAAGATCAGCAGCTCAAATCAAATAACTATTGGAAAATGAAGATCATCAACTCTCTCAAATTTTAAAGGATATATTGCAGTTTGGAGAATGTAGCGACCAAATGAACAAAGACGAAGATCCAAATCAAATAACTATTGAAACATGTCAACAACTAGAATTTTAAAGGATATAATACGGTTTGGAGAATGTAGCGACCAAATGAACAAAGACGAAGATCCAAATCAAATAACTATTGGAAACATGGCAACAACTCAAATTTTTAAAGGATATATTTACGGTTGGAGGAAACCAAATGAACAAAACAAGATCAAATCAAATAACTATTGGAAACATGGCAACTCTCAAATTTTTTTAAGGATATATTACGGTTGGAGAATAAATGACAAATGAACAAAGACAGAATCCAAATCCAAATAACTATTGGAAACATAGCAACCAACTCTCAGAATTTTTAAAGGATATATTATGGTTTGGAGAATACTTGGCGACCAAATGAACAAAGACGAAAGATCAAATCAAATAACTATTGGAAACATGGCAACAACACTCAAATTTTAAAGGATATATTACGGTTGGAGAATGTGGCGACCAAATGAACAAAAGACGAAGATCAAAATCCAAATAACTATTGGAAACATGGCAACAACTCTCAAATTTTTAAAGGATATATTACGGTTGGAGAATGTAGACAAGACGCAAATCCAAATGAACAAGACGATATAATACGGATCAAATCCAAATAACTATTGGAAACATGGCAACAACTCTCAAATTTTTAAAGGATATATTTACGGTTTGGAGAATGTAGCGACCAAATGAACAAAGACGAAAGATCAAATCAAATAACTATTGGAAACATGGCAACAACTCTCCAAATTTTAAAGGATATATTACGGTTGGGAAAATGTAGCAACCAAATGAACAAAACGAAGATCCAAATCAAATAACTAATGGAAACATGGCAACAACTCTCAAATTTTTAAAGGATATATTACAGTTGGAGAATGCTTAAGCGACCAAATGAACAAAGACGAAGATCCAAATCCAAATAACTCTCATTTTAAAGGAAACATGGCAACAACTCTCAGAATTTTAATGGATATATTACTCTCAGGTTGGAGAATGTATTTGCGACAAAATGAACAAAGACGAAAGATCAAATCCAAATAACTATTGGAAACATGGCAACAACTCTCAGAATTTTTAAAGGATATATTACGGTTGGAGAATGTAGCGACCAAATGAACAAAGACGAAAGATCAAATCAAATAACTATTGGAAACATAGCAACAACTCTCAAATTTTTAAAAAGGATATATTACGGTTGGAGAATGTAGCGACCAAATGAACAAGACGAATCAAATCCAAATAACTATTGGAAACATGGCAACAACTCTCAAATTTTTAAAGGATATATTACAGTTTGAGAATGTAGCGACCAAATGAACAAAAGACGAAGATCCAAATCAAATAACTATTGGAAACATGGCAACAACTCTCAGAATTTTTAAGGATATATTACGGTTGGAGAATGTCAAATACCAAATGAACAAAGACGAATCCCAAATCCAAATAACTATTGGAAAAAATAACTCTCAGAATTTTAAGGATATATTACGGTTTAGCAAGAATGTATACGACCAAATGAACAAAGACAAAGATCCAAATCCAAATAACTATTGGAAACATAGCAACAACTCTCTCAGAATTTTAAAAGGATATATTACGGTTGGAGAATGATAGCGACCAAATGAACAAAGACGAAGATCCAAATCAAATAACTATTGGAAACATAGCAACAACTCTCCAAATTTTTAAAAGGATATATTACGGTTGGAGAATGTAGCGACCAAATTTTAAAGAACAAAGACGAATCCGATCCAAATCCAAATAACTATTGGAAACATGGCAACAACTCTCAATTTTTTAAAGGATATATTACGGTTGGAGAATGTGGCGACCAAATGAACAAGACGAAGATCCAAATCCAAATAACTATTGGAAACATGGCAACAACTCTAAATTTTTAAAGGATATATTACGGTTGGAGAATGTAGCGACCAAATGAACAAAGACGAAGATCAAATCCAAATAACTATTGGAAACATGGCAACAACAGTCAAAATTTTTAAAGGATATATTACAGTTGGAGAATGTAGCGACCAAATGAACAAAGACGAAATTTCAAATCCAAATAACTATTGGAAACATGGCAACAACTCTCAGAATTTTTAAAGGATATATTACGGTTGGAGAATGCTTACGACCAAATGAACAAAGACGAAGATCAAATCAAATAACTATTGGAAACATGGCAACAACTCTCAAATTTTTAAGGATATATATTACAGTTGGAGAATACTAGCGACCAAATGAACAAAGACGAAGATCAAATCAAATAACTATTGGAAACATAGCAACAACTCTCTGAATTTTTAAGGATATATTACGGTTGGAGAAATGTAGCGACCAAATGAACAAAGACGAATCCAAATCAAATAACTAGCCAAACATGGCAACAACTCTCAAATTTTTAAAAAGGATATATTACGGTTGGAGAAATGTAGCGACCAAATGAACAAAGACGAAAGATCCAAATCAAATAACGATTGGAAACATGGCAACAACTCTCAAATTTTTAAAGGATATATTACGGTTGGAGAATGTAAGCGACCAAATGAACAAAGACGAAGATCCAAATCAAATAACTATTGGAAACATCAACTCTCAAATTTTTAAAGGATATGTTCCGGTTGGAAAATGGCGACCAAATAAACAAGACGAAGAATTCAAATCCAAATTTTTTTTAAGGATATGTGCAGTTGGAAATCTTAGCGACCAAATGAACAAAGACAATCAATCAAATGTTTAAAGGATACATGCAGTTGGAAATGTAGCGACCAAATGAACAAAGACGAAGAATCCAAATCAAATAACTATTGGAAACATGGCAACAACTCTCAAATTTTTGGATATATTACGGTTGGAGAATGTAGCGACCAAATGAACAAACGAAGATCCAAATCAAATAACTATTGAAAACATGGCAACAACTCTCAAATTTTTTAAAGGATATATTTCGGTTGGAAATGTAGCGACAAATGAACAAGACGAAGATCCAAATCAAATAACTATTGAAACATAGCAACAACTCTCCAAATTTTAAAGGATATATTAGGATGGAGAATGTAGCGACCAAATGAACAAAATAACTAGACATAAACAACTCTCAAATTTTTAAATCCAAATAACTAACAAAGACAAAGAAACATAAATATTGGAACAGCAACTCTCAAATTTTTAAAGGATATATTACGTTTGGAGAATGGCGACAAATGAACAAAGACGAAGATCCAATCCAAAATAACTATTGGAAACATGTGACAACTCTCAGAATTTTTAAAGGATATATTACGGTTGGAGAATGTAGCGACCAAATGAACAAAGACGAAGATCCAAATCAAATAACTATTGGAAACATAGCAGCAACTCTCAAATTTTTAAAGGATATATTACGGTTTGGAGAATGTGGCGACTAAATGAACAAAGACGAAGATCAAATCAAATAACTATTGGAAACATGGCAACAACTCTCAAATTTTTAAAGGATATATTACGGTTGGAGAATGTGGCGACCAATGAACAAAGACAGAGATCCAAATCCAAATAACTGAAAACCCAAACATGGCAACAACTCTCAGAATTTTAAAGGATGATATGTACAGTTTGGAGAATGTAGCGACCAAATGAACAAGACGAAGATCAAATCAAATAACTATTGGAAAAATGGCAACAACTCTGGAATTTTAAAGGATATATTACGGTTGGGAGATGTAGCGACCAAATGAACAAAGACGAAGATCCAAATCAAATAACTGTGGAAAAATGGCAACAACTCTCAAGAATTTTAAAGGATATATTACAGTTGGAGATATATAGCGACCAAATGAACAAAAGACGAAGATCAAATCAAATAACTAATGGAAACATGGCAACAACTCTCAAATTTTAAAGGATATATTACGGTTTGGAGAATGTAGCGACCAAATGAACAAAGACGAAAGTTCAAATCCAAATAACTATTGGAAAATGGCAACAACTCTCTGAATTTTTAAAGGATATATTACAGTTGGAGAATGTGGTGTCTGACCAAATGAAAAAAAAAAAAAAAGACGAAGTCAAATCCAAATAAATAATGGGTATGGCAACAACACTCCAAGAAATTTAAGGATATATTACCGTTGGAGAATGCTTACCAAATGAACAAAGACGAAGATCCAAATCAAATAACTATTAGGCATAGCACAACTCTCAGAATTTTAAAAAGGATATATTACGGTTGGAGAATGTAGCGACCAAATGAACAAAGACGAAGTTCCAAATCAAATAACTATTGGAAACATGTAACAACTCTCAGTATTTTTTAAGGATATATTACGTTGGAGAATGTGGCGACCAAATGAACAAAGACGAAGATCCAAATCCAAATAACTATTGGAAACATAGCAACAACTCTCAAGAATTTTAAAGGATATATTACAAGTTGGAGAATACTTAGCGACCAAATGAACAAGACGAAGATCCAAATCCAAATAACTATTGGAATCATGGCATAACTCTCAGAATTTTTTAAGGATATATTACGGTTTGGAGAATGTAGCGACAAAATGAACAAAGACGAAGATCAAATCCAAATAACTATTGGAAACATAGCAACTCTCTCAAATTTTAAAAGGATATATTGCAGTTTTGGAGAATGCCAGCGACCAAATGAAAAAAAGACGAAGATCCAAATCCAAATAACTATTGGAAACATGGCAACATCTCTCAAATTTTAAGGATATATTACGGTTGGAGAATGCTGGCATTAAATAAACAAGACGAAAGATCCAAATCCAAATAAAAAAGGATATATTACGGTTAGGAAAAATGGCAACAAATCTCTGGTGCAAATTTTTAAAGGATATGTACAGTTGGAGAATGTAAGACCAAATGAACAAAGACGAAGATCCAAATCCAAATAACTAATGAAACATGGCAACAACTCTCAGAATTTTAAAGGATATATTACAGTTTGGAGAATAGAGCGACCAAATGAACAAGACGAAGATCCAAATCCAAATAACTATGGAAACATGGCAACGACTCTCAGAATTTTTAAAGGATATATTACAGTTTGGAGAATGTAGCGACCAAATGAACAAAAGACAGAAAATCCAAAAAAATAACTAAACATAAACATTGGCAACTCTCTCAAATTTTAAAGGATATATTTCGGTTGGAAATATGGCGACCAAATGAACAAAGACGAAGATCCAAATCCAAATAACTATTGGAAACATGGCAACAACTCTCAGAATTTTAAAGGATATATTACGGTTTAGAATGTGGCGACCAAATGAACAAAGACGAAAATCAAATCCAAATAACTAATGGAAACATTGGAAATGCAACAACTCTCAGAATTTTCTAAAGGATATATTACGGTTGGAGAATGTAGCGACCAAATGAACAAAGACGAAGTCAAATCCAAATAACTAATGGAAACATGCAACAACTCTCAGAATTTAAAAGGATATACAGTTTGGAGAATGACCAAAATGACCAAAATGAACAAAAAACGAAACATCCAAAATTTAAAATAACTTGGATTGGAAACATGGCAACAACACTCAAATTTTTAAAGGATATATATTACGGTTAGATAATGTAGCCAAATGAACAAAAGACGAATCAAATCCAAATAACTATTGAAACATAACAACTCTCAAATTTTTAAAGGATATATTACGGTTGGAGAATGTAGACCAAATGAACAAAGACGAATCCAAATCCAAATAACTATTGGAAACATATAACAACTCTCAAATTTTAAAGGATATATTACGGTTGGAGAATGTAGCGACCAAATGAACAAGACGAATATTCAAATCCAAATAACTATTGGAAACATAGCAACAACACTCAAATTTTTTAAAGGATATGTACAGTTGGAGAATGTAGCGACAAATGAACAAAGACGAAGATCCAAATCAAAATAACTATTGAAACATAGCAACAACTCTCAAATTTTAAAGGATATATATTACGGTTGGAGAATGTAGCGACCAAATGAACAAAGACGAATCAAATCAAATAACTATTGGAAACATGGCAACAACTCTCAAAATTTTAAAAGGATATATTGACGGGTGATTTGGATTTTTAATGTAGCCAAATCCAAATTTTAAAGACAAAATTGAACAAAATGAACAAAGACGAAGATCCAAATCAAATAACTATTGGAAACATGGCAACAACATCTCCAAATTTTAAAAGGGATATATTACAGTTGGAGAATGTAGCGACAAAATGAACAAAGACGAAGATCCAAATCCAAATAACTATTGGAAACATGGCAACAACTCTCAAATTTTTAAAGGATATATTACGGTTGGAGAATGTGGCGACCAAATGAACAAAGACGAAGATCCAAATCCAAATAACTATTGGAAACATGGCAACAACTCTCAAATTTTTAAAGGATATATTACTGTTGGAGAATGCTTAGCGACCAAATGAACAAAGACGAAGATCCAAATCCAAATAACTATTGGAAACATGGCAAACAACTCTCAGAATTTTAAAGGATATATTACGGTTGGAGAAATGTAGCGACCAAATGAACAAAGACGAAGATCAAATCCAAATAACTATTGGAAACATGGCAACAACTCTCAAATTTTTAAAGGATATATTACGGTTGGAGAATGTAGCGACCAAATGAACAAAGACGAAGATCCAAATTGAAAAACATAACAACAACTCTCAAATTTTTTTGAAGGATATACATGGCAACAACTCTCCAAATAACTTTTGGCAACAACTCTCAAAAATGGATATATTACGGTTGGACGAGAATAACTAGCGACCAAATGAACAAAATGTACGAAGAACAAAGACAAATCCAAATAACTATTGGAAACATGGCAACAACTCTCAAAATTTTTAAAGGATATATTACGGTTGGAGAAATGTAGCGACCAAATGAACAAGACGAAAGATCCAAATCAAATAACTATTTGAAACATGGCAACAACTCACAAATTTTAAAGGATATATTACGGTTGGAGAATGCTGAAGAACAAATGAACAAAGACGAAGATCCAAATCAAATAACTATTGGAAACATAAACAACTCAAAATTTTAAAAAGGATATATTACGGTTGGAGAATGAAGCGACCAAATGAACAAAAGACGAAGTCAAATCCAAATATCTATTGGAAAAATGGCAACAACTCTGAATTTTTAAAGGATATATTACCCCGGTTGAGAATGTGGCGACCAAATGAACAAAGACGAAGATCCAAATCAAATAAATATGGGAAACATGGCAACAACTCTCAAATTTTAAAGGATATATATTACGGTTGGAGAATGTAGCGACCAAATGAACAAGACGAAGATCCAAATCCAAATAACTATTGGAAACATGGCAACAACTCTCAAAATTTTTGAATATGTTTGGAGAATTGCGACCAAATGAACAAGACGGATCCAAATTTTAACTATTGGAAACATGGAGGATATATTACTGTTGGAGAGATGTAGCGACCAAATGAACAAAGACGAAGATCCAAATCCAAATAACTATTGGAAACATGGCAACAACTCAAAATTTTTAAAGGATATATTACGGTTGGAGAATGTAGCGACCAAATGAACAAAAGACGAAGAAATCCAAATCAAATAACTATTGAAACATAAAAGACGAAGATCCAACACTCAAATTTTTAAAAGGATATATTACGGTTGGAGAATGTAGCGACCAAATGAACAAAGACGAAGATCCAAATCAAAATAACTATTGGAAATTACATTGCAACAACAAGTCCAAATTTTTAAAGGATATATTGGTTGGATATATGTTGAGAACGACCAAATGAACAAGACGAAGATCCAAATCAAAATAACTATTGGAAACATGGCAACAACTCTCAGAATTTTTTAAAGGATATATTACGGTTTGAAGAATGTAGCGACCAAATGAACAAAGACGAAAATCCAAATCCAAATAACTATTGGAAACATGGCAACAACTCTCAGAATTTTAAAGGATATATTACGGTTGGAGAATGTAGCGACCAAATGAACAAAGACGAAGATCCAAATCCAAATAACTATTGGAAACATGGCAACAACTCTCAGAATTTTTAAAGGATATATTTCGGTTGGAGAATGGGAACGACAAATGAACAAAAAACGAAAGATCTAAATCAAATAACTAACCCAAACATGGAACAAAGACAACTCTCAGAATTTTTAAAGGATATATTAAGGTTGGAGAATGTAGCGACCAAATGAACAAAGACGAAGATCCAAATCCAAATAACTAATGGAAACATGGCAACAACTCTCAAATTTTAAAGGATATATTGCAGTTGGAGAATGCAGCGACCAAATGAACAAAGACGAAAGATCCAAATCCAAATAACTATTGAAACATGGCAACAACTCTCAGAAATTTTAAAGGATATATTACGGTTTGGAGAATGTAGCGACCAAAATGAACAAAGACGAAAGATCCAAATCCAAATAACTATTGGAAACATGGCAACAACTCTCAGAATTTTTAAAGGATATATTACGGTTGGAGAATGGCGACCAAATGAACAAAGACGAAGATCCAAATCCAAATAACTATTGGAAACATTATAACAACGACTCAGAATTTTTAAGGATATATTACGGTTGAGAAATGTAGCGACCAAATGAACAAAGACGAAGATCCAAATCAAATAACTATTGGAAACATGGCAACAACTCTCAGAATTTTAAAGGATATATTACGGTTGGAGAATGAAACGACCAAATGAACAAAGACGAAGATCCAAATCCAAATAACATTTGGAAACATGGCAACAACTCTCAGAATTTTTAAAGGATATATTACGGTTGGAGAATGTTGGCGACCAAATGAACAAAACGAAGATCCAAATCCAAATAACTATTGGAAACATGGCAACAACTCTCAGAATTTTTAAAGGATATATTACGGTTTGGAGAATGCCAGCGACCAAATGAACAAGACGAAGATCCAAATCCAAATAACTAACCTTGAAACATGGCAACAACTCTCAAATTTTTAAAGGATATATTACGGTTGGAGAATGTAGCGACCAAATGAACAAAGACGAAGATTCAAATCCAAATAACTATTGGAAACATGGCAACAACTCTCAGATTTTTAAAGGATATATTACGGTTGGAGAATGCTTAGCGACCAAATGAACAAAGACGAAGATCCAAATCCAAATAACTATTGGAAACATAGCCACAACTCTCAGAATTTTTAAAGGATATATTACGGTTGGAGAATGTAGCGACCAAATGAACAAAGACGAAGATCAAATCAAATAACTAATGGAAAACATGGCAACAACTCTCAAAATTTTAAAGGATATATTACGGTTGGAGAATGTCCAAATCCAAATACCAAATGAACAAAGACGAAATGTAGCGATCCAAATCCAAATAACTATTGGAAACATGGCAACAACTCTCAGAATTTTAAAGGATATATTACGGTTGGAGAATGCTGTAGCGACCAAAATGAACAAAGACGAAGATCAAATCAAATAACTAATTGGAAACATGGCAACAACTCAGAATTTTAAAGGATATATTACGGTTGGAGAATGTAGCGACCAAATGAACAAAGACGAAGATCAAATCAAATAACTATTGGAAACATGGCAACAACTCTCAAATTTTTAAAGGATATATTACGGTTGGAGAATGTAGCGACCAAATGAACAAAGACGAAGATCAAATCCAAATAACTATTGGAAACATGGCAACAACTCTCCAAATTTTTTAATGGATATATTTCATGGTTGGAGAATGTAGCGACCAAATGAACAAAGACGAAGATCCAAATCAAATAACTATTGAAACATGGCAACTCTCAAATTTTAAAGGATATATTACAGTTGGGAGAATGTAGGAAAAAAGACCAAATATCTATTGAAAACATGGCAACACAAAAAAGGATATGTAAGTTTGAGAACAGAAGCCAAAATGAACAAAGACAAGATCCAAATCCAAATCTATTGGAAACATGGCAACAACACTCAAGAATTTTAAAAAAGGATATATTACGGTTGGAGAATGTGGCGACCAAATGAACAAAGACGAAGATCCAAATCAAATAACTATTGGAAACATGGCAACAACTCTCAAAATTTTAAAGGATATATTACGGATTTGGAGAATGTAGCGACCAAATGAACAAAAGACGAAGATCAAATCAAATAACTATTGGAAACATGGGCAACGACTCTCAAATTTTTAAAGGATATATTAACTACGGTTTTAAAGGATATATAGGAGAATGTAGCGACCAAATGAACAAAGACGAAAGATCAAATCAAATAACTATTGGAAACATGGCAACAACTCTCAAAATTTTAAAGGATATATTATGGTTGGAGAATGTAGCGACCAAATGAACAAAGACGAAGATCCAAATCCAAATAACTATTGGAAACATGGCAACAACTCTCAGAATTTTAAAGGATATATTACGGTTGGAGAATGTAGCGACCAAATGAACAAAAGACGAAAGATCCAAATCCAAATAACTTTTGGAAACATGGCAACAACACTCAAATTTTAAAGGATATATTACGGTTGGAGAATGTAGCGACCAAATGAACAAAGACGAAGATTCAAATCCAAATAACTATTGGAAACATGGCAACAACTCTCAGAATTTTTTAAAGGATATATTACAGTTGGAGAATGTATGTGACCAAATGAACAAAAGCGTAGATCCAAATCCAAATAACTATTGGAAACATGGCAACAACTCTCAAATTTTTAAAAGGATATATTACGGTTGGAGAATGTAAAGACCAAATGAACAAAGACGAAGATCCAAATCCAAATAACTATTGGAAACATGGCAACAACTCTCAGAATTTTTTAAAAGGATATTAGAAGTTGGAGAATGTTAGCAACCAAAATGAACAAAAGACGAATATCCAAATCAAATAACTATTGGAAACATGGGTAACAACTCTCAGAATTTTTGAGGATATATTACGGTTGGAGAATGTAGCGACCAAATGAACAAAAGACGAAGATCCAAATCCAAACAACTATGTGGAAACATCAGAATTTTAAAACTATATTATGCAGAGAAATTTTAAAAGGATAAATATTAAAATATAGGTTGGAGAATTTTGTAGGATACATGGTTGAGTATCGACCAAAATGAACAAAGGATTAGAAAATCCAAATCAAATAACTATTGGAAACATAGCAACAACTCTTGACAAAAGGATATTTTAAAGGAACAAAGACGAAGATCCATATTAAACATGGTTGGAGGAATGCTTGGAGAAATGTAGCGACCAAATGAACAAAGACGAAGATCCAAATAACCAAACAGCCTTTTTTGGAAACATGGCGACCAAATGAACAAAGATCCAAATCTCACAATTTTTTTAAAGGATATGTACGGTTGGAGAATGTAAAGATAGGAAATGAACAAAGATCAGAAGATTCAAAATCAAATAACTAACTACAAACATGGCAACAACTCTCAGAATTTTTTTAAAGGATATATTACGGTTGAACAAAGTCGGATCCAACCAAACAACTATTGAAACATGGCAACAACCTCAGAGATACGACCAAATGAACTAAGACGAAGTTTCAAATCAAATAACCATTGGAAACATGGCAACAACTCAAATTTTTAAAGGATATATTACGGTTTGGAGGAATGTAGCGACCAAAATGAACAAAGACGAAGACCCCAAACCAAATAACTATTTAAAACATGGCAACAACACTCAGAATTTTAAAGGATATATTAATACAGGGAGAATGTAGCGACCCAAAACAACAAAGACGAAGATCCAACCAAATAACTATTGGAAACATGGCAACAACTCTCAGAATTTTAAAGGATATATTGATGAAGGATAACAGAATTCAAATGAACAAAAGATGAAGTCTCAAATCCGGGGGTATTAACTATTGGGAAACATGGCAAATAACTCTCAGTATTTTAAAGGATATATTACAGTTGAAAGAAATGTAAATATTCAAAATACAAAGACGTAGATCAACCAAATAACTATTGGAAACATGGCAACTACTCAGAATTCTTTAGTGATATATTACGGTTGAGAAATGAACCACGAACAAAAGAGATATTTAGCATCCAAATCAAAATAACTATTGGAAACATGGCAACGACTTCAGAATTTTTAAAGATATATTACGAAGGAGAATGTAGCGACAAAATGAACAAAGACGATCCAAATCCAAATAACGCTGGAAACACAACAACACTCTGTGAATTTTTAAAGGATATACGGTTGGAGAATGAAGACTAAACAGACGAAGATCAAATTTTTAAAGGATGTTTTTATTACGGTTGGAGAAACGTAGCGACAAAATGAACAAAAGACGAAGATCCAAAATCCAAATAACTAATGGAATGATGGCAACAACTCTCAGAATTTTAAATATATTATTACGGAGAATGGAGAATAAACGAACAAAGATGAAATGAACAAATAACGAAGATCCAAACTCCAATGACACATATTGGAAAAATGCTGACCAAACAACTCTCAGCAATTTTAATGAAGGATATATTATGGTTGGAGAATGTAGCCAGAACCAAATGAACAACTAAAATTCTGAACAATCTTCTCAGAATTTTAAAGATCAAATGAACAAAGACGAAATAAATTCTATTGGAAACATGGCAACAACTTCTCAGAATTTTAAAAGATACATGGTTGGAGAATGAAGCGACCAAATAACAAAGACGAAGATTGGAAATAACTAATGGAAACACAACGTAAATTTTTAAAGGATATATTATTGCTGGAGAACAAAGGACCAAATGAACAAAGACCAATCCAAACTAAATATCTATTGGAAACATGGCAACAACTCAGAATTTTTAAAGGATATATTACGGTTGGAGAAATGTAAGACCAAATGAACAAGACGAAGATCCAATCCAAATAAATATTGAAACATGGCAACAACACTTAGCATTTTTAAAGGATATATTACGGTTGGAGATGTAGCGACCAAAATGAACAAAGACGAAGATCCAAATCAAATAACATGGCAACAACTTCAGAATTTTTAAAGGATAATTATTGAGAATGTAAAGCATAACAAAGACTCTCAGGCAATTTTTAAAGGATATATTACGGTTGGAGAATGTACGACTAAAATGAACAAAGATGAAGATCAAATCAAATAAAACATGGCAACAACACTAGAAAAAGGATATATTATGAAGCAGAAAAATAACAAATGAACAAAAAACAAAGATCCATAATAAAATTTTAAACATGGATATATTACGACATATTACGTTGGAGAAATGTAGCGTAAATGAACAAAGACGAATCCAAATCAAATAACTATTGAAACATGGCAACAACTCTCAGAATTTTAAAGGATATATTACAGTTGGAGAATGTAGCGACAAAATGAACAAAGACGAAGATCCAAATCCAAATAACTATTGGAAACATGGCAACAACTCAAATTTTAAAAGATATATTATGGTTGGAGAATGTAAGCATGACCAAATGAAAAAGACGAAGATCCAAATCCAAATAACTATTGGAAACATGGCCACAACCTCAAATTTTTAAAGGATATATTACGGTTGGAGAATGTAGCGACCAAATGAACAAAGACGAAGATCAAATCAAATAACTATTGAAACATGGCAAACTCTGAATTTTTAAAGGATATATTACGGTTGGAAAATGGATAATAAGGACGAAGATCCAAATGCAAATAACTATTGGAAACATGGAACAACAGAATTTTTAAAGGAACAAGAAATGAAGGATCCAAAGACAAATAAACTAAAATAACCACAGGGCAACAACTCTCAGAATTTGTAAAGGATATATGTTTGGAGAAATGTGAGACCAAATGAACAAAAACGAAGATCAAATCCAAATAACAATTGGAAACATGGCAACAAACTCAGAAATTTTCAAGGATATCACATGGTTGGAATGAAGCGACCAAATGAACAAAGACGAAGATCAAATCAAATAACTATTGGAAACATTATGGCAACAACTCTCAAATTTTTAAGGATATATTGAGTTTGAGAAAGGAAGACCAAATGAAAAAAAAGACGAAGATTCAAATCAAATAACACTTGGAAACATGGGCAAAGCACCACAGAATTTTAGAAGGATATACATGGTTAGAAAATGTAGCGACCAAAATGAACAAAGACGAAGACTCAAAACAAATAACTTCTTGGAAACATGGCAACAACGCTCAAATTTTAAAGGATATATTACGGTTGGAGGAGAATGGGAAGACCAAATGAAAAAAGACGAAGATTCAAATCCAAATAACTATTGAAACATGGCAACAACTTCTCAAAAGGATTTTTGAAGACGATATAAACTTACGGATTTGGAACAAGATGAATTTTTAAAGAGATATATTAGAACCAAATGAACAAAAATGACAAGATCAAATCCAAATAACTAATGGAAACATGGCAACAACTCTCAAATTTTAAAGGATATATTACTTTGAGAATGTAGCGACCAAATGAACAAAGACGAAGATTCAAATCAAATAACTATTGGAAACATGGCAACAACTCAGAATTTTAAAGGATATATACGGTTGGAGAAATGTAGCGACCAAATGAAATAAAAAGACGAAGATCCAACCAAATAAGTATTGGAAACAGGCAACAACACTCAGAATTTTTTAAAGGATATATTACGGTTGGAGAATGTAGAAGCGACCAAAATGAACAAAGACGAAGATCAAATCCAAAATAACTAATGGAAACATAACAACTCTCAAATTTTTAAAGGATATATTACGGTGGGAGAATGAAGTACCAAAATGAACAAAAGACGAAGATCCAAATCCAAATATCTATTGGAAACCTAGCAACAACTGTCAGAATTTTTTAAAGGATATATTAGTTGGAGAATGGCGACCAAATAGACAAAGACGAAGATCCAAATCCAAATAAATATTGGAAACATGGCAACAACTCTTAGAATTTTAAAAGGATATGTTACGGTTGGAGAATGTGGCGACAAAATGAACAAAGACGAAGATTCAAACCAAATAACTATTGGAAACATGGCAACAACTCCAGAATGTTTAAAGGATATATTTCGGTTGGAGAATGTAGCACAAAATGAACAAAGACAGAAAATCCAATAAATAAAAACATGAAAACGGCTCAAATTTTAATTTTATATTAAGGTTGGAGAATGTAGCGACCAAATGAACAAAGACGAAGATCCAAATCAAAATAACTATTGAAAAACATGGCAACAACTCTCAAATTTTTATAGGATATATTAGGTTTGGAGAATATGGCGACCAAATGAACAAAGACGAATATCCAAATCCAAATAACTATTGGAAACACGGCAACAACACTCAGAAATTTTAAAGGATATATTACGGTTCAGAAATGTAGCGACCAAATGAACAAAGACGAAGATCCAAAATCCTAAATAACTAGAATTTTCCTTTTAAAGGATATATTATGAAATGCAAAATGAACAAAGACGAAGATCCAAATCCAAAAACTTTTAAACATAGCAACGATATTTTAAAGGATATATTACGGTTGGAGAAATGTAAGAACAAAATGAACAAAAGACGAAGATCCAAATCCAAATAAGTATTGGAAACATGGCAACAACACTCGAATTTTTAAAGGATATATTACAGTTTGGAGAATGGCGACCAAATGAACAAAGACGAAAGATCCAAATCCAAATATATTGGAACATGGCAACAACTCTCAGAATTTTTAAAGGATATATTACGGTTGGAGAATGGCGACCAAATAGAACAAGACAGTCCAAATCCAAATAACTATTGGAAACACATGGCAACAACACTCAGATTTTAAAGATTTTAAGGAACAAAGGACGAAGATATAAATAACTATTAACATTAACTGGAATTTTTTAAAGGAATTACGGTTGGAGAACAAAGACCAAATGACGAAGATTCAAAAAAATAACGGAAACATGGCAAACAACTCAAATTTTTAAATAACTAGAATGAAGACCAATGAACAAAGGAAGATCCAACCAAATAACGGCATGGCAACAACTCTCAAAATTTTTAAAGGGTATATTACGGTTGGAGAAATGTGGCGACCAAATGAACAAAGACGAAGTTCCAAATCCAAATAACTATTGGAAACATAACAAATACCGACCAGAAGGACATATTTTAAAGGATATATTGGAAACATGGTTGGAATTTTAAAGGATATATTACCGTTGGAGCGACCAAATGAACAAAGACGAAGATCCAAATCAAAACTAAACATGGCAACAACTTCAGGAAATTTAAAGGATATATTATTGTTGGAGCATGTAGCAACGAACTCTCAAACATGGCAACAACTCAGTATTTTTAAGAGGATATATTACGGTTGGAGAATGTAGCGACCAAAATGAACAAAGACGAAGATCCAAATCAAATAACTATTGGAAACATGGCAACAACACTCAGAATTTTAAAGGATATATTACGGTTGAGAATGTAGCGACCAAATGAACAAAGACGAAGATCAAATCCAAATAACTATTGGGAAACATGGCAACAACTCAGAATATTTTAAGGATATGTACTGGAGAATGAAGGACCAAATGAACAAGGACAAAGATCCAAACTCCGTCTAACTATTGGAAACATGGCAACAACTCAGAATTTTAAAGATATATTGCAGTTGGAGAAATAAGGACCAAATGAACAAAGACGAAGATCCAAATCAAATAACTATTGGAAACATGGCAACAACTCTCAGAATTTTAAAGGATATATTACGGTTGGAAATGTAGCGACCAAAGACGAAGATCAAATCAAATAACTTTTTTGGAAACATGGCAAATTAATCCAATTTTTAAAGGATATATTACGGTTGGAATGAACATGGCGACCAAATGAACATGGCAACAACTCAGAAATTTTAAATTTTAAGGATATATTACGGTTAAGAAATATAGCGACCAAATGAACAAAGACGAAGATCCAAATCCAAATAACTATTGGAAACATGGCAACACCTCTCAAATTTTTTTAAAGGATATAGCTACGGTTGAGAAACGCTAGCGACCAAATGAACACAGACGAAAGATCCAAATCCAAATAACTATTGGAAACATTGCAACTATTCAGAATTTTAAAGGATATGTGCGTTGGAGAATGCGACCAAATGAACAAAGACGAAGATCCAAATCCAAATAACTATTGGAAACATGGCAACAACTCTCAAATTTTAAATGATATGGTTTGGAGAATGTAAGGACCAAATGAACAAAGACGAATCCAAATCCAAATAACTATTGGAAACATGGCAACAACTCTAAATTTTAAAGGATATGTACAGTTTGAATGTAGCGACCAATGAACAAAGACGAAGATCCAAATCAAATAACTATTGGAAACATAAAACAACTCTCAAAATTTTTAAAGGATATAATTACGGTTGGAGAATGTAGCGACCAAATAACAAAGACGAAGATCAAATCAAATAACTATTGGAAACATGGGCAACAACTCTCAGAATTTTAAAGGATATGTACGGTTTGGAGAATGTAGCGACCAAATGAACAAAGACGGAGACCCAAATCCAAATAACTATTGGAAACATAGCAACGACTCTCAAATTTTTAAAGGATATATTACAGTTGGAGAATGAAGACCAATGAACAAAGACGAAGATCCAAATCCAAATAACTATTGGAAACATGGCAACAACCTCAGAATTTTAAAGGATATATTACGGTTGGAGAATGTGGCGACCAAATGAACAAAGACGAAGATCCAAATCCAAATAAATATTGGAAACATGGCAACAACTCTCAAATTTTTCAAGGATATATTGAGAATGATTGAACAAAGAGAAGATCCAAACCAAAATAAATGAAACACAACGACGAAAATCAAATGAAATAACAAAGACGAAGACAAATGGCAAACAACTCTTGGAGAACAAATTTTAAATGAAAAAGACGATATCGCAACCAAATTGGAGGAATGTAACGACCAAATGGAACAAGAATGAAGACCAAATAGAACAAAGATAACTATTGGATACATGGCAACAACTCTCAGAATTTTAAAGGATATATTACGGTTGGAGAATGTAGCGACCAAATGAACAAAGACGAAGATCCAAATCAAAACAACTATTGGAAACATGGCAAATGACTCTCCAAATTTTTAAAGGATATATTACGGTTGGAAATGTAGCGACCAAATGAACAAAGACGAAGATCCAAATCCAAATGGCAACAACTCTCAGAATTTTAAAAAAGGATATATTACGGTTGGAGATGCTGAAGACCAAATGAACAAAGACGAGATCCAACCAAATAACTATGGGAACATGTGGCAACAACTCTCAGAATTTTTAAAGGATATATTACGGTTGAATGTAGCGACAAATGAACAAAGACGAAGATCCAAATCAAATAACTCTTGGAAACATGGCAACAACTCTCAAATTTTTAAAGGATATGTTTTGGAGAACGTAGCGACCAAATAGACAAAGACGAAGATCAATTCAAATAACTGTGGAAACATGGCAACAACTCTCAAATTTTTAAGGATTTATTACGGTTGGAGAATGTAGCGACCAAATGAACAAAGACGAAGATCCAAATCCAAATAACTATTGGAAACATGGCAACGACTTCAGAATTTTTAAAGGATATATGTTGCGGTTGGAGAATGAAGCGACCAAATGAACAAAGACGAAATAACTCTTCAAACATGGCCAAAATAACTATTACGGAAATGTAGCACCAAATGAACAAAGACGAATCCAAAATATCTATTGGAAACCTCAGAATTTTTAAAGGATATATTACGGTTGGAGAATGAAGACCAAATGAACAAAGACGAAGATCCAAATCAAAAACTATTGGAAACAGCAGCAACAGCACTCCAAATTTTTAGAAACATGGCGACCAACAAATATCCAAAATCAGAATTTTTAAAGGATATCATTTTTAAGGATATGTGCAGTTGGAGAATGTAAAGACCAAATGAACAAAGACGAAAGATCCAAATCCAAATAACTATTGGAAACATGGCAACAACTCAAATTTTTAAGGGATATGTACAGTTGGAGAATGTAAAGCGACCAAATGAACAAGACAAGATCCAAATCCAAATAACTAGCCAAACATGGCAACAACTCTCAGAATTTTTAAAGGATATGTACGTTTGAGGAATATGGCGAAAATGAACAAAGACGAAGATCCAACCAAATAACTGGAAACATGCAACGAACACTCAAATTTTTAAAGGATATATTACAGTTTGGAGAAATGTAAGGACCAAATGAACAAAGACGAAGATCCAAATCCAAATAACTATTGGAAACATGGCAACAACTCTCAGAAATTTTTAAGGATATATTACGGTTGGAGAAATGTAGCGATGAAATGAACAAAGACGAAGATCAAATCCAAATAACTATTGGAAACATGGCAACAACTCTCAAAATTTTTAAAGGATATATTGCAGTTTGGAAGAAATGTAGCAAACCAAATGAACAAAGACGAAGAATCCAAATCCAAATAACTATTGGAAACATGGCAACAACTCTCAAATTTTAAAGGATATATTACGGTTTGGAGAATTAGGACCAAATGACAAAAGACGAAGATCAAATCAAACAAATATTAAACATACAAATCTCAAATTTTTGAAGGATATATTTCTTTGGAAAATGTAGCGACCAAATGAACAAAGACGAAGATCTCAAATAACTATTGGAAACATGGCAACGACTCCAGAATTTTAAGGATATATTAGGGAGAATGTAGCGACCAAATGAACAAAGACGAAGATCCAAATCCAAATAATGTTGGAAAAATGGCAACAACTCTCTGAATTTTTAAAGGATATATTACGGTTGGAGAATGTAGCGACCAAATGAACAAAGACGAAAGATCCAAATCAAATAACTATTGGAAACATGGCAACAAACTCTTCAGAATTTTTAAAGGATATATTACGGTTGGAGAAATGTAGCGACAAATGAACAAAGATTGAAGATCCAAATCCAAATAACTATTGGAAACATAGCAACGACTCTGGAATTTTAAAGGATATATTACGGTTGGAGAATGTAGCGAAACCAAATGAACAAAGACGAAGATCAAAATCCAAATAACTATTATTGAAACAACGACAACTCTCAGAATTTTAAAGGATATATTACGTTTTGGAGAATATAATCCAAATGAACAAAGACGAAGATCAAACCAAATAATTATTGGAAACATGGCAACGACATCTCAAATTTTAAAGGATATATTACGGTTGGAGAAATGGAAGCGACCAAATGAACAAAAGACGAAGATCCAAATCAGAAATAACTATTGGAAACATGGCAACAACTCTCAAATTTTAAAGGATATATTACGGTTGGAGAATGTAGCGACCAAATGAACAAAGACGAAGATCCAAATCCAAATAACTATTGAAACATGGCAACAACTCTCAAATTTTTTAAACGGATATAATAAAAGACGAAGATCCAAATCAAATAACTATTGGAAACATGGCAACAACTCTTTAAATTTTTAAAGGATAGACCAAAACAACAAAGACGAAGATCCAACCAACAACTATTGGAAACATGGCAACAACTCTCAAATTTTTAAATATATTACAGTTTGGAGAATGTAGCGAAACAAATGAACAAAGAAGAAGATCAAATCCAAATAACTATTGGAAAAATGGCAACAACTCAGAATTTTAAAGGATATATACGGTTGGAAATGTAGTGACCAAATGAACAAAGACGAAGATCCAAACAAATAACTATTGGAAACATGGCAACAACTCTCAGAATTTTTGAGGATATATTACGGTTGGAGAATGTAAAGACAAATGAACAAAGACGAAGATCCAAATCCAAATAACTATTGGAAACATGGCAACAACTCTGGGAATTTTTAAAGGATATATTACGGTTGGAGAATGAAGGCGAACAAATGAAAAAGACGAAGATCCAAATCCAAATAACTATTGGAAACATGGCAACGACTCTCAGAATTTTTAAAGGATATATTACGGTTGGAGAATGTAGCGACCAAATGAACAAAGACGAAGATCCAAATCCAAATAACTATTGGAAACATGGCAACAACACTCAAATTTTTAAGGATATATTACGGTTGGAGAATCAGCGAATCAAATGAACAAAGACGAAAAGATCCAAATCCAAATAACTGTTGGAAACATGGCAACAACTCTCAGAATTTTTTTGGATATATTACGGTTGGAGAATGAAGACGACCAAATGAACAAAGACATGAAGATCCAAATAACTAAATAAAAGACTCTTATTTTTAAACATGGCACCATATTGAAATATGTTGAGAATAAGATAAATGAACAAAGACAACAAATCCAAATATTCCAAATTTTCAGATTTTAAAGGGATATATTAGGGTTGGAGAATATGGCATTCAAATGAACAAAAGACGAAGATCCAAATCCAAATAACTATTGGAAACATGGCAACAACTCTCAGAATTTTTAAAGGATATATTACGGTTGGAGAATGTAGCGACCAAATGAACAAAGACGAAGATCCAAATCCAAATAACTATTGGAAACATGGCAACAACATTCAGAATTTTTAAAGGATATATTACGGTTGGAAATGTAAAGCAACCAAAATGAACAAAGACGAAGATCCAAATCCAAATAACTATTGGAAACATGGCAAACAACTCTCAGAATTTTTAAAGGATATATTACGGTTGGAGAATGTAGCGACCAAATGAACAAAGACGAAGATCCAAATCCAAATAACTATTGGAAACATGGCAACAACTCTCAAATTTTTAAAGGATATATTGGTTGGAGAATGGAAGCGATCCAATGAACAAAGACGAAGATCCAACCAAATAACTATTGGAAACATGGCAACAACTCTCAAATTTTTAAGGATATATTACGGTTGGAAATGTGCGACCAAATGAACAATTGAAAGAAAAATGATATCCAATTTTTACCAAATAACTATTGGTTGGAAACATGGCCAAACAACTCTCAAAATTTTGGGCGTAACTCAAATTGGATATATTACAAGTTGAGAATGTAGCGACCAAATGAACAAAGACGAAGATCCAAATCTCAAATAAAAGGACTATTACGAAACAAATAGCAACAACTCTCAACTTGAATTTTAAAGGATATTTTACGGTTTGGAGAATGTAGCGACCAAATGAACAAAGACGAAAGATCCAAATCCAAATAACTATTGGAAACATGGGCAAAAACTCAAATCAAATTTTTAAAGGATTTTTGATATTACGGTTGGAGAATGTAGCGAAAATGAACAAAAGACGAAGATCCAAATCAAATAAATATTGGAAACATAGCAACAACTCTCAAAATTTTAAAAGGATATATTACGGTTGGAGAATGTAGCGACCAAATGAACAAAGACGAAGATCCAAATCCAAATAACTATTGGAAACATGGCAACAAATTTTTTAAAGAATTTTTGGAGAATGTAGATATATTAACAAAGACGTTCAAGAAAATAACTATTGTAGCAACAACTCTCAAATTTTAAAGTCAACAAAGACGAAGATCCAAATCCAAATAACTATTGGTGCTAAACAACTCAAATTTTTAAAGGATATGTTACGGTTCGAGAGAATGTAGCGACCAAATGAACAAAGACGAAGATCCAATTCAAATAACTATTGGAATCATTGCAACAACTCTCAGAATTTTAAAGGATATATTACGGTTGGAGAATGTAGCGACCAAATGAACGAAGACGAAAGATCAAATCAAATAACTATTGGAAACATGGCAACAACTCTCAGAATTTTAAAGGATATAATGCAGTTTGGAGAAATGCTGGCGACCAAATGAACAAAGACGAAGATCCAAATCCAAAATAACTATTGGGAAACATGGCAACAACTCAGAATTTTTAAAAGGATATATACGGTTGGAGAATGTGGCGACCAAATGAACAAAGACGAAGATCCAAATCCAAATAACTCTCTCAGAATTTTTAAAATATATATTACATTTGGAGAAACGTAGCAACAAACTCTCAAATAACTTTTTAAAGGATATATTACGGTTTGAGAATGAAGCGACAAATGAACAAAGACGAAGATCCAAATCAAATAACTAAAACATGGCAACAACTCTCAGAATTTTAAAGGATATATTACAGTTGGAGAAATGTAGCGACCAAATGAACAAAGACGAAGATCCAAATCCAAAACGGTCAACATGGCAACGAATCTCAGAATTTTAAAGGATATATTACAACTCCAAAGAACAAAGATCCAACCAAATTAAAACATAGGATATTTTTAAAGGATATATTACGGTTGGAGAATGTAGCGACCAAAATGAACAAAAAGACGAAGATCCAAATCCAAATAACTATTGGAAACATAGCAACGACACTCAAATTTTTAAAGGATATATTACGGTTGGAGAATGTAGCGACCAAATGAACAAAGACGAAGATCCAATTAAATAACTATTGGAGATCAAAAACAACTCTCAAATTTTTAAAGGATATCTTCTGGTTGAGAACAATGCAAACCAAATGAACAAAGGCAACCAAATCAAATAACTATTGGAAACAGAATTTTTAAAGGATATATTACGGTTGGAGAATGTAGCGACCAAATGAACAAAGACGAAAGATCCAAATCCAAATAACTATTGGAAAATGACAACAACTCGAAGATCCAAAATTATTAAAGGATATATTACGGTTGGAGAATGTAGCGACCAAATGAACAAAAGACGAAGATCCAAACCAAATAACTATTGGAAACATGGCAACAACTCTAGAATTTTTTTAAAGGATATATTGCAGTTGGAGAATGTAGCGACCAAATGAACAAAGACGAAGATCCAATCCAAATAAATATTGGAAACATGGCAACAACACTCAGAATTTTTAAGGATATATTACGGTTGGAGAATGTAGCGACCAAATGAACAAAGACGAAGATCCAAATCCAAATAACTATTGGGAACATGGCAACAACTCCCATGAAAAGGATATTACAGGTTTGAGAATGTAGAGACAAATGAACAAAGACGAAGATCCAAACAAATAACTTTGAAACATGGCAACAACTCTCAGAATTTTGAAGGATATATTACGGTTGGAGAAATGTAGCGACCAAATGAACAAAGACGAAGATCCAAATCCAAATAACTATTAAAACATGGCAACAACTCTCAGAATTTTTTAAGGATATATTTTTGGAAAACCAAATGAACAAAAGACGAAGATCCAAATCCAAATAACTATTGAAACATGGCAAACGACTCAGAATTTTTTAAAGGATATATTACGGTTGGAGAATGTAGCGACCAAAATGAACAAAGACGAAGATCCAAATCCAAATAACAAAGACGAAGAAACATAGCAACAACTCAGAAAATTTTTGAAAGGATATAAATTACTGTTGGAAATCGCGACCAAATGAACAAAGACGAAGATCCAAATCCAAATAACTATTGGAAACATGGCAACAACTCTCAGAATTTTTAAAAGGATATATTAACTTCTTGGTTGGATATATTAATTGGAGAATGTGCGACCAAATGAACAAAGACGAAGATCCAAATCCAAATAACTATTGGAAACATGGCAAAACTCTCCAAATTTTAAAGGATATATTACGGTTGGAGAATATAGCGACCAAATGAACAAAGACGAAGATCAAATCCAAATAACTATTGGAAACATTCTCCAGAATTTTAAAGGATATATTACGGTTGGAGAATGTAACGACCAAATGAACAAAGACGAAGATCCAAATCCAAATAACTATTGGAAACATGGCAACAACTCTCAAAGATGAATTTTAACTAAAGGATATATTACGGTTGAGAATGTAGCGACCAAATGAACAAAGACGAAGATCCAAATCCAAATAACTATTGGAAACATGGCAACAACTCTCAGAATTTTAAAGGATATATTACGGTTGGAGAATGTAGCAACCAAATGAACAAAGACGAAGATCCAAATCCAAATAACTATTGGAAACATGGCAACGACTCTCAGAATTTTTAAAGGATATATTACGGTTGGAGAATGACCAAATAACAAGACGCGACCAAATGAACAAAAATGAACCGAATCAAATCAAACGAAGATTCAAATCCAAATAACTATTGGAAACATGGCAACAACTCTCAGAATTTTTAAAGGATATATTACGGTTGGAGAATGAAGCGACCAAATGAACAAATCCAAATCAAATAACTAATTGAACAAAGACGAAATGTATCGACAAATGAACAAAGACAAATCCAAATCAAATAACTATTGAAACATGGCAACAACTCTCAGAATTTTTAAAGGATATATTACGGTTGGAGAATGTAGCGACCAAATGAACAAAGACGAAGATCCAAATCAAATAACTATTGGAAACATGGCAACAACTCTCAATATATTTAAATGTAGCGACCAAATGAACAAAGACGAAGATAAATCCAAATAACTATTGGGGAACATGGCAACAACTCTCAGAATTTTTTAAAGGATATATTACGGTTGAGAATGTCGCGACCAAATGAACAAAGACGAAGATCCAAATCCAAATAACTATTGGAAACATGGCAACAACTCTCAAATTTTTAAAGGATATATTACGGTTGGAGAATGTAGCGACCAAATGAACAAAGACGAAGATCCAAATCCAAATAACTATTGGAAACATGGCAACAACTCTCCAAAATTTTTAAGGATATATTACGGTTGGAGAATGTAGCGACCAAATGAACAAAGACAATCAAATCCAAATAACTATTGGAAACAAATAACTCTCAGAATTTTTAAAGGATATATTACGGTTGGAGAATGTAGCGACCAAATGAACAAAGACGAAGATCCAAATCCAAATAACTATTGGAAACATGGCAACAACTCTCAATTTTTAAAGGATATATTACGGTTGAGAATGGCGACCAAATGAACAAAGACAAGATCCAAATCCAAATAACTATTGGAAACATGGCAACAACTCTCAGAATTTTTAAAGGATATATTAGGTTGGAGAATGTAGCAACCAAATGAACAAAGACGAAGATCCAAATCCAAATAACTATTGGAAACATGGCAACAACTCTCAGAATTTTTAAAGGATATATTACGGTTTGAGAATGTAGCGACCAAATGAACAAAGACGAAGATCCAAATCCAAATAAATATTGGAAACATGGCAACGAAAATTTTTAAAGATATATTACGGTTGGAGAACATGGACCAATGAACAAAGACGAAGATCCAAATCAAATAACTAAAACATTAAACTCTCAGATTTTTTAAAGGATATTACGGTTGGAGAATGTAGCGACCAAATGAACAAAAGACGAAGATCCAAATCCAAATAACTATTGGAAACATGGCAACAACTCTCAGAATTTTTAAAGGATATATTACGGTTGGAGAATGTAGACGAACAAAAGATGAACAAATAACGAAAAATCAAACAACTATTGAAACATGGCAACAACACTCAAATTTTTTAAAAGATATATTACGGTTGGAGAATGTAGCGACAACCAAATGAACAAAGACGAAGATCCAAATCAAATAACTATTTTAAAGGATATATTACGGTTTGGAGAAATGGAAGGACCAAATGAACAAAGACGAAGATTCAACCAAAATAACTGGCAACATGGCAACAACTCTCAGAATTTTAAAGGATATATTACGGTTGGAGAATGTAAGCGACCAAATGAACAAAAGACGAAGATCCAAATCCAAATAACTATTGGAAACATGGCAACAACTCTCAATTTTTTAAAGGATATATTACGGTTGGAGAATGTAAGGCGACCAAATGAACAAAGACGAAGATCCAATTCCAAATAACTATTGGAAACATGGCAACAACTCTCAGAATTTTTAAAGGATATATTACGGTTGGAGAATGTAGCGACCAAATGAACAAAGACGAAGATCCAAATCCAAATAACTATTGGAAACATGGCAACAACTCTCAGAATTTTGAAAGGATATAAATTACGGTTGGAGAATGGTTGGAGAATGACCAAATGAACAAAGACGAAGATCCAAATCCAAATAACTATTGGAAACATGGCAACAACTCTCAAATTTTTAAAGGATATATTACGGTTGGAGAATGTAGCGACCAAATGAACAAAGACGAAGATCCAAATCCAAATAACTATTGGAAACATGGACTTTCAACAACTCAAATTTTTTTAGGATATATTACGGTTGGAGAATGAACAAAAGACGACCAAATGAACAAAGAACGAAGATCCAAATCCAAAATAACTATTGGAAACATGGCAACAACTCTCAGAATTTTAAAGGATATATTACGGTTGAGAATGTAGCGACCAAATGAACAAAGACGAAGATCCAAATCCAAATAACTATTGGAAACATGGGATATAACGGTTGGAGAATTTTTGAACAAAGATATCCAAATAAATAACTTACGGTTGGAGATATATTACGGTTGGAGAATGTGGCGACCAAATGAAGACGAAGATCCAAATCCAAATAACTATTGGAAACATGGCAACAACTCTCAGAATTTTTAAAGGATATATTACGGTTGGAGAATGAAGCGACCAAATGAACAAAGACGAAGATCCAAATCCAAATAACTATTGGAAACATGGCAACAACTCTCAGAATTTTTAAAGGATATATTACGGTTTGGAGAATGTAGCGACCAAATGAACAAAGACGAAAGATCCAAATCCAAATAACTATTGGAAACATGGCAACAACTCTCAAATTTTAAAGGATATATTACGGTTGGAGAATGTAGCGACCAAATGAACAAAGACGAAGATCCAAATCCAAATAACTATTGGAAACATGGCAACAACTCTCAGAATTTTAAAGGATATATTACGGTTGGAGAATGTAGCGACAAAATGAACAAAGACGAAGATCCAAATCCAAATAACTATTGGAAACATGGCAACTCTCTCATTTTTATGTTTCGGTTGAAAATGAACAAGACTCGATATTACGAAAATGAGCGAATTCCAAAGACGAAGATCCAAAAATAACTATTGGAAACATGGCAACAACTCTCAGAATTTTTAAAGGATATATTACGGTTGGAGAATGTAAAAGACCAAATGAACAAAAGACGAAGATCCAAATCCAATAACTATTGGAAACATGGCAACAACTCTCAGAATTTTAAAAGATATATTACGGTTGGAGAATGTAGCGACCAAATGAACAAAGACGAAGATCCAAATCCAAATAACTATTGGAAACATGGCAACAACTCTCAGAATTTTTAAAGGATATATTACGGTTGGAGAATGTAGCGACCAAATGAACAAAGACGAAGATCCAAATCCAAATAACTATTGGAAAAATGGCAACAACTCTCTGAATTTTTAAAGGATATATTACGGTTGGAGAATGTAGCGACCAAATGAACAAAGACGAAGATCCAAATCCAAATAACTATTGGAAAAATGGCAACAACTCTCTGAATTTTTAAAGGATATATTACGGTTGGAGAATGTAGCGACCAAATGAACAAAGACGAAGATCCAAATCCAAATAACTATTGGAAACATGGCAACAACTCTCAGAATTTTTAAAGGATATATTACGGTTGGAGAATGTAGCGACCAAATGAACAAAGAAGATCCAAATCAAATAACTATTGGAAACATGGCAAATGAACTCTCAGAATTTTTAAAGGATATATTACGGTTGGAGAATGTAGCGACCAAAATGAACAAAGACGAAGATCCAAATCCAAATAACTATTGGAAACATGGCAACAACACTCAGAATTTTAAAGGATATATTACGGTTGGAGATATATTACGGTGAGAAATGTAGCGACCAAATGAACAAAGACGAAGATCCAAATCCAAATAACTATTGGAAACATGGCAACAACTCTCAGAATTTTTAAAGGATATATTACGGTTGAGAATGTAGCGACCAAATGAACAAAGACGAAGATCCAAATCCAAATAACTATTGGAAACATGGCAACAACTCTCAGAATTTTTAAAGGATATATTACGGTTGGAGAATGTAGCGACCAAATGAACAAAGACGAAGATCCAAATCCAAATAACTATTGGAAAACATTTTAAAGGATATATTACGGTTGGAGAATGTAGCGACCAAATGAACAAAAGACGAAGATCCAAATCCAAATCTATTGGAAACATGGCAACAACCTTTTTTAAAGGATATATTACGGTTGGAGAATGTAGACAAATGAACAAAGACGAAGATCCAAATGAAACATGGCAAACAACATCAGAATTTTAAAGCGGTTGGAGAAATGTAGTGTCCAAATGAACAAAGACGAAGATCCAAATCCAAATAACTATTGGAAACATGGCAACAACTCTCAGAATTTTTAAAGGATATATTACGGTTGGAGAATGTAGGACCAAATGAACAAAGACGAAGATCCAAATCCAAATAACTATTGGAAACATGGCAACAACTCTCAGAATTTTTTAAAGGATATATTACGGT
Source organism: Acanthosepion pharaonis (assembly GCA_903632075.3). Taxonomy (NCBI): domain Eukaryota; kingdom Metazoa; phylum Mollusca; class Cephalopoda; order Sepiida; family Sepiidae; genus Acanthosepion; species Acanthosepion pharaonis. The sequence continues at coordinate 271,283 of CAHIKZ030005210.1, read as the reverse complement.
TGGAGAATGTAGCGACCAAATGAACAAAGACGAAGATCCAAATCCAAATAACTATTGGAAACATGGCAACAACTCAGAATTTTTAAGGATATATTACGGTTGGAGAATGTAGACCAAATGAACAAAGACGAAGATCCAAATCAAATAACTATTGGAAACATGGCAACAACTCTCAGAATTTTAAAAGGATATATTACGGTTGAGAATGTAGCGACCAAATGAACAAAGACGAAGATCCAAATCAAATAACTATTGGAAACATGGCAACAACTCAGAATTTTTAAAGGATATATTTTGGAGAATGGAAGGAACAAAGACGAAGATAAATAAATAACTATTGGAAACATGGTTGAATTTTTAAAGATATTACGGTTGAGAATGACCAAATGAACAAAGACGAAGATCCAAATCCAAATAACTATTGGAAACATGGCAACAACTCTTTTTAAAGGAATTTTTGTGAAGCGACCAAATGAACAAAGACGAAGATCCAACCAAATAACTATTAAACATGGCAACAACACTGAATTTTTAAGGATATATTACGGTTGAGAAATGTAGCCAAATGAACAAAGACGAAGATCCAAATCCAAATAACTATTGGAAACATGGCAACAACTCTCAGAATTTTCAGGATTTAAGGATATATTACGGTTGGAGAATGTTTTTAAAGGATATATTACGACCAAATGAACAAAGACGAAGATCCAAATCAAAATAACTATTGGAAACATGGCAACAACTCTCAGAATTTTTAAAGGATATATTACGGTTGGAGAATGTAGCGACCAAATGAACAAAGACGAAGATCCAAATCCAAATAACTATTGGAAACATGGCAACAACTCTCAAATTTTAAAGGATATATTACGGTTGGAGAATGTAGCGACCAAATGAACAAAGACGAAGATCCAAATCCAAATAACTATTGGAAACATGGCAACAACTCTCAGAATTTTTAAAGGATATATTACGGTTGGAGAATGTAACAAAGACGAAGATCCAAATGAACAAAGACGGTTGAGAATGATCAAATCCAAATAACTATTGGAAACATGGCAACAACTCTCAGAATTTTTAAAGGATATATTACGTTGAGAAATGTAGCGACCAAATGAACAAAGACGAAGATCCAAATCCAAATAACTATTGGAAACATGGCAACAACTCTCAGAATTTTTAAAGATATATTACGGTTGGAGAATGTAGCGACCAAATGAACAAAGACGAAGATCCAAATCCAAATAACTATTGGAAACATGGCAACAACTCTCAGAATTTTTAAAGGATATATTACGGTTGGAGAATGTAGACGACCAAATGAACAAAGACGAAGATCCAAATCCAAATAACTATTGGAAACATGGCAACAACTCTCAGAATTTTTAAAGGATATATTACGGTTGGAGAATGTAAAGACCAAATGAACAAAGACGAAGATCCAAATCCAAATAACTATTGGAAACATGGCAACAACTCTCAGAATTTTTAAAGGATATATTACGGTTGGAGAATGTAAGGACCAAATGAACAAAGACGAAGATCCAATGAACAAAGACGAAGATCCAAATCCAAATAACTATTGGAAACATGGCAACAACTCTCAGAATTTTTAAAGGATATATTACGGTTGGAGAATGTAGCGACCAAATGAACAAAGACGAAGATCCAAATCCAAATAACTATTGGAAACATGGCAACAACTCTCAGAATTTTTAAAGGATATATTACGGTTGGAGAATGTAGCGACCAAATGAACAAAGACGAAGATCCAAATCCAAATAACTATTGGAAACATGGCAACAACACTCAATTTTTAAAGGCAAATGTGGCGACAACGAAGATCCAAATCCAAATCAGAATTTTTTAAAGGATATATTACGGTTGGAGAATGTAGCGACCAAATGAACAAAGACGAAGATCCAAATCAAATAACTATTGGAAACATGGCAACAACTCTCAGAATTTTTAAAGGATATATTACGGTTAGAATGTAGCGACCAAATGAACAAAGACGAAGATCCAAATCAAATAACTATTGGAAACATGGGCAACAACTCTCAGAATTTTTAAAGGATATATTACGGTTGGAGAATGTAAGACCAAATGAACAAAGACGAAGATCCAAATCCAAATAACTATTGGAAACATGGCAACAACTCTCAGAATTTTTAAAGGATATATTACGGTTGGAGAATGTAGCGACCAAATGAACAAAGACGAAGATCCAAATCCAAATAACTATTGGAAACATGGCAACAACTCTCAGAATTTTAAAGGATATATTACGGTTGGAGAATGTAGCGACCAAATGAACAAAGACGAAGATCCAAATCAAATAACTATTGGAAACATGGCAACAACTCTCAGAATTTTTAAAGGATATATTATTGGAGAATTGGAGAAATGAACAAAGACAGCGACCAAAATGAACAAAGACGAAGATCCAAATCCAAATAACTATTGGAAACATGGCAACAACTCTCAGAATTTTTATAAAGGATAAATGAACAAAGACGAAGATAAACCAAATAACTATTGGTTGGAGAATTTTTAAAGGATATATTACGGTTGGAGAAATGTAGCGACCAAATGAACAAAGACGAAGATCCAAATCCAAATAACTATTGGAAACATGGCAACAAATCTCAGAATTTTTAAAGGATATAGAATTTTTAAAGGATATATTACGGTTGGAGAATGTAGCGACCAAATGAACAAAGACGAAGATCCAAATCCAAATAACTATTGGAAACATGGCAACAACTCTCAGAATTTTTAAAGGATATATTACGACCAAATGAACAAAGACGAAGATCCAAATCCAAATAACTATTGGAAACATGGCAACAACTCTCAAATTTTAAAGGATATATTACGGTTGGAGAATGTAGGACAAATGAACAAAGACGAAGATCCAAATCCAAATAACTATTGGAAACATGGCAACAACTCTCAGAATTTTTAAAGGATATATTACGGTTGGAGAATGTAGCGACCAAATGAACAAAGACGAAGATCCAAATCAAATAACTATTGGAAACATGGCAACAAATTTTTAAAGGATATATTACGGTTGGAGAATGTAGCGACCAAATGAACAAAGACGAAGATCCAAATCCAAATAACTATTGGAAACATGGCAACAACTCTCAGAATTTTTAAAGGATATATTACGGTTGGAGAATGTAGCGACCAAATGAACAAAGACGAAGATCCAAATCCAAATAACTATTGGAAACATGGCAACAACTCTCAGAATTTTTAAAGGATATATTACGGTTGGAGAATGTAGCGACCAAATGAACAAAGACGAAGATCCAAATCCAAATAACTATTGGAAACATGGCAACAACTCTCAAATTTTTAAAGGATATATTACGGTTGGAGAATGTAGCGACCAAATGAACAAAGACGAAGATCCAAATCAAAATAACTATTGGAAACATGGCAACAACTCTCAGAATTTTTAAAGGATATATTACGGTTGGAGAATGTAGCGACCAAATGAACAAAGACGAAGATCCAAATCCAAATAACTATTGGAAACATGGCAACAAATTTTTTTAAAGGATATATTATCTGAACAAAGACGAAGATCCAAACCAAATAACTTTGGAAACATGGCAAAACTCTCAGAATTTTTAAAGGATATATTACGGTTGGAGAATGTAGCGACCAAATGAACAAAGACGAAGATCCAAATCCAAATAACTATTGGAAACATGGCAACAACTCTCAGAATTTTTAAAGGATATATTACGGTTGGAGAATGTAGAGACCAAATGAACAAAGACGAAGATCCAAATCCAAATAACTATTGGAAACATGGCAACAACTCTCAGAATTTTTAAAGAATGATAAAAACGAAAGATTAACGGTTGGAGAAATGTAAGACCAAATGAACAAAAGACGAAGATCCAAATCCAAATAACTATTGGAAACATGGCAACAACTCTCAGAATTTTTAAAGGATATATTACGGTTGGAGAATGTAGCGACCAAATGAACAAAGACGAAGATCCAAAAATCAAAATAACTATTGGATAAACATGGCAAATGAACAAAGACGAAGATCTCAAATAACTATTTTTTAAAGGATATATTACGGTTGGAGAATGTAGCGACCAAATGAACAAAGACGAAGATCCAAAAATAACTATTGGAAATAACTATTTTTAAAGGATATATTACGGAAACATGAACAAAGCAACCAAATCCAAATAACTATTGGAAACATGAATTTTTTAAAGGATATATTACGGTTGGAGAATGTAGCGACCAAATGAACAAAGACGAAGATCCAAATCCAAATAACTATTGGAAACATGGCAACAACTCTCAGAATTTTTAAAGGATATATTACGGTTGGAGAATGTAGCGACCAAATGAACAAAGACGAAGATCCAAATCCAAATAACTATTGGAAACATGGCAACAACTCTCAGAATTTTTAAAGGATATATTACGGTTGGAGAATGTAGCGACCAAATGAACAAAGACGAAGATCCAAATCCAAATAACTATTGGAAACATGGCAACAACTCTTTTTAAAGAATTTTTAAAGGATATACGAAGATTATTGGAAACATGGCAACAACTCTCAAATTTTTAAGGATATATTACGTTGGAGAATGTAGCGACCAAATGAACAAAGACGAAGATCCAAATCCAAATAACTATTGGAAACATGGCAACAACTCTCAGAATTTTTAAAGGATATATTACGGTTGGAGAATGTAGCGACCAAATGAACAAAGACGAAATCCAAAAATAACTATTGGAAACATGGCAACAACTCTCAGAATTTTTAAAGGATATATTACGGTTGGAGAATGTAGAAGACCAAATGAACAAAGACGAAGATCCAAATCCAAATAACTATTGGAAACATGGCAACAACTCTCAAAAAATGATATATTACGGTTGGAGAATGGATACCAAATGAACAAAGACGAAGATCCAAATCCAAATAACTATTGGAAACATGGCAACAACTCTCAGAATTTTAAAGGATATAAAAATGAACCAAAAATGAACAAAGACGAAGATCCAAATCCAAATAACTATTGGAAACATGGCAACAACTCTCAGAATTTTTAAAGGATATATTACGGTTGGAGAATGTAGCGACCAAATGAACAAAGACGAAGATCCAAATCCAAATAACTATTGGAAACATGGCAACAACTCTCAGAATTTTTAAAGGATATATTACGGTTGGAGAATGTAGCGACCAAATGAACAAAAGACGAAGATCCAAATCCAAATAACTATTGGAAACATGGCAACAACTCTCAGAATTTTTAAAGGATATATTACGGTTGGAGAATGTAGCGACCAAATGAACAAAGACGAAGATCCAAATCCAAATAACTATTGGAAACATGGCAACAACTCTCAAATTTTTAAAGGATATATTACGGTTGGAGAATGTAGCGACCAAATGAACAAAGACGAAGATCCAAATCCAAATAACTATTGGAAACATGGCAACAACTCTCAGAATTTTTAAAGGATATATTACGGTTGGAGAATGTAGCGACCAAATGAACAAAGACGAAGATCCAAATCCAAATAACTATTGGAAACATGGCAACAACTCTCAGAATTTTTAAAGGATATATTACGGTTGGAGAATGTGGAACAAAGACGAAGATCCAAATCCAAATAACTATTGGAAACATGGCAACAACTCTCAGAATTTTTAAAGGATATATTACGGTTGGAGAATGACCAAATGAACAAAGACGAAGATCCAAATCAAATAACTATTGGAAACATGGCAACAACTCAGAATTTTTAAAGGATATATTACGGTTGGAGAATGTAGCGACCAAATGAACAAAGACGAAGATCCAAATCCAAATAACTATTGGAAACATGGCAACAACTCTCAGAATTTTTAAAGATATATTACGGTTGGAGAATGTAGCGACCAAATGAACAAAGACGAAGATCCAAATCAAATAACTATTGGAAACATGGCAACAACTCTCATTTTAAAGGATATATTACGGTTGGAGAATGTAGAAATTTTTAAAGGATATTTACGGTTGGAGAATGTAGACCAAATGAACAAAGACGAAGATCCAATCCAAATAACTATTGGAAACATGGCAACAACTCTCAGAATTTTTTAAAGGATATATTACGGTTGGAGAATGAACAGCGACCAAATGAACAAAGACGAAGATCCAAATCCAAATAACTATTGGAAACATGGCAACAACTCTCAGAATTTTTAAAGATATATTACGGTTGGAGAATGTAGCGACCAAATGAACAAAGACGAAGATCCAAATCCAAATAACTATTGGAAACATGGCAACAACTCTCAGAATTTTTAAAGGATATATTACGGTTGGAGAATGTAGCGACCAAATGAACAAAAACGAAGATCCAAATCCAAATAACTATTGGAAACATGGCAACAACTCTCAGAATTTTTAAAGGATATATTACGGTTGGAGAATGTAGCGACCAAATGAACAAAGACGAAGATCCAAATCCAAATAACTATTGGAAACATGGCAACAACTCTCAGAATTTTAAAGGATATATTACGGTTGGAGAATGTAGCGACCAAATGAACAAAGACGAAGATCCAAATCCAAATAACTATTGGAAACATGGCAACAACTCTCAGAATTTTAAAGGATATATTACGGTTGGAGAATGTAGCGACCAAATGAACAAAGACGAAGATCCAAATCCAAATAACTATTGGAAACATGGCAACAACTCTCAGAATTTTTAAAGGATATATTACGGTTGGAGAATGTAGCGACCAAATGAACAAAGACGAAGATCCAAATCCAAATAACTATTGGAAACATGGCAACAACTCTCAGAATTTTTAAAGGATATATTACGGTTGGAGAATGTAGCGACCAAATGAACAAAAAGACGAAGATCCAAATCCAAATAACTATTGGAAACATGGCAACAACTCTCAGAATTTTTAAAGGATATATTACGGTTGGAGAATGTAGCGACCAAATGAACAAAGACGAAGATCCAAATCAAATAACTATTGGAAACATGGCAACAACTCTCAAATTTTTTAAAGGATATATTACGGTTGGAGAATGTAGCGACCAAATGAACAAAGACGAAGATCCAAATCCAAATAACTATTGGAAACATGGCAACAACTCTCAGAATTTTTAAAGGATATATTACGGTTGGAGAATGTAAAGCGACCAAATGAACAAACAACGAAGATCCAAAATCAAAGACGAAATCCAAATCCAAAACTATTGGAAACATGGCAACAACTCTCAGAATTTTTAAAGGATATATTACGGTTGGAGAATGTAGCGACCAAATGAACAAAGACGAAGATCCAAATCCAAATAACTATTGGAAACATGGCAACAACTCTCAGAATTTTAAAGGATATATTACGGTTGGAGAATGTAGCGACCAAATGAACAAAGACGAAGATCCAAATCCAAATAACTATTGGAAACATGGCAACAACTCTCAGAATTTTAAAGGATATATTACGGTTGGAGAATGTAGCGACCAAATGAACAAAGACGAAGATCCAAATCCAAATAACTATTGGAAACATGGCAACAACTCTCAGAATTTTTAAAGGATATATTACGGTTGGAGAATGTAGCGACCAAATGAACAAAGACGAAGATCCAAATCCAAATAACTATTGGAAACATGGCAACAACTCTCAGAATTTTTAAAGGATATATTACGGTTGGAGAATGTAGCGACCAAATGAACAAAGACGAAGATCCAAAACTCAAATAACTATTGGAAACATGGCAAATCCAATAACTAACAACTCTCAATTTTTTAAGGATATATTACGGTTGGAGAATGTAGCGACCAAATGAACAAAGACGAAGATCCAAATCCAAATAACTATTGGAAACATGGCAACAAATAACTTGAACTCTCAGAATTTTTAAAGGATATATTACGGTTGGAGAATGTAGCGACCAAATGAACAAAGACGAAGATCCAAATCCAAATAACTATTGGAAACATGGCAAAACTCTCAGAATTTTAAAGGATATACAACCAAATGAACAAAGAATTTTTGGAAAGGATATATTTTTAAGGATTGGAGAATGTAGCGACCAAATGAACAAAGACGAAGATCCAAATCCAAATAACTATTGGAAACATGGCAACAACTCTCAAATTTTTAAAGGATATATTACGGTTGGAGAATGTGAACAAAGACGAAGACCAAATGAACAAAACATGAACAACTCTCAGAATTTTTGAAAGGATCCAAATCCAAATAACTAAAGACGAAGAAAAATCAAATAACTATTGGCAACAACTCTCAGAATTTTTAAAGGATATATTACGGTTGGAGAATGTAGCGACCAAATGAACAAAGACGAAGATCCAAATCCAAATAACTATTGGAAACATGGCAACAACTCTCAGAATTTTTAAAGGATATATTACGGTTGGAGAATGTAGCGACCAAATGAACAAAGACGAAGATCCAAATCCAAATAACTATTGGAAACATGGCAACAACTCTCAGAATTTTTAAAGGATATATTACGGTTGGAGAATGTAGCGACCAAATGAACAAAGACGAAGATCCAAATCCAAATAACTATTGGAAACATGGCAACAACTCTCAGAATTTTTAAAGGATATATTACGGTTGGAGAATGTAGCGACCAAATGAACAAAGACGAAGATCCAAATCCAAATAACTATTGGAAACATGGCAACAACTCTCAGAATTTTTAAAGGATATATTACGGTTGGAGAATGTAGCGACCAAATGAACAAAGACGAAGATCCAAATCCAAATAACTATTGGAAACATGGCAACAACTCTCAGAATTTTTAAAGGATATATTACGGTTGGAGAATGTAGCGACCAAATGAACAAAGACGAAGATCCAAATCCAAATAACTATTGGAATCATTGCAACAACAGTCAGAATTTTTTAAGGATATATTACGGTTGGAGAATGTAGCGACCAAATGAACAAAGACGAAGATCCAAATCCAAATAACTATTGGAAACATGGCAACAACTCTCAAATTTTTGGAATATATTACGGTTGAGAATGGATATATTAAGCAAATGAACAAAGACGAAGATCCAAATCAAATAACTATTGGAAACATGGCAACAACAAATAAATCATGAATTTTTTTAAAGGATATATTACGGTTGGAGAATGTAGCGACCAAATGAACAAAAGACGAAGATCCAAATCCAAATAACTATTGGAAACATGGCAACAACTCTCAGAATTTTTAAAGGATATATTACGGTTGGAGAATGTAGCGACCAAATGAACAAAGACGAAGATCCAAATCCAAATAACTATTGGAAACATGGCAACAACTCTCAGAATTTTTAAAGGATATATTACGGTTGGAGAATGTGAACAAAGACGACCAAAAACATGAACAAAGACGAACAAAGACGAAGATCCAAATCCAAATAACTATTGGAAACATGGCAACAACTCTCAGAATTTTTAAAGGATATATTACGGTTGGAGAATGTAGGACCAAATGAACAAAGACGAAGATCCAAATCCAAATAACTATTGGAAACATGGCAACAACTCTCAGAATTTTTAAAGGATATATTACGGTTGGAGAATGTAGCGACCAAATGAACAAAAGACGAAGATCCAATTCCAAATAACTATTGGAAACATGGCAACAACTCTCAGAATTTTTAAAGGATATATTACGGTTGGAGAATGTAGCGACCAAATGAACAAAGACGAAGATCCAAATCCAAATAACTATTGGAAACATGGCAACAACATTCAGAATTTTTAAAGGATATATTACGGTTGGAGAATGTAGCGACCAAATGAACAAAGACGAAGATCCAAATCCAAATAACTATTGGAAACATGGCAACAACTCTCAGAATTTTTAAAGGATATATTACGGTTGGAGAATGTAGCGACCAAATGAACAAAGACGAAGATCCAAATCCAAATAACTATTGGAAACATGGCAACAACTCTCAGAATTTTTAAAGATATATTACGGTTGGAGAATGTAGCGACCAAATGAACAAAGACGAAGATCCAAATCCAAATAACTATTGGAAACATGGCAACGACTCTCAGAATTTTTAAAGGATATATTACGGTTGGAGAATGTAGCGACCAAATGAACAAAGACGAAGATCCAAATCCAAATAACTATTGGAAACATGGCAACAACTCTCAAATCCAATTTTTGGAAAGGATATATTACGGTTGGAGAATGTAGCGACAAAGACAAATGAACAAAGACGAAGATCCAAATCCAAATAACTATTGGAAACATGGCAACAACTCTCAGAATTTTTAAAGGATATATTACGGTTGGAGAATGTAGCGACCAAATGAACAAAGACGAAGATCCAAAACCAAATAACTATTTTTAAAGGAAACATTGGAGAATGTAAAAGACAACACTCAGAATTTTTTTTTAAAGGATATATTACGGTTGGAGAATGACGCGACCAAATGAACAAAGACGAAGATCCAAATCCAAATAACTATTGGAAACATGGCAACAACTCTCAGAATTTTTAAAGGATATATTACGGTTGGAGAATGTAGCGACCAAATGAACAAAGACGAAGATCCAAATCCAAATAACTATTGGAAACATGGCAACAACTCTCAGAATTTTTAAAGGATATATTACGGTTGGAGAATGTAGCGACCAAATGAACAAAGACGAAGATCCAAATCCAAATAACTATTGGAAACATGGCAACAACTCTCAGAATTTTTAAAGGATATATTACGGTTGGAAAATGTAGCGACCAAATGAACAAAAGACGAAGATCCAAATCAAAATAACTATTGGAAACATGGCAACAACTCTCAGAATTTTAAAGGATATATTACGGTTGGAGAATGTAAGCGACCAAATGAACAAAGACGAAGATCCAAAATAAATAACTATTGGAAACATGGCAACAACTCTCAGAATTTTTAAAGGATATATTACGGTTGGAGAATGTAGCGACCAAATGAACAAAGACGAAGATCCAAATCCAAATAACTATTGGAAACATGGCAACAACTCTCAGAATTTTTTAAAGGATATATTACGGTTGGAGAATGTAGCGACCAAATGAACAAAGACGAAGATCCAAATCAAAATAACTATTGGAAACATGGCAACAACTCTCAGAATTTTTAAAGGATATATTACGGTTGGAGAATGAACCAAATGAACAAAGACGAAGATCCAAATCCAAATAACTATTGGAAACATGGCAACAACAAATTTTTTAACAATATTACGGTTGGACGAAGACCAAATGAACAAAGACAAGATCCAAATCCAAATAACTATTGGAAACATGGCAACAACTCTCAGAATTTTTAAAGGATATATTACGGTTGGAGAATGTAGCGACCAAATGAACAAAGACGAAGATCCAAATCCAAATAACTATTGGAAACATGGCAACAACTCTCAGAATTTTTAAAGGATATATTACGGTTGGAGAATGTATGAACAAAGACGAAATGAACAAAGACGAAGATCCAAATCCAAATAACTATTGAAACATGGCAACAACTCTCAGAATTTTTAAAGGATATATTACGGTTGGAGAATGTAGCGACCAAATGAACAAAGACGAAGATCCAAATCCAAATAACTATTGGAAACATGGCAACAACTCTCAGAATTTTTAAAGGATATATTACGGTTGGAGAATGTAGCGACCAAATGAACAAAGACGAAGATCCAAATCCAAATAACTATTGGAAACATGGCAACAACTCTCAGAATTTTTAAAGGATATATTACGGTTGGAGAATGTAGCGACCAAATGAACAAAGACGAAGATCCAAATCCAAATAACTATTGGAAACATGGCAACAACTCTCAGAATTTTTTAAAGGATATATTACGGTTGGAGAATGTAGCGACCAAATGAACAAAGACGAAGATCCAAATCCAAATAACTATTGGAAACATGGCAACAACACTCAGAATTTTTAAAGGATATATTACGGTTGGAGAATGTAGCGACCAAATGAACAAAAATAACTACGAAACATCCAAATCCAAATTTTTACTATTGGTTGGAGAAAACATGGACAAATGAACAAAGACTCATCCAAATTTTAAAGGATATATTACGGTTGGAGGATATATTACGTTGGAGAATGTAGCGACCAAATGAACAAAGACGAAGATCCAAATCCAAATAACATTGGAAACATGGCATCAGAATTTTTTAAAACTATTGGAAACATGAACAAAGCAAAAACTCTCAAATTTTTAAAGGATATATTACTTGGAGAATTGGAAATGAACAAAGACGAAGATCAAATCCAAATAACTATTGGAAACATGGCAACAAATTTTTAAAGGATATATTACGGTTGGAGAATGTAGCGACCAAATGAACAAAAGACTCCAAATCCAATTTTAACTCTCAGAATTTTAAAGGATATATTACGGTTGGAGAATGTAGCGACCAAATGAACAAAGACGAAGATCCAAATCCAAATAACTATTGGAAACATGGCAACAACTCTCAGAAATTTTAAAAGATATATTACGGTTGGAGAATGTAGCGACCAAATGAACAAAGACGAAGATCCAAATCCAAATAACTATTGGAAACATGGCAACAACTCTCAGAATTTTAAAGGATATATTACGGTTGGAGAATGTAGCGACCAAATGAACAAAGACGAAGATCCAAATCCAAATAACTATTGGAAACATGGCAACAACTCTCAAGATATTTTAAAGGATATAATGAACAAAGGTTGAAATCCAAATAACTATTGGAAACGACCAAATGAACAAAACGAAGATCCAAATGAACAAATAACTATTCCAAATCAAATAACTGGGAAACATGGCAACAACTCTCAGAATTTTTAAAGGATATATTACGGTTGGAGAATGTAGCGACCAAATGAACAAAGACGAAGATCCAAATCCAAATAACTATTGGAAACATGGCAAATAAATTTTTAAAGGATATATTACGGTTGGAGAATGGCGACCAAATGAACAAAGACGAAGATTAAATTGAAACATGGCAACAAGAACTCTCAAATTTTAAAGGATATATTACGGTTGGAGAATGTAGCGACCAAATGAACAAAGACGAAGATCCAAATCCAAATAACTATTGGAAACATGGCAACAACTCTCAGAATTTTTAAAGGATATATTACGGTTGGAGAAAGCGACCAAAAGATCAACAAAGACGAAGATCCAAATCCAAATAACTATTGGAAACATGGCAATAACTCAAAATTTTTAAAGGATATATTACGGTTTGGAGAATGTAGCGACCAAATGAACAAAGACGAAGATCCAAATCCAAATAACTATTGGAAACATGGCAACAACTCTCAGAATTTTTTAAAGGATATATTACGGTTGGAGAATGTAGCGACCAAATGAACAAAGACGAAGATCCAAATCCAAATAACTATTGGAAACATGGCAACAACTCTCAAATTTTTAAAGGATATATTACGGTTGGAGAATGTAGCGACCAAAAAGAACAAAGACGAAGATCCAAATCCAAATAACTATTGGAAACATGGCAACAACTCTCAAATTTTTAAATTATATTACAGTTGGAGAATGTTCGACCAAAATGAACAAAGACGAAGAAAATCAAATAACTATTGGAAACATGGCAACAACTCTCAAATTTTAAAGGATATATTACGGTTTTTGACGACAAATGAACAAAGACGATCCAAATTAACTATTGGAAACATGGCAACAACTCAGAATTTTTAAAGGATATATTACGGTTGGAGAATTTTTTTGAAAAAAGATAAATCCAAATAACTATTGGAAACATGGCAACAACTCGTTTTTAAAAAAAACGGTTGGAGAATAATGTTGAAGATCCAAATCCAAATAACTTTTGGAAAAAAAATAACCTCAGAATTTTTAAAGGATATATCGGTTTTTGAAAAAGACAAGATCCAAATCCAAATAACTGTTGCAACAACTATATATTACGTTTTTGAAAAAGACGAATGTTGCCAAATAACTATTGGAAACATGTTTTTTAAAAGAATGATGTTGCCAACTGTATGTTTTTTAAAAAATAATTCGTTTTTTGAAAAATAATGAACAAAGACGATTCGTTTTTTGAAAAAACAATGTTTTAAAGGATATATTACGTTTTTGAAAAATAATGATTGCCAAATAATTCGTTTTTTTAAAATATAATGTTGAACAAAGCTAAATAAATAACTTTGAAAAAATAATGTTTTTAAAGGATATTCGTTTTTTGAAAAATAATGTTGCCAACTAAATTTTAAAGTTTTGAAAAAATAAATGTTGACAAGATCTAAACGTTTTGAAAAAATAATGTTGAATTTTTAAAGCTATTCGTTTTTGAAAAAAATAATGAAACCAAGACGAAGATTGCCAACTATTAATTGAAAAAATAACAACTTTTGAAAAATAATGTTGCCAGCTAAAACAATCGTTTTTGAAAAAATAATTTGGCCAACTATTCGTTTTTTGAAAAATAATGTTGCCAGCTATTTTTTTGAAAAATAATGTTTATTGCCAGCTATTCGTTTTTGAAAAAACAATGTTGCCAGCTATTCGTTTTGAAAAAAAACTAATGTTGCCAAATGAACTTTTGAAAAAAATAATGTTGCCAGCTTTTGAAAAATAATGTTGCCAGAAAAAAACTATTGAAACATGTTTCAAAAATTTTAAAAAATATTCGTTTTGAAAAAAAATAATGTTGCCAGCTATTCGTTTTTGAAAAAATAATGTTTGTTGTTTTGAAAAATAATGTTGCCAGCTATTCGTTTTTGAAAAAATAATGTTTTTGAAAAATAATGTTGCCAGCTATTCGTTTTTGAAAAAATAATGTTGCCAGCTATTCGTTTTTGAAAAATAATGTTGCCAGCTATTCGTTTTTGAAAAAATAATGTTGCCAGCTATTCGTTTTTGAAAAAACAATGTTGCCAGCTATTCGTTTTGAAAAAATAATGTTTTTCGTTTTGAAAAAAAATGTTGTTGCCAGCTAAAATAATGTTGCCAGCTCGTCGTTTTTGAAAAAATAATGTTGCCAGCTATTCGTTTTTGAAAAAAAAAATAAAAAATAATGTTGCCAGCTATTCGTTTTTGAAAAAATAATGTTGCCAGCTATTCGTTTTTGAAAAAAATAATGTTTTGCCAGCTGTATTCGTTTTGAAAAAAATAATGTTTTTGCCAGCTATTCGTTTTGAAAAAATAATGTTGCCAGCTATTCGTTTTTGAAAAAATAATGTTGCCAGCTGTATGTTTTTTGAAAAAAAAATGTTGCCAGCTATTCGTTTTTGAAAAATAATGTTGCCAGCTGTATGTTTTGAAAAAAATAATGTTGCCAGCTATTCGTTTTTGAAAAAAATAATGTTGCTATTCGTTTTTGAAAAAACAATTTGCCAGTTTTCGTTTTGAAAAAATAATGTTTCCAGCTATTCGTTTTGAAAAATAATGTTGCCAGCTATTCGTTTTTGAAAAAAATAATGTTGCCAGCTATTCGTTTTTGAAAAAATAATGTTGCCAGCTATTCGTTTTTGAAAAAATAATGTTGCCAGCTGTATGTTTTTGAAAAAATAATGTTGCCAGCTCTTCGTTTTTGAAAAAATAATGTTGCCAGCTATTCGTTTTTGAAAAAATAATGTTGCCAGCTATTCGTTTTTTGAAAAAATGTTGCCAATTTTTTGAAAAATAATGTTGCCAGCTATTCGTTTTTGAAAAAAAATAATGTTGCCAGCTATTCGTTTTTTGAAAAAATGTTGCCAGCTATTCGTTTTTGAAAAATAATGTTGCCAGCTATTCGTTTTGAAAAAATAATGTTGCCAGCTATTCGTTTTGAAAAAATAATGTTGCCAGCTATTCGTTTTTGAAAAAAATAATGTTGCCAGCTATTCGTTTTTGAAAAAATGTTGCCAGCTGTTGTTTTGAAAAAATAATGTTGCCAGCTTTCGCTATTCGTTTTTGAAAAAATAATGTTGCCAGCTATTCGTTTTTTGAAAAAATAATGTTGCCAGCTATTCGTTTTTGAAAAAATAATGTTGCCAGCTATTCGTTTTTGAAAAAATAATGTTGCCAGCTATTCGTTTTTGAAAAAATAATGTTGCCAGCTATTCGTTTTTGAAAAAATAATGTTGCCAGCTATTCGTTTTTGAAAAAACAATGTTGCCAGCTATTCGTTTTTGAAAAAATAATGTTGCCAGCTGTACGTTTTTGAAAAAATAATGTTGCCAGCTATTCGTTTTTGAAAAAATAATGTTGCCAGCTGTATGTTTTTGAAAAAATAATGTTGCCAGCTGTATGTTTTTGAAAAAATAATGTTGCCAGCTATTCGTTTTGAAAAAATAATGTTTTTCGTTTTGAAAAAATAATGTTGCCAGCTATTCGTTTTTGAAAAAAATGTTAATGTTTTTGAAAAAATAATGTTGCTATTTCGTTTTTGAAAAAATAATGTTGCCAGCTATTAGTTTTTGAAAAAATAATGTTGCCAGCTTTTTTGAAAAAATAATGTTGCCAGCTGTTCGTTTTTTGAAAAATAATGTTGCCAGCTATTCGTTTTGAAAAAAAATGCCAGCTCGTAATGTTGCCAGCTATTCGTTTTTGAAAAAAATAATGTTGCCAGCTGTATGTTTTGAAAAAATGTTGCCAGCTATTCGTTTTTGAAAAAATAATGTTGCCAGCTATTCGTTTTTGAAAAATAATGTTGCCAGCTGTATATTTTTTTTGAAAAAAATGTTGCCAGCTATTCTTTTGAAAAATAATGTTTTTGTTTTTGAAAAATAATGTTGCCAGCTGTTCGTTTTTGAAAAAATAATGTTGCCAGCTATTCGTTTTTTGAAAAAAATAATGCCAGCTATCGCCAAAAAATATTCGTTTTTTTGAAAAAAAATGTTGCCAGCTATTCGTTTTTGAAAAAAATAATGTTGCCAGCTATTCGTTTTTTTGAAAAAACAATGTTGCCAGCTATTCGTTTTTGAAAAAATAATTCGTTTTTGAAAAAATAATGTTGCTATTTTTTTTGAAAAAATAATGTTGCCAGCTATTCGTTTTGAAAAAATAATGTTGCCAGCTATTCGTTTTTGAAAAATAATGTTGCCAGCTATTCGTTTTTTGAAAAATAATGTTGCCAGCTATTCGTTTTTGAAAAAAATAATGTTGCCAGCTATTCGTTTTTGAAAAAAATAATGTTGCCAGCTATTCGTTTTTTGAAAAAATAATGTTGCCAGCTGTTCGTTTTGAAAAAAATATGTTGCCAGCTATTCGTTTTTTTGAAATAATGTTGCCAGCTGTTCGTTTTGAAAAAATAATGTTGCCAGCTGTTCGTTTTTTTGAAAAATAATGTTGCCAGCTGTTCGTTTTTGAAAAAAAATGTTGCCAGCTATTCGTTTTTGAAAAATAATGTTGCCAGCTATTCGTTTTTGAAAAAATAATGTTGCCAGCTATTCGTTTTGAAAAAAACAATAATGTTGCCAGCTATTCGTTTTGAAAAATAAATGTTGCCAGCTATTCGTTTTTGAAAAAATAATGTTGCCAGCTATTCGTTTTTGAAAAAAATAATGTTGCCAGCTATTCGTTTTGAAAAAATAATTCGTTTTTTTGAAAAAAAATATGTGTTTTGAAAAACAATGTTGCCAGCCAAAAAAATGTTTGCCGTATTTTTTGAAAAAATAATGTAGCCAGCTCTTCGTTTTTGAAAAAATAATGTTGCCAGCTATTCGTTTTTGAAAAAATAATGTTGCCAGCTATTCGTTTTTGAAAAAATAATGTTGCCAGCTGTATGTTTTTGAAAAAATAATGTTGCCAGCTCTTCGTTTTTGAAAAAATAATGTTGCCAGCTATTCGTTTTTGAAAAAATAATGTTGCCAGTTGTACGTTTTTGAAAAAAACAATGTTGCCAGCTATTCGTTTTTGAAAAAATAATGTTGCCAGCTATTCTTTTTTGAAAAAACAATGTTGCCAGCTATTCGTTTTTGAAAAAACAATGTTGCCAGCTATTCGTTTTTGGAAAAATAATGTTGCCAGCTGTACGTTTTTGAAAAAACAATGTTTCCAGCTATTCGTTTTTGAAAAAGTAATGTTGCCAGCTGTACGTTTTTGAAAAAATAATGTTACCAGCTCTTCGTTTTTGAAAAAATAATGTTGCCAGCTCTTCGTTTTTGAAAAAATAATGTTGCCAGCTCTTCGTTTTTGAAAAAATAATGTTGCCAGCTGTATGTTCTTGAAAAATAATGTTGCCAGCTGTATGTTTTTGAAAAAATAATGTTGCCAGCTGTTCGTTTTTGAAAAAATAATGTTGCCAGCTCTTCGTTTTTGAAAAAATAATGTTGCCAGCTGTACGTTTTTGAAAAAACAATGTTGCCAGCTATTCGTTTTTGAAAAAATAATGTTGCCAGCTATTCGTTTTTGAAAAAATAATGTTGCCAGCTGTACGTTTTTGAAAAAATAATGTTGCCAGCTATTCGTTTTTGAAAAAATAATCTTGCCAACTCTTCGTTTTTGAAAAAACAATCTTGCCAGCTGTACGTTTTTCAAAAAATAATGTTGCCAGCTGTTCGTTTTTGAAAAAATAATCTTGCTAGCTCTTCGTTTTTGAAAAAATATTACCATCTATACATTTTTGAGGAAAAAATATTACCAGAAATAGATTTTTGACAAAACAAAAATATTGCCAGGAAAAAAATAGTTGTTCGCATTAAATTACCCATTGAGGTTGATATGCCGTAAAAGAAAAAAAAAAAAAAAAAAAAAAAAAAAAAAAAAAAAGAAAACAACAGATTTAAGTTTTAAACTGAACTATAAACTTTAGCGAACGTAACGTTATAATCAAGCTGCAGAATAATCGATCGAATAGTGGCAATGCTTCATCTTGGAATCTCCATACATTTGTAAAAGGCCGAAGAACCTGTTGGCCTAAGTGCTGTAGGAAAATCCCGCATATTGCTATATTTTTAGATATACTTAATAAAATAATGGCAATATTTCATCTCTGAATTTCAGGCACCACGCTCGCGACAGACGAACCCAGCTGCTGCAAAGTCTAGGAAGAAAATTGGAACTAAAACAAACAATATATTCTTTCCGTTGTGTATTCTAACTCAACGGAAAGAATATATGATCAAATGTTTATTGGCAAGATATATATTTATTCCCTTTTCAAAAGAACTAATAAAACATGTAAGAGAAAGATGAAAATGCCGTAATAAATTAAATAAAAACCTGTACTGACCTACTATACAATTTAGAAGACCTTTAAATATTGGCTATATCTCCTCACAGATAAAGAAGAGGTTACATTCCTTCAACACTCTACCAGATGGCCTGGCTCATAGTCTTAAATAGTCTACGATTAAGGACATCAACAGTTTTCTGATTATCATTAGTGATTATGGCATTATTGATATAACCATCATTATTGATATAGTCATTGTTAGTGATAAAGGCATTATTAATATAGTCATTGTTAATGATTATGGTATTATTGATATAGTCATTGTTAGTGATTATGGTATTATTGATATAGTCATTATTACTGATTATGGTATTATTGATATAGTCACTGTTAGTGATAATGGTATTATTGATATAGTCATTATTAGTGATAAAGTCATTATTGATATAGTCATTACTAGTGATAATGGTATTATTGATATAGTCATTATTACTGATTATGGTATTATTGATATAGTCACTGTTAGTGATAATGGTATTATTGATGTAGTCATTATTAGTGATAAAGTCATTATTGATATAGTCATTACTAGTGATAATGGTATTATTGATATAGTCATTGTTAGTGATAATGGTATTATTGATATAGTCATTATTAGTGTTGTAGAGTAGCTAGTACCCCTTCAGCACTCTACCAGATGGCCTGGCTCATAGCATTAAATAGTCTAAGATTAATCACTTCAACAGTTGATTAATAAATTTAATACTAAGCTGGTTAATATTCGGACTGATCTAACTTCATTTGGCTATACAGCATTTGACCCTCCTCTATTCCTTGTAAGTTGTCTTGTTAATTGTTTTGTAACTTATTGTTCTGTGTTTTTTTTGTTTTTGTTTTTTGTTTTTTTTTGTATGTATCCATTAGCAGCGGATACTGGTGCTAAATAAATATATTAAGTACTCATTCTTCCCTGTGGATCATTCACCTCGAAGATACAACAATATATTTCTACAGATGGACAAGAACGTAATAGAAACACACAATCAGAATGAGAAAGTTAAACATTCTAGGACACAAATTAAGGAAAGAACACTTGGCGAATCTAACACTCGCAGGTGAGATTGAAAACAAAAGAACCAAGTGCAAATAACCTACTTAACGAGTAGAAGAAGAATGATTAAGGGGCAATATTTACTTAAGCCACAAAAGACAGGATGTTGTGAAGAGCCGTGATCGCCTACGTCATGAAAGGACAAGATGCATAAAAGAAGTTGGATTTTCCTTGGGCCTAGATTCCGAGGCATACTATATTTTGAATGTAACATGACTACCTGCATGTCTAGATAATACATTTGTCCATGTTTTGTTTTATTAATAAGCTCTCAAAATCGGTATGAACAACCTAAAGAAACTATTAGGAGGTTCAGAAGATAATCTTTAATTTTACAAACAACTTTTATTCCTGAGTTAATGTATTTAAACAATGTTTAAATCAGTCAAAATAGGAACCCTGAACATCTATACATTTCTGCGATCGAATTACAACGTTATTTATGCCTTTACCAAAAAAAAAACTTGGCACCAAGAAACGTTTGAATGCAGTGCTTGCATTTTATTTAATCGTTTCACTATACACTTCTGCCATCGAGTTAAGCTCTAAAGTTTTGAACGTCAAGAAAATCTTTGAATTCATTTTCTGTACCTGCTTTACATCCGAATGTCTTTTAACTTAAAAAATAATCCCCAGATATTTGAAAAAGAGGTTGTCAATGGGCGAGAGATTAGGGGAAATTCTTGTATCCAAAGTCGGTGAGTATCTGCAGTGTCATCCTGGAAGTACCTGGCCAAATATTGTCATCAAACAGAATTGGATCTTGTCGATTAACCAGTGCCGTTCGCATTTTGCTTAACTAAATGTGCATTCACCCAGTTGCTGACAGTGATACTCAGGTTAAATTCCAGAAAGCTGTAATGGATAACACTAAAGATGGGCCAATAGACAGTCCCCATAATCTTCTGTTGGTGCAATTTCGGTTTTAGAAAGTGTTTGGTTTCTTCGTCATTATCAAACCACTGAGCCGATCGCTTACAATTGTGATAAAGGATCCATTTCTCATCATAAGTCACAATTCGATCAAGGATCGTTCACAGATGCAGCAACAAACACGCTTGAAAACATCGAACTCTTTGACTTTCCCTGAGTTCACGTGGAATCCATTTAACGTGTTTCTTCACCTTGCCAAGAAATCTTTGAATGCAGTTTAAGAATTTTCTTTGCAACGGAATGTTTTTTGGCTTAAAAGATTGTCAAGATGCTTGAAAAAATGGTAGTCAGTGGGTGAGGGATTAGTGAAATATGGTGGGCGTGGCAAAGTCTCGTATCCCAAGTCGGTGAGCATCTGCAGTGTCATCCTGGCAGCACTTGGCCAAATATTGTCATCAAGTAGAATTGGACCTTGTCGATTAACCAGTGCCGTTCGCATTTTCCATAACTAAATGTGCATTTCACCCAGTTGCTGGCAATAAACTTCGGCAGTGATGCTAGGCTAGCCAAAAAAAATCCCGTTGCAAAGAAGATTCTTAAACTGCATTCAAAGATTTCTTGACGTCCAAACTAGAGTTTCTATCGTAAAGGCATAAATAACGTTGTAATTCGATGGCAGAAATGTATAAATGTTCAAGGGTC
This sequence comes from Acanthosepion pharaonis, assembly GCA_903632075.3. NCBI lineage: Eukaryota > Metazoa > Mollusca > Cephalopoda > Sepiida > Sepiidae > Acanthosepion > Acanthosepion pharaonis. Next base: position 249,417 of record CAHIKZ030005210.1, on the reverse strand, counting down.
CTATTTTGACTGATTTATACATTGTTTAAATACATTAACTCAGGAATAAAAGTTTATTTTAAAATCGAACATTAATTTCCGAAGGACCCAATAATTATATTTGTCAGTTATAAAGAATAAATTCTTTATTTTTCTTTTTTATAATGCAATAAGATAAAATACCCACTTTAGATAATGGGTGACAGCATTTCATCAATATCGGACCAGCTGACGAAAATTGACAAGGTGAAGAAACACGTTAAATGGATTCCACGTGAACTCAGGGAAAGTCAAAGAGTTCGATGTTTTCAAGCGTGTTCGTAGCTGCATCTGTGAACGATCCTAGATCGAATTGTGACTTATGATGAGAAATGGATCCTTTATCACAGTTGTAAGCGATCGGCTCAGTGGTTTGATAATGTGCAAGGTGAATGGATAAAAATCTAATGACGGACCACCAGACAGTCACCATAATCTTCTGTAGGTGAATTATCGATTTTGGAAAGGCCTTCGTGATAATCAAGCCATTGAGCCGATTATTTAAGATAGTAAAATTTATAAATTTGTTTGAATTTCGCAGATGCAATATTGAATGCTCCTTGACTTTCCTTTAATGAGTTCTTTCGCTTTGACGATTTTTGCCGGGGGGACGATTTTGTTGAGATGCTGGCACTCATTACCTGGGATATTTCTCTGACACTTCGACGTGTGTTTTTTTTTTTTCGACTAGTGTTTTCAGATGTTGATTGTCAATTGCAGATCGATGTCCTCTGTCACTTAGAACTTCAAGACCTCTATCTCCCCTGCGAAGCTTCAGAAACAAGCACGGTACTGTTCGATCAAAAATGGATCCGTCAACCCATATTCTGTTAATGTAGCCACCAGTTTGAGAAGATATATGAGCAAACTTGAACTCAAGCAAAGAAAAGTAAACGCATCTCCTTTTTTCCATGTTCAAGACGAGGGTTATGTAAGGTTTTAAGTTAAATTCTGAAAGTGATTGATATAAATTAATAAAGACGCCTTAATTATCAGGAATGAATAATATAGTTTTGTGAAACTATTATCAAACTATATAATAATCATTCATGAATTCCTTTATATTCCTCCTGTCCCATCTATAGTGGAAAGGGAGATAAATCAACTTAATAAATTTATGAGGGATTATTTCTCTTAGTCGTTTTAATAATATGTTATAGTGGAACACACCTATTCTAAAGTTAATAGACTCTCCCACCTATAATAACTAGGAGGAGTAGTAGCAGTCGCTAAGTCACTCAGTGAATTGCTCAGTCAGTCGATGTCGGACGACCGTTACTCGGATATTAAAGTATCAGCCACCACAACTAGATTACTGCGTCATTACCTATTATATCAAGTTCCTAACGTTTTGTACGTCGAACCTATTTAGGACCGACTTAGTGAAATACAAGCCTCCACTGGGAAACTACTCTACAACATAATATTTACATATGAAACATATTCATTTAAACAACATTAAAAATGAACTGTTTAATTAATCAGTTCCGTTACGCCTACATTTCTTAAATTGTAGCTTTATTGGGTCAAGCTTTTTATGTGAGGCACTCAGATACCTTTGTGATCGTTTTGCTTCAACTTTGTCTTGAAATGGCTTTCGTCGTCTCTGTCTTTGCCGTTCTGTTGCTAATATTTATTCATAATATAGGAGTAATCAATGAATCATAGATACCATTGAACGTCAAAAAAGTATAAAATGAACGGATTAATTAAACGGTTCATTGGTTTCTATTTTAGTTGTGAATTCGTTTTATTGAATCTGAATACATTTTTCCAGTCTTTTCTTTCATTGAATCTCACTGTAAAAACTTTCTAACAATTGCTGTCATATTTTTTTTTCTACGCAATATTTGTCTATATCGCCGAGATGAGGTATTATGATAACTGAGACATCCTGGCACGTGAAACTAGAACAATCTAGCCCGGCGGACGAAATAAAGAGTTCGGTTCGAAATTACAATCACCTGAAGAAGGCCGGATCGTACAACAGCTGAAACGTTGTGAATATGAGGATAATGTAAACGTTGTGAATATGAGGATAATGTAAAAAGGGTAAATGCTGGTACACAATAATAATATACTGGATTACAATGAAAAAGCTTTATTAAAAAATCTGACATTATTTTCCGAACAACTTAATATATATATATATATATATATATATATATATATATATATATATATGAAAGCTTCTGTAATGAGTTCATTCAGAGCACCATCCTCGCTAACATAATCAATCATTTGCAGAACGCTACTTATATAGTCGATAAAGTGTTCGTCTTCTCAGTATACAAAAAAAAAAACGTATGGCAAATTTGGTTCTATAATAGCCATAGGCCTGCAATAGAAAATATGCACTTCAAATTCGATTATATTGTTATGCATTTAAAAACTGAATCCCGGCAAATGTGAGCTAAGGAAGAGTTTATGCAGTTGCATACTTCAATAGAAGTATGCAACTGCTTCAATGCGCACTCACACGCTTATTTCTGTCTAGATCTTTAAAATTTTCTTAGTCATGATAATCAATGAAATAAGCGGCTATGGTAGTTCCATTTTTATTGAAGAAGTAATTGTTATTTCAATTCTCACTGTGGCACTTCTTTTTTTTTTTAACTTTTCACCCCAAGCAAGATGGGTGTGCCACTAGCATGCAAAGGGTTACAGAAAGTGCGAGCAAGAGTAAAGAAGCGTGATAGAGAAAAGAATGAAAAGAACGGCGGGGAATTAGATCAAGTCATCTGGAGATGTCGATTGACATTGCATTTGAATAGTTGGAGATTATAGCTATCAGGGAAGCAAGTAAGAGGAAGGGAGTTCCACAGGTGGGAAGTGCGAGACATGAAGCTCTTGGAGTAGAAGAGACGGTTACATTTAACCGTTTCGACAGTGAAAGGGTGGGGCTGAGATGCTGATCTTGTGGCACGTTTAAATTCATGCAGTTTGGGAACTAGCGAAAATAGCTCGCCGGAGCAGTTACCGTGAAAGTATCTGTAGAAAAGACAGAGGGAGGCGACGGCACGTCTGTGAGAGAGCAACTGCAAACGAGATGTTAGATCAAGGCCAACCACATTGCATATCCGTCTTTGGATTTTGTCGAGGACCCTAAGACGAGCAGCAGGGGCTTCAGACCAATATATTGCAGCAATATTCCATGCAGGGGCTAATGGCTGATTTATAGATTTGAAGGATGGTGTGGTTGAGAGATTTGTTTTAATCAATTCACCCCAAGCAAGGCGATAATACCGCTAAGACGCAAGGGAGTAACAGAGAATGAGAAGACTGAATGAAGCGGAAACCTACTCCTGAACAGGAAACAAGGGATAAACTTCTAATCCTGGTCAAGAGATCGGGGAGGAGTGTGAACTGGACGTTTGGCTAATCTATCTACTCCTATTGATGACAAGAATAAAATAAATACTAAATGGTGAATAAAATTTCAGAGTTCCGTTAGAAATAAAGTGTGAAAGTAGACTTTAGAAGGAACGGGAAATCTAATCATATATAGAAAACAAAGGAAAAACCTCTAATCCTGTTCAAAAAACCAGGGAGGAGTATGAACCGGACAATAGACGAACATATTTTCTCCTATTAAGGAAAGAAAAAATAAATAGTAAATAAATTGTCAGAGTTTTGACAGAGACGTTAGAATTGAAGTCGACTTTAGAAGGAACCGGAAACCCAATCGTAAACAGGAAACTAAGAATAAACCTCTACTCCTATTCAAAAAACCAGGGAAGAATATATTGATAGGCGAACCTGATGTTCTTTTTAAAGAGGATCATGGGTGTTTTTTTTTTGTGGGGGGTTACACTATTGTTCACCCAATGCAAGAACTAATAGCTACTCATGGTAGGGGGATACTGAATGGGGATTTAAAATGAACATAAAAATTTTAGGTTATGAGGATATGTAGAAGGTCCTTGTCTTGAACGTCTATTGGGAATCAGATTCAAGTGGAATTCATCTATACGATCCGTCGCAAAGGTGCTGAAAAAATGGTCAGTTCCCTATACCGCTCTAGAAAGTACCAGACTCCTCCTACTCTGCTCTATCCTTACAAGAGCCAGATCAGACCAAAAATGCCAAACTATCTGGGCTGGAGCTGCCAAATCTGCTCTTTCCAGCTTTGACAGAGTTCAACAGTGTCCACACGACCTTGTGTATATTTTCTAGCCTACAGCCACTTTCCTACAGACGAAACATCGTAAGCCTCTCACTATTTCCATAGAAAATGCTCTGACTAACAACAAACCTTAGTTTCATCAGTTCAAATCTTCAAACCTACTCACGACTGGTCCTCGCCATGCTACAAACAGAGGATCGAATCATCTTCGTTCCCTTCCTATTCCATCATTAAGAAGGAAGGTCCATCTGGATTTTTTCCAAGAGCCGCTGTTTTGTGGAATGGACTTCGGATGGTATGCTTACTTGATCACTATAATCTTAACCTCTTCATGTCTAACGTTAACTTAGATCTATCCTATACATGATCATCATCTGAAATTCTTACCTCCTCCTCTTACGTCCATGAAACGACTCCCTCTACCTCGACTGATTCTTGAGCCTGAAACTGTGGGAACAAGAGTGTAAAAAAGACTGAGGTAATGCAATATGACGATAAAAAATGTCTACGGTGATCTCATTTATTAGGTTGGTGCAAAAATAATGTCGTTTTTGACGTTAAGTTGAACGTCAAAAAAACGACATTATTTTTGCACCAACCTAATATTTAGTAAATGTAGATTATGCCTCAATGTGTATACAGAAGTAGATGTTAGAATTAATGCTTCAGGTTTGATCACTGGTGGGCGTGTTATGAAACGAATGAAATTTAAGTTCCAGGGTTTCTTCTGGGGGTTGGGGGGGGGAGTATTAAAACAACTTTTTTTTTTAATTAGTGATTTTTTAAAGAAAATCGAGTGTTATTTTATTCGTCGTCGTCTTCTTCTTTGTATTGTGTCCCTTTTGGACGTGGATGATCATGGCTATCCACAACTCCCAATCCCTTGCAGCTCTTAGTAACGTTTGACTTTTTGCTTTTTGACACCCTCCCATCTCCGTTACGCCATCCTTTCACACAAGCTGGTCAGGTATGTGGCCCTCTACTGTCCATTTTTGTTATCAATATGCCCAAAAAATCTTCTGGAGAACTGTTCTCTTTCAGATTCAGTGACAGACTGGCTAGGTTGTCAGGTTGCCTGATGACAAGTGGGCCCCTGATGGATTAGTTTCTTTATATCAAATCAAAATGCAAATATAACAAACACAGATAACTGCTTTGATAATAAAAAGGAATAAAAACTTTATAAAGTCATCTGCTTATTATCAGTTCCTCAAGTCCAATATGAGAGGACATTTTCAAAGCTAAAGATCATAAAGACAAGGTTAAGAAATTTGCTATCTAAAGAAAATTTGGAATCAGGCATGTTGCTATCTATTGAAAAGGAATTGTTAGCTGAATCGGATGCAGAATCAATTATTACAAGATTTGAGCAATCATCTAGTGAACAGAATCGATTGCTCTTAATATGGCGGACTGCATGCAATGCTCTATTGGGCTTTTGAACAATCTGTTAATGGGTAAATTGTGAAGTAAACTATTTAAAAAATATCAACCAATTACTTTTAAAAATAAAAAAAATTAATTAATTATAACATTCTGTATTTACTTTTGGTATCTGCTGCCAATAATACGTACAGTATGTCTACACTCTAATTACTAAAAGATACACATTTTTTTCCACAAAAATTTTAACTGTACCCTTTTTTCATATTTATTTTTTTTTAATTTTATTTATTCTTTATGAAAATTAAATGATAGCATTATAGATGTGGATGTATCCATTTTCTCTCCTGGTAACCAATATTTTTAGATCCTGTCTGCCACTGCTTTTGGCAGGGGACCTTGGTTAGAATCGGCAGACTAACTGGCCCGTAGCTATACAGTCCCATGTGCAACAGAGGTTGATATACTATTTCTTGTAAAACATTCCTTGTTTCATCTTCTACCATCGCAGTCCTTCTGTTGGTTTGTACTTGATAAGTCTTGGTCACCTGCTAACTTATAAATGTTTTTTTTTTGTTTTTCCCTCCTCAGATCAGTGCCCATAAGTACACACCAGATTTGAATATGACCGCACACAAGTTGTACAACTTTAGAAATGCTCTAACCTAGTCTTCATGCCGTAGCAATATAGCCTTTATCAAAATTATTTAAATCTTTATTCTTGTCGTGTTGTATCAAAATAAAAAATGGATGCAGAAGCAATTATTAGCAGATTCGTGGTTCATCTAATGAACAGAAACTATAGTTCTTAATATGGTGGACTGCATCCAATGCTCTATTGTGCTTTTGAACTATCTGTTAATGTGTAAATTCTGCAGTAAAAAATATCATGAAATTACTTAAAATTAAACAAAATAAATGCAAATTTCAATTATAACCTTCTGTATTTACCTCGGGTATCTATTGCCAGTAATATGTACAGTAAATGTACACTGTAATTACTAAAAGATACACATTTTTCCACAAAAATGTTAATTGTACCCTTTTCCATATTTAAAGGGTGTTCCAATAAATTGGACCGATTTTAAATGTGAATTAAGTTTAATGATTTTTTTCTTTTTCTTTCAGATTTGGCAGACATTTCTGCAATATTATTTTTCACACATAATTGCCATGACTTAAATAACATGATCCAATTGAGAAATAAATAACTTTTCACTAATAACACTGAATTATTTACTGCTGATTTTGATCCATCTTAATGAAACACCCTTTATATATATATATATATATATATATATATATATATATATATATATATATATATATATATATATGAAAATTTCTCCGTCCGATTTAACCAGTAGAAAGACAATATTTATGAATAAAAAATGACAATAGGAAAACTAGTAATTGCTGACGCGTTTCTACATTGGACGAAACGCGTCAGCAATTACTAGTTTTCCCTTGTCATTTTTATTCATATATATATATATATATATATATATATATATATATATATATATATATATACTAATAATATCTCTTTTTTTAGTGTTGTATTCATTGTTATTTTGCTATAAAAATGTATGTTGGTCATTTTACTTTAAAAATGTATTGTTGGTAATTTTTTTTAATTATTGCTGGTATTTTTACTATAAAAATGTATTTTTATATTTTCCTAGTGTTTTTGTTGGTGACTCACTATTTACACATAAATGAGACATGAACAAGTACTATAACCCTGGGTCAGGTAGACCTGGGAACAACATTAAAAAGTGGTTCCACGCTCCTCAAAACCTCAGAGTCCTTGCTACCGGATGTAGTTTATCGTAAATTGTATTTAATATATAAAGGGTGTTCAATAATGTGGACCGATTTCAAATGTGAATTAAGTTTAAGCCTCTAATGATTTTTTTCTCTTTCTATTCGGCGGGCAGTTGGGCGATATTATATTTCACACATAATTGTCATGACTTAAATAACATGATCCAATAGAGAAATAAATAATTTTTCACCGATAACACTGAATTATTTACTGCTGACTTTGATCCGTCTTAATGAAACACCCTTTATTTTTTGTGAAAATTTTATTTATTAATTAAAATAAAAAAATTTAAATGATAGCATTGTAGTTATAGATGAACCCTTTGTCTCCTGACAAACAATATTTTTAGACCCAGTCCGCTGCTGATCAGAAGAGTATAAATGTCTTTTTTTTATATTTCCATTAATCTTGAGAATTCATCCTTGTTTACATGGTCAAATTTCAAGGCCTCCACACTACGAAGATCTGCCATTTTGGCTTCGAGATCCTTACAAGTCTACTAAGGCTCTTTTGCTCTTATCAGATGTTGCCTATTGTTATTTTTAAGTACTATTTTTTTTATTATTATTATTAAAGTACAACGGCCGGAACATCGTGAATATGACAACAAAGACGAGGACAGCAGTTCGAACAATGTAATTAAAGTAAGATTAATTTATTGATAAAACATTAAATAGCTTAATATTGGTCTTCAAATATGCTCTAATTTTTATTTTATATGAATTCAAAATGTTTTTTTTTTTTTTAGGACAAATTTCAAATGTTTCTCGGGGGTTTACAGAACACGCAGCTGTGTGGTGTTCCTGAACTTGCCAAGGTCCATTTATAGCCTATATTTCGGCAGCTGGATCTTCGAATCTCTCAATGCCGGGCGGCTTAATATTTTTATAGATCGGCCCTTAGGCTAGAGCCAATCGGAATGATACAAAGATTTCAGGCTGGACACATCTCGTTTGTCCCTTCTTAACACCTTAAAAATAAAGTGTTCATTTCTTTATCCTATTAATCTTCATCTAATAACCTTCTACCTTTGCAGCGATCTACCATAGAACAACTCCATTGATGGACATAACAGCGGTTACCTAGACCGTGTTGCAGGTGGGATAGGGTCTAGTTGTGTGGCTAATTTTCAAGGATTCCAGCCCACCAATCCGTTCTTTGCCATTTAGGCTTGGAGATCGTTGTAAGGGTAGTAAGGGCCCTTTTGTCCTTCTCAGATGTTGCCCTATTGTTGAAAGAACTCCTGTAATAGTTCAACCATCTGGGTTACAAAAGTCTAGATGCGTCACCAGGTCTGATTATGCTGGTGTCCTTATTAGGATTGAAGTAAAAGACTGGAGTAAACGAAATAAGAGGTTAGGGCGGTTCCAGGTATCAACATGTGTAAGTACTGCAACAGTGTAACAAATTAAAGTAACATCTATTTGTAAATGAAGAACCACAAAACGAGCGTATATATATATATATATATATATATATATATATATATATATATATATAAAGAAATAATCATACATAGAATCAATCAGCAATATTAATGCGATTAATGGCGTGTATATTGTTGAAACTTGACTAATGCATGGAATAATAATGCAACACAAAATGTACTTAGAACAAAATGTATTGAAACAAGAAAGTGTACACAATATTTACATATAGTCTTTTGTATATTCCTGGGAAGACCGTTCCTGGAGAATGTGTTGACTTAGTCGCAATCGGGCAGCGTCTCTGGTTGAATCTCTTGATTCCTCTCTTCTTTCCCGGTACCAACCATATTTATATGGTCGGTACTCCACTATGCAAATTAGGTGGATCCTACCAACAACATATATATATATATATATATATATATATATATATATATATATATATATATATATATATATATATATATATATATATATATATATATATATATATATATATATATGTATGTATATATATATATTTATATATATATATATATATATATATATATAAAGAGAGAAAGAGAGTGATAGAAAACCGCTCTGGCAGAAGGGTGCGCTCGAAAAACGAATAGCCAGCGCGATTCTCTCTCTCTCTCTCTCTCTCTCTATATATATATATATATATATATATATATATATATAGAGAGAGAGAGAGGGGAGAGTAATGCGCTGGCCACTCGTTTTCGAGCGTACCTTTTCTACCAGAGCGCCTAGCCAATCGTTGTTACAGGCACATCTTCAAGCGCGGTTGTGTTTGTTCAACACCCACAGAAGTCATCTGCGGTTTATACTGAAAACTATGTTGAACGGATCTTAGTTACAGTTTCTTGGAGGGAACTAAAATCCTACAGTGTTGAAAATTAAAAATTTAGAATTAAAATTCGTTCAGTCCATAAGAACATAAATATGAGATCTAGTAATAAATTCAATAGATTTATCAAACATCTGAACTTGAATGTTTACTTAGAAAAATTATCGCGATTTGAATCTTCTAAAATTCTGTATAAATTTCAGCCTTTTAGATAATATTATTATTAAGTGAAAAGTATATTTACTAATCACAAAATGGAAAAGCGTAGTACAAATCATCAAACGCCAATTTTTTTAAAAAGAATTTTGCCTTTTTGTATGTGTATTAACGCGTCAATTTTTGTAAGTACGGGCGATCATACACATTTAGAATCATTATGATACTGGATAAATGCCAGAGTTGATAGAAGAAGGTAGCGAAGGAAAGCGAGAAGAAAGGACTAAATATAAATCACAAGAAGGCAGATTGTATGGCTGTTAGCAAAAAGGATGAGCCAAAACTGCAAATTACAAAACGGGGATACTAAAATGAAACAAGTAGAAAAATGTAAATATATGGGAAGTGTTCTAACAGAGAACGAGAAGTGAGACTCTGCGATCCGAAGACGCATTGGGATGGCCAAAGATGCCTTCCAAAAGCTGAGCAGAGTATTAAGAGACAGAAAAACTTCGTTAGAAACAACAACAAGAGCACTGAAATTTTACGTAATATCTGTCCTCCTATATAGCAGTGAACGCTGGACAATCTATTCATTTGCAACAAGAAAAATGTGGTTCTACAGAAGATACCATGGAAGGAACATGTGAGCAACGACGAAGTTTTAGAGAAAATGGAAACAAAAAGAAAACTTATACTTAACATCAGCAAGAGGCAGTTGAAATTTCTGGGGAATGTAATGAGAAAAGAAGGCTTGGAAAGTCTGATACTCACAGGACAGATTGATGAAAAGTGGCACAGTGGAAAACAACGCACAACATACTTGATGGGCTTGAGTAAATAGATGTCAGAACAGGATTTCGGAGAAATAGCAAAAGACATAATTTAATTTGAGTTTCAAGGGACAGGATGATGTGGAGAGCCATGATCATCTCCAGCCTGTAGAAAACATATAGAAGATCATTCTAAAAATAAAATACCGTTTTGCAAATAGATACTAGGCAGAAGAGTATTTCAGATTCCCATTTTAACATTTTTTTTTTTACTTTTGACATGGTTCCGATATCGAAAGAGATGATCTGTTCCATTTCCATTTAAACACTTTAAACTCATAAAATCGACGCCCGCATGTATTACAATAGGGATGGTGTTCTCAGGATTTATAGTTTCTTCTCTTTCCCTCGTAGACACGTTGTACCAGATTCCAACCAAACAATTCAGTTTTAGTTTCATCACTTCGTAAAACTGGGTTCCAAAATCATTATCTTTTTCCAAACAGACAGGTGTCAATTCGAATCAAGCCATAAGATGATGACCAAAGCTCCTTTTTCTGAACGGTAACTACTCAGAACATGTTTCTTGAACACCTGCTAAACGTATGACGTAACATCGTTTAACAAATCGGGAACAATATTTTTTGGCACAACTTTGTGGTTCCTTTTACATTTAAGCATATTCTTTATTCGCAGTCTTAGATAATGTTCAGATAACTTTTTTTTTGTCTCACGATATTTCCCCATGATATATGTACAGTCTACTTGAGAACTGATAAGTACTTTGCTGCTGCTACTGCTACAAAACTTACTCATGAATTGCAAGCGTTCATAATTGCTTGCCAGACAACTTTTTCACCTCCGCCATGTTGTTGCCAATGGCGAACAGGGTGTCAGCTTGCCCGATGGAGTGAGCCCTCTATATCAAATCAAAATGCAATAAAATAACAAACACAGACAAATGTTTTAGTAATAAATAAGGAATAACTATCAGTTGCTCACGTCTAATGAGAGAGGCCATTTTCAAAGATCATAAAGACAAGATTAAGAAATTCGTTGTCTGAAATTCGAAATCATACATCCATTGAAAATAAATTGTTAAATGAATTGAATACAAGAACAATTACTTGCAGTGAATACAAATGATTGCTCTTAATATAGTGGACTGCATGCAATGTTCTGTTGTGCTTTTGAACTATCTGGTAATGTATAAATTATGCAGCAAAAATATTTTCAGATTACCAGCAATAGGTTGATATTTTTTTCATCCCAGTTGGATAAAGACGGATTCATACTATTTCCGAGGGTATTAGTGCAAAGGGAACGAAACGGAATCGTCTGGAGTTCGAACTCGTCTCGCTGATTTCATTCTTCGCACCGATAACCATCATATTTTGATAAATTCACATTATTTTATCGTTTATTAATTACGAGTTTGCGTGCGGACTTTTACGCGAACTCATGCAGATAGATGATTAGCCCTACGGCCCGAAACTAAAGGGCCCTCTGGTCCAGCTTAGAAAACAGCAATGATAATTTTGAAGAATTAACTTTGAATTCCTCAATTCACTCCATGGAACTTCAAAACCTCAATTTAATTCTGATTCGGGCTTTAAGTTCAGTTCTGGCCAAGACTGATTTGGGCCAAAAAGTTCGATTTGGGGCGAAAAGTCCGATTTGGGACGAAATTCCAATTCAGGCCGAAAATTGATTTCTTCAAATCACAAACCCCATGGAAATTCAATTGAGTTGAGTCCTTCAGACCCAAAACACTGCGGAACTTCAAAATCTCATGTCACGAAACATCTCACTTTAATTTGATGAAATAAAATTGATTTCCTCAATTCACACAGTTTTGGAGATATTTTAAATTGGATTTAAAACAAAAAAATGAAATTCACAAACTTTTTGGGTTACTTTAAGCGTAATATAAATTAAAAACTTTTAAAAATCACTAATTTTTGCCTTTATTTTTAAAATTTGAATTTTTTTACTGTTCCTTCCTCATCCGAACACAAATCCCAATGTTGGATGTTCAATCACCAGATTTCAATCCCAGGATCATCCTGATTCCAAAAAAGGTATAATATGTCTATGTAGAGCAAGTGTGGCCCGAGTTAGAGAGGGTTTCAGTCAAACAGACGAACAGACAGAATTTGGCGTTTATTTATTTAGATTACTAAGTATTTTTAATGGGTTTTCTTTTCATTTTATTCTTAGTTTTTGGTTTTTTGTTGTTTATTTTTGTATTTTTTGGGGGGGGGTATTTTTTCATAAATTTCGAATTCTTCATAAATTAAATTTCTTTCATTTTCAAGTGCGTGAAACATGGAAAAATATTCTATAACAGAGTTCATTTCTCCTTTTAACCAGACTCCCGCCCCCACATCAACCAAGTTTCATCTGAACGATATCAATTGTTCTCATCATTTCGAATAGCCAGGTGACAGGTGTGCTTTGTCAGCTATGACTAACGTCTGACAAATTATGAAGTGAGTAAATCCCTTTTCTCCAAAGCGAATTTCACTTAACAAAGCCACACTAACCTTATGGCTAACCACCCGAAACTCTAACCATTGACTTATGTAACATTGATAATGTAATTTTCACGTAGTAAAATATTCCAATTCATAGTGTCGGGATTTATGAATGAATGAGAGTCAGTTCCAGTGTTTAATTTGTCGGCGTTTATACGTCAAATTAACACCAATTAATTCCTTTGCATTTTTCTTAAGAGGTTCATACAATTTTATTAAAAGATATCATCTTAACAACAACGTTGCCAAGTGTGCGTCTTTTCATTTGTCTGTTTGTCTTTTGATGTTTTTTTTTTTTTTTTTTATTGCCGTTTGTCAGCAAACTAATCATTTTTAATTATACAATGTCCGCTCATAAAATATAAGGATACTTTTGCTTTACGCATACACGTGTATATATCTACACGAGTTCGCTTATGTGTGGTTGTAGAGCATAACATATCATATATCGACAGAGAAAAGCATTACTGTAATTACCCATCTATAATACGCCTTCCTCCATAATCCGCACACCTATAATTGTGCTGCAATTGTGGGAAAATGCTTCTACTCAGGCATAATACGCACCCGATGTTTGGTAATCAAACCCTACAGTATAAATTGTACCGCTCCAATTTCATTACGGGCAGCGTTTCCTGTTCTTATTAAAGCTGTAATTATAATATCAAAATTTCCGATCATCACAATTCTAAAAGGAAACGGAAATGCTTATATTGTGCCTACTGCGCAGATTCATTAACCCGCTTTTGCTCGATAAAATGTGCAATCTATCGGATCTGTATGTAGTTTTTTTTATTTTTTTATTTTTTTTTTGCAAAAACGGTTATAAACATAGAATGATATTATTCTAATTATTTTTATGATAATTCTTAGTATTTTTTACATTTGTAAATATTGTTAGGTACATATGATTGTATTTGACATTCTTATGAGGTCGTAATCGCCGAATGTTAGTGTCAAATTGTCTTATATTTGTTGTGAGTAGTTATTTTGCAACTGAAATCGACCAATGAAACGGCAATTCTTTACAGTTTTTTTTGTCGCTGTCCATAATACGCAACCCTAATTTTGCTTATTATTTTTTAGAAAAAAATCGTATTACGGTAATTAAATTATATATATATATATATATATATATATATATATATATATATATATATATATATATATATATATATAAATTAATTGATTTAGAATATGGCTTTTTTCCGCTGCACAGTTCTAACCATGTTTCAAAAAATGGAGGTTAAAAGCCACTAATTTAATATTGCAATTAAATTAAAGACATTAGTTCCATTTCATCCTCAAGCGAATTTTGGAGTAACTTTTAAAATTACTGGGTTTTAAAGACACAGCTAAAATCCTGTTTCCATGGTTACAGATAAATCTACTTCAATTGGACAAGGGTTGTCTGGGTTTTCCTTATGTCTGTATCATTGTATCGGTTATTAGCTACATTTTGGTAAGGGGTAGGGATGTATTTTTTCAATGAGAACTGACATCCGTTGAATGCATGTCGTCTGGATTTTTTTAATTTATTGTTAACGGCAAAAAATTCTTACGGCATTTTTTTCCTATTTATAAATTTAAAGATTTTCAGGGTGTTCAGATTAGAATACTTTTTATTTAACTACGATTTGAAATATTCTCATTTTTAATTTTTATTATACTATATTTTTTTTATGAACAGTTAAATGTATTAGAATCCCTTATATTATGCTATCTTACTGTTCTTTCTTTTTATTTAAATACACACACACACACACACACACACACACATATATATATATATATATATATATATATATATATATATATAAACCATGAATTTTAGAATAGATTTTTATTACTTTAAATCAGTTATAGGTAAACTGCGGCCCGTGGGCCACATGATGTCCATTTGGTCTTTCTAAATGGCACGCTTAATTTCATGAAGAAAATAACCTTTCATAAAATTTTGTTTTGTTTCATTCTCACTTGTTCACTCACCCATTCTCTCATACGTAACCAAATACATAAACAATGGCTAAGTACAATGTTTCTTGAATTTTGTAAACTTTTTGTAAAAGTAACGTTTACATCATTTTAAACCATTACGATTTTTGCTAAGGAAGATCATACGTGTAAATATCTTTTGCTTTTGAAACAGGAAACATTCATAATATTTTATTCTCTAGAGAAGGCATATATTTTTTTTATTTTCAAATAAGTTAGAAATAAATCACACGCAGCGATATGTTTAAATCACAATGTCATGAACGATAATATTATATGAAGACTTCAATTTTTTAATTATGATAAAATATTTTCTAAAAAATAAAACTTTCCTATAATTTCTAAGGTATATCCTTACGCATATGGTCTTCTGTAGTGAAAATTGCTGAGTTATCTACTACGAAAAATGACCTGGAATTTATTTAGCAGTGCAGCCCACCTTGTGATGAGCCATGGAGCAAACGGCCCACTGATCGATAAAGGTTGCCCATGCCTGGTTAAATTTTATTCTTTAGTGGATACTCATATTTCAGTAGACGTTCCGTTTAGTTGTTAAACAGTATATTTATTTATTTTCGTCTACAGGCCTGAATGTTCGAGTTTTGCACTCTCCGACAGGAATCAAAGCTGCGTCACCCAAGGCAGAGAGAGCTACAGTTTAACCCGGCACGCCTTACCGCCTTGGCCACAAAGAGCAAATTCGATTCTTGTCGGAGATCTGTCGAGTTTGGATCCCGGTTCGAAGCAATCGGACGTCTAGCCACACTTAGATGGCTGCTGCTATGAATACATTACTCTTCAAATACGAACTGATTTCTCTTAGCCGCTGGCGTATTTCGTATGGAACAAACGCTAAAATTTCCCTTTCTCTCTGCCGTACGCCGACGGCTTAGGGGTAGGATCTCTGATTGATGCCAAATCGGTCTAGTTTTGATCTCGACTTGAAGCAATCGGACATCTAGCCACACTGACGAGCTGTGATACAGCGAAACAGTCTGTCTCAATTGGATCCTTTCATGTTCACGGATAAGGTTTTTGAAATAAGGTTTTGTATGAAAGGATCCAATTGAAAATAAGTAGATAGAACATGTCTAAATTAGTCAACGAAGCATGTTGCAATGAAAACCTGCTGCCAAAATACACACACAAACACATATATATATACATATATATATATATATATATATATATATATATATATATATATATATATATATATATATAATCGACTCTCCCGTCGAGATTCGACGTATGAGGGTCAAGCAGATCAGTTTCCAGGAAACCGACAGCCCGACACCGGCACATGAGATTTGATTATAGTGGTGAAGGCCTCGTGCAGGACCATCCACACTATTTGAAGGGACGAATACAGAGACCTGGTGCACCAAATTCCACAAGGTTCCCAAACAACCCTCAGTAGGTTTTGAATTCTTATGTTATAATTTTTAAATATTCACTCTACTATGTGTTGAGCACTTTTTTAAAAATAGTCTTTTTGGTTACTGAAAGTTTATTCCATCTACACCAACTTTGTATTATATATATATATATATATATATATATATATATATATATATATATATCCGAATACATATATATCCGAATACATATCCGAATATATATATATATATATATATATATATATATATATATATATATCCGAATACAAGGTTGGTGTAGATGGAATAAACTTTCAGTAACAAAACACTATTTTAAAAAAGTGCTCAATACAGAGTAGAGTGAATATTTAAAATTATAACATAAAATATGTTATAACATCACTTGATAACTTTGTAATGTACATATTTTATAAGTTTTAAATAAATATTATATATATATATATATATATATATATATATATATATATATATATATATATATATATATTGTGTATTTAGGCAGCATATTTTCATTTATACACGTTTCATTAAATAATATAGACAAGTGTTGTCTATTTATTTTATGTAAAATTTGTTCGTAACATCTGATAAGTTTGATAACATTATCATTAAACGAAGAAAGAAATTCACAATATTGATCCATATTTTTTAATATAATCTTAGCTTTCGGCTTACTTAAGCCATTATCAAAGATGTAAATCACAAACATATTAAACAATATACGGACACGACACTGATGATAGTCTGTCATTGTTTACATATTTGATCACTAAGCAACGATAAACACGCGCATATAAGACGCTAGAAGCGAAAATCGCACCGCATCTCATGACGTCACACATGACTACACGAGAGTGAATTGTAGAATGAAGTAAGGAAGCCGTTAGTATAAACCAATGGCTTCTGTTACCAATTATAGACATTTAAGAATATTCGTAGAGATGCCATAATTGATTTTGTTTAGGTTGGGTTTTAACTGTTTCATGTAGATGTTACGAACAAATTTTACATAAAATAAATAGACAACACTTGTCTATATTATTTAATGAAACGTATATATAAATATATATATATATATATATATATATATATATATACAAAAAAACGTAACTAATAACTGATACATCTAAATACAGCGATAATGAACATGCAACCCCCGCCCCCTTGTCTGGATGAATGGATTTCTCTGTATCCTTGGAAACGTGAATTATGATTTTTGCTGTGTCTTTAAAACCCAGTAATTTTAAAAGTTACTCCAGAATTTGCTTGAGGATGAAATGAAACTAATTTCTTTAATTTAATTACAAATTTAAATTCGAAGCTTTCAGTTTCCATTTTTGAAACATGGTTAGAACTGTGTAGCGAAAAAAATATTTTAAATCAATTAATTTATAATATTAATGCTCTGTAAATTTACATTGAGCACTATTTTGTAGAAATAAAAAATATCTATAAGAACACCGGATTATATATCTTACTGCTCTTTCTTTTTTATATATACATACATATATATATATATATATATATATATATATATATATATACATACATATATATATATATATATATATATATATATATATATATATAAAAATATATATATATATATATATATATATATATATATATATATATATATATACATACATATATATATATATATATATATATATATATATATATATATAAGAAAGATAGTCTTAAGATGTGCTATATTTATGGGATAAAATGCTCAATATCAGAGATAGAGCGTGTGTAAATATAAAAAGTGAACATAGAAGTCAACACTTAGAGGCGACAGTCTGTTTCATGCTAGATACAATCGTCAGGCCTGAAACAGACTGTCGCCTCAAAGTGTTGACTTCTATGTTCACTTTTATATTTACACACGCTCTATCTCTCTCTCTATCTCTCTCTCTCTATATATATATATATATATATATATATATATATTATGCACATTTCATTGAATACGACAGACAAGGTTGTTTGATTTAGTTTTTTATATAATTTTTCATGTGATATAATGTTGATAACACAAATATAATAGCTTCGTCTACATGCAAAAAAAGGCTAAAAAATAATGAAAGCCTTATTAATAGAAGCAAAAACAAAAAACAACACTCAATAATATCAACTATGAACATAGACAGAATATCTTAACTGGGTTTTGAAAATGAAAAACATTATAGAAATGCATACATACAACAAAGTATTTCTACTTGACAGTTAATATATTTCAACCTTGAAAATGCGTAAAATTATAGCCGAAATCACTCGGATAAAAAGAACAATTGGACTGTTTTTATATAATTTGTGATCCGAAAAGAAAAATATTAGATCACATGAGAAATTGTATTAAAAAAACTAAATCAAAGCATCTTGTCCGTCTTATTCAATGAAATGTGCATCAAAGAAGGATTGCTGCCTAACTACACACACACACACACACACACACACATATATATATATATATATATATATATATATATAGAGAGAGATGGATATGAAGAAATGTAGTTTTAAGGTGTGCTATATTTATGGGATTAAGTGCTCAATATCAAACATAGAGCGTGTGTAAATATAGATATAAAAGTGAACATTGAAGTCAACACTCAGTGGCGACAGGCTGTTTCCTACTAGACACAATCGTCAAGCCGCTGATTTCCGGCCTGACGATTGCGTCTAGCATGAAACAGGCTCCTGCCTCTGAGTGTTGACTTCAATGTTCCCTTATATATATATATATATATATATATATATATATATATATATATATATATATGGTCTCCCCCAAAATGTACTGACTCTTTAAATGGTAATAAATGACGTGTTTACTGACTTGCAAATAAGATTAATTGTTAAAATTAAGAAATATTCATGTTTATTAACTTACAAAGATTAACTATTAACTATTAAATATTACAGGAAATTAAATGTATTAAAATGTAATAAATATTAAATATTACAGGAAATAAAATGTATTAAAATGTAATAAAGTTTAAATATTACAGGAAATTAAATGTATGTTTATAAAATATTCAAACTGACGACAAAGTCAAAAAGTGAGTGCAATTTTTATTTTAGGTATGAGAAAAATATTGGGAAAAATGTAGCCAAAGTGGGACACCCAAAATATGAAACAGTGGGAAAAAAATACTTTCGTGTGACGCGTTTCGGCCTTTAGGACTTCATCAGACTAACTAAAATGATGTTTGCGTTGATGTGATTACACATACGCATTAAGGAGAGTGAACGCTGAAATATTAAATTTAAATTTGTTAATATTTTTAAAAAATATATGTTTTGGTATATAGTCTAGCCTATTTTATTTACTATATTTGACGGCATATAAGCCACACTTTTCTTCTTTTTTTTTTTTTTGCTAAAAATATCTTTTAAAATTCCCCTGCGTCTCATATACCATATGTAGATTTACTAATTTTACTATTTACTAATCTTTTCTTGATTTGCTCTGCTAAAATTGGGGTGCGTCTTATACACCCGTGCGTCTTATATGCCGTCAAATGCGGTAGTTTATTTTTTTTATTATTATTTTTTTTGTGTGTGTGGTTTATGCTTCTATCGTTTTCGTTGTTAAACATCCCATATTGTTATAATGGAAAATCTACCAATAAAAGTGAAATATTGCAAGAACGTAGATGTAAGGTTACTGTGGATGATCTAGCGATTAAAGCACTTTCTATACATTTTCCTCTCCGTAAATTGCATTCTCTTTCACTTTAGTCCAATAGAGTCTTAAAGGACGAAACGCGTCACGCCATATGAAAAAATGTTACCCACTTCGTCTGAGATTTTCCTAAAATTGTTCTGATATATAAATATTTATATATCGTTTTCCCATATATATATATATATATATATATATATATATATATATATATATATATATATATATATATATATATATATACTAACAGTAGAGCCCGGCATTGCCCAGGGATGTAACAGTAAAAGAGACAAATCAAGTATCGACCATCATAAAACTGAAAATAAAATTGACAAAGATTATTGTTTAAGGTTGACGGACACGCATGTCTTAATTTTTTTTTTTTACGAATTGGTCAAACCCAAACTCAAACAAAACATTGTTTTCAATCGTTATGAGTCTACCGATTGAATAGAATTTTATTATAAACAATTGTCTTGTAAATGGAATTTTAAAGCATTCAGAATGTAAAAATAAAGAAAAAAGTGTGCAAGACAATAAGAAACACTACCTGCCAAAAATTTTTTTTTCGATCAACAATGAATTTGTACAAGAATTGTTTTCATTGTTTTAAAATTATAATTAAAATAATTTATTAAGTTTTAAATCTTTTAAAATTCTGTATTAATTTTACATGATATTATTAAGTAAAAAATATATTTACTAATCATAAATAGATAAACTTAGTACAAATCATCAGACACCAATATTTTTAAAAGAATTTAAAATTTTTCATATGCCGAATTTTGTAGATACAGGTGATCACACACGACATTACCAGAAATTAAGAGCAATAACTATAGTAGATTTAAAGCCAGAAAGTATTTAAAATTCAGTAAAACTTTTGATTATGGAGAATATTTTCTTAAATTTTTAAGATTACTGAGTACTTTAAAATTATATATATAAGGCGGTCACGTTATATTCCTCAATTACTTTTTATGGCTAAAGCCTCCTTAGAACAACATTACATAAACATCAGTCTGTGATTAAGCTGTCAAACATGCGAACAGCTTAAAGAAACAGCTACCTCTGTGCTAAAAAATTGCATTTCTGGAATATTTTAAACTTCAAGTAAATAATATTTGTTTCAAATCAGATTAATTATACTTTAAATCAGCTAATATTCCTCAAATAAAGTTTCAGAAAATTATATTTTATTTTTGGAAAACTTTTTTTAATAACGAAACTTACATTGCGTTAAAAGGCTTCAAAAAGGGTGCTAATCAGCTATTTCAGCGAAAAAATATCCTTGCAGACAATTTAAATTAGTTTTTGAGTAACTGTATTTTGCTTATTTGAAATATTAAATTTAATCTATTAGCTTGAAATTAAATCTAAAATAAAAAAGCTTCAAGAAACATATTTAATTTTTTTAAATTCATTTAAAACCTTAGGGATCGCGTTTTTCTGTGGCGGTGATGACAGTTTGCCACTCGACTGAATGACGAGAGGTTTCGTACGGCTAGCTAACCGTCATCCAGTGCGTACGTGTGGTGTTACACGTCAGTGCCACAACCCCCCTCCACACCGCTGTTTTTGCCGCGTAGTATCAAAATTGCCTTTACCTTCTGATTTACCCTACCCTCGTACACACACCACACACACACACACATATATATATATATATATATATATATATATATATATATATATATATATATATATATATATATATATATATAGTGTGGACTCTCCTGTCGTATTCAAGTACGAGGGTCAAGCAGCTCAGTTCTAGAAATCAACAGGACTTAATTGGCGTTAATGAGTTCCGATTGGCTTCACCAAGTTTGAATATTTTTTTTTTTTATTTCTGCGGTGAAATTTCTAAAATTTATTATCATTCTAACTCGTTAGACATTTTATCTCCATATTCCAAATTGACATCTTGCTTGGACACACACACACACACACTCACTCACTCCTCTCTCTCTCTCTCTCTCTCTCTCTCTCTGATTCAGGTCAGCTGTCCTCCAATTAAATCATCTCAAGAGTACTTGTATTTGTTTTAAAGACTATATATTCCTATGGGTAAATAAATAATGTTAATGGCAACTGGACAACAGCAGTTTGCAATACCTTGATAAATTAAAGCTTTTGTTTGTGAATTCGGTGACGATTGTGAGTTCAATCCCGGAAACAGGACGAACAATAACTGAGAAGATTTCTGTTTCTTTTGTACAATGGTCTTCACCTTGTACAAGGCCCAAGAGCCACACAAGGTAGAGGTTTACAGATTTATAGGCACCATCCCGAGCAAGGTGACAATGTCACTGAAAGTGAAAGAGAAGGAAAAGATTTTGGTGGGAAGTGGAAACCCAATGAACCCTAAACAAGAAATCAAGGAATAAATCTTCTGGATTTATTCCTTGATTTGATCCAAGGAGGGCGACGGATAATAGGCAAACCTACATACTCCTATTGAGGAAAAAATATAAATAAATAGTAAAAAAAAAAAAAAATGTTCCATTCTCGTGTACGTTTTAAGGATGAGTCCTAAGCTGTCTGTTGAATTAATATCTGGAACGGCTGGAGGGCATTTCATTAATTTGGTATCTTTGAATTTATCTTTTTTTTTTCTTTTTTCTTTTTTTTGGACAGAGTGAGCAATAATTAGCTTTGCAAAATATGAAGAGGCATCGCTTTACATTAAAATATTCTTCAGGTTAAAGCTCTTTGATTCTGACTTGTATTTATTCTCTGGCTTTATCTTCTATCCTCTTTAACTATGAAGGAGCTTATAATTCCCCTGCCTACAGTACTAACCAAAAAATTACTCCACCACCTCATTGCTGTATTCTAAGTCCGGCTGGTTGACTATTTCCATGAAAGGCCTAATCTCTTGTCCGGGGACATTTGATTCATCCAATGTAGCTCTATATTCATTACTACAAAACAAAGTTCAAAAATCAGTTTTCATGTACTTCTTCGTTCGACTTACATGTTTCTCTTTGCGGTGTTTACTTAAAGATGGTATTTTGCTTACTGCCACGTCTGTTCTTAATCTTCTGTATTTCATTCTCTAGTTATATTCGTAACATCAGCTTTGGCAAATATTTTCAATCGAATTCTCATGCTAATTATTATTCTTTCACGTTTTTTTTTTAATCTTTTATTTTTCTTTCTCTTGTTTTTTGTCAATGTTTTCAATATTTTTATGACTCGCCTGTGATTTTCTTAACTTTTTTTAAAAAATTTTTCCGCATTTTTCGACATTGTATTTTAATCAATCAAGCACATTAAAATAGCTTATACTTCTTTTAAGGAAATATTTTCCTGGATTTCAAGTTCATATTTTACGTCTGAGCAATTACGTGTCTCGTAGATTGGGAAATATTAGATATTTTATATATTAGTCTATAAACATTCATGATATTCGTAAATACTATTTGTTTATATTTGAGTAATTACGTGATTAAGGGATGAGTAAATGTTTGCCGTTTATATTTGAGTCCATAAGCATTTTCTTTGTCCGGGGACAGGTAAATATTTGCCGTTTATATTTGAGTCTATAAGCATTTTCTTTGTCCGGAAACAGGTAAATATTTGCCGTTTATATTTGAGTCTATAAGCATTTACTTTGTCCGGAAACAGGTAAATATTTGCCGTTTATATTTGAGTCTATAAGCATTTTTTTTGTCCAGAAACAGGTAAATATTTGCCGTTTATATTTGAGTCTATAAGCATTTACTTTGTCCGGAAACAGGTAAATATTTGCCGTTTATATTTGAGTCTAAAAGCATTTACTTTGTCCGGAAACAGGTAAATATTTGCCGTTTATATTTGAGTCTATAAGCATTTACTTTGTCCGGGGACAGGTAAATATTTGCCGTTTATATTTGAGTCTTTGTCCAAAACATTTATTTGCCGTTTATATTTGAGTCCATAAGCAACTTTGTCCGTAAATATTTGCCGTTTATATTTGAGTCTATAAGCATTTACTTTGTCCGGGGACAGGTAAATATTTGTCGTTATATATGAGTTTGAAAGCATTTGCTTTATTCAAATTAGGTAAATAATTGTGGTTTAATTTGGGGTCTGTAAATGACTACTTGGTTTTTTGATGGGTAAATATTAGTTTTCTTATAACTGAGTCTATAAAACATCTACGTAATTCCATAGGTAAACATTGTTTTTGAGTCTACAATCAATTACTTGATTAGGTGATGAGTAAATATTGGTCGATTATATTTGAGTCTATAAGTATTTACTTTGTTCGGGGCAGGGAAATATTTTCCGTTTAAATTTGAATTAGAAAGCATTTGCTTTATTCAAAAATAGATAAATATTTGTAGTTTATTTTGAGGTCTATGAGTATTTATTTGTTTCGGCATATGTAAATATTGTTTTGTTTTGTTTTTTATATTTCAGTTTATAAGCGTTTAAATTTTGGGGATAGGTATTGTGCGGATCTATTACGCACAAACATACATGCATACAAAAATACAAGTCACATACAACGCCAAGCATTAATTAGTTAATAAATCATCACTACATTACTACAGGCAATTTACAAATCGCAGTAATGTGACAATTTAGTAATCGCTTTATTTTTAAGTAGTCAATTTTGTGCACTTTTGGAAGAAGCGGATCACAGAAGCTTTCTTAGTCTCCCCAAAGCTTGCTTGCTGATTGGTCGATGCCAACCAATCAGATCGTTTGCACGTGATAATTCTTCCCGCGCAACGATTTGGAGCCTATAGTCGCTTATTTAAGCTAAGATTTTTCTAATCCTAACTAGTGAGATTCCAACTGTCAAACGAATCCATGACGGTTGAAACTATCCGCCAACTTTCTCACTCACTCACCTGCTGAACATTCCTTGTACACACTCACATAAACACATCTTACACAGCAATATCTTTCAAAAACAATCATTACAAGAGACTCTCATAAAAATTCTTCCAGTGAACTTTGGAACACTAAAATAACAGTTAAAGGGAGACAACTCTTGGTTAATTTCACTCTTTTTCTTACTTAAATGCATGCTTTCCTTCACATTGTTTGATATTGTACATCTTGTTAAATACATATTTTATGTGTAACAATGTCTTTTGGTTATCCTTTTCTGCGTGGGCCTTGTTTCCTCATCGAAAGTTAAATTAATGTGGTGAAGTCCACCATAGTATTTTTAATCTCTATATTTGAGTCTATAAGAATTTACTTGATTCAGGATAGGTCAATATTGGTCATGTCGGAGTTAACTCCTCCTTTAGTTCGTTAACCCTTTCACCAGGGGTCTCACTTCCCTGGCTATAAATAGTCGCTGACCCTTCGCCTCTTGCTCTTTTTCCTCCCAGGGCTTTTACGCCGACACCTAGAGGTAAATCTCTCTTTTTCCTCAGGCTTTCATCCTTATTACCTCGAAGATGTGAATGCTCACCAGAGATAGCGTTTCCCAAAATGCTGGGAACACGCTAAGCACAATATACACACACACGTTCACATCTTCGAGGTAATAAGGCTGAAAGCCTGAGGAAAAAGAGAGATTTACCTCCAGGTGTCGGCGAAAAGGCCTGAGGAAAAAGAGAGATTTACCTCCAGGTGTCGGCGCAAAGGTCTGAGGAAAAAGAGAGATTTACCTCCAGGTGTCGGCGCAAAGGCCTGAGGGAAAAAGAGGAAGAGGTGAAGAGTCAGCGACTATTTATAGCCAGGGAAGAGAGACCTCTGGTGAAAGGGTTAACGAACTAAAGGAGGAGATAACTCCGACAGTCATTTATATCTGAGTTTATAAGCATCTACTTCGTTCGGAGAAATGATAAATATTGGTTGTATTTATTTTCTTGGTAGATGACCCAAATTGTTGGTGGCTTAACGGTATATATCCTGTAGGTATCATCAAAAGCACAGATTGAAAAATTACCTCTCTGTACCACCACGAATTTAATAATAATAAATAAAAACTGAAAAAATAGTTGTTTTTTTTTGTTTGTTTTTTTTGTTTTTTTCAAATAAAAACAAAATTTAACTAAGCTTTAGCTAATCCGTAATATAGAAAAATAATTATAGATTTAAATAATGTTTTTAGACTTTTTTAAAAACCTTCACTCGTTCACTCACGACATTTTAGACAATAAGCAAACACAACCGCCATTATGGACAAAAATAAATGAAAACAACAAATTTAAAATTCTCTTAAAATTCCACTATTTTTTTCTTAGTATTTTTTTCTTACTATTTTTTTTCAAAGTAAATTAGTAAATTTAAAGATTAATTAAATGGATTTTGTAAACAATACATAGTTTTTGCTTAGGACACGGCAAAAATAACATTTATTTACGCACGGTTGTTCATGAGGTGTCAACGACAGTTGTTATTTACCCATGATTTTTTTTTTTAAATGGTGCGAATAATTAAACTAAAAAATAATTAAATAAATACGGAAGACCATCACTAAAACAATTAATTAGTACTGTCTATTTTAGAAATAAATTTAACTTTGTATAGTCAATAGTTTAAGAATGTATTTTTTGTTACTCTGTATGCTTTTCTGAAACAACAAATAATTTGATTTTTTTCATACTATATGTGTATTTTTTTTCATACTATATGTGTATAAGTATATAGTATAAAAAAGTAATTAATTCTTGTGCATACCTACGGATGATAATGGATATGACCCCATTCACATAAATACAATAGTAAATACTGTATGTTGGTCTGCAGTTAGAGATTCGTCTCCAGCTGTGTTTGTCAAACTTTCTGCCTCCGAGCAGAGAGGATCCCTAGACGAGGCTATGTCGAAGGGCAGAGTCTCGTCTCGAGAAACAGCTACCCGATCCCGTTTTAGACGGTGTCTACGGGGAAAATTGGGCCAAGCCTACGGGCTCGGATACCCCACATTAAATTCGACCTTGTGCTACATCTGACCGTGGGGCGGTTGGTAGATATCCTGAATGTAAAGATTCATTCTGGAATTCACTTAACTCACTTCTAGCAATTGACAACTTCTCCGCGCCGCTGGTGAATCTTATATGTGTTGTTCTTGTCCTAAGTATTATCGTTCATTAATAAACTTCGTGTGATTATTCCATTCAGCAACTTTCCCTAGGTTACAACATTAATTAGAATCTAGTTAAATTATATTTTAGGAATAAATTCATTGCTTTTATTTTTCGACTATTTTATTACCTGTTTGATGTCATAAAAATTTAATTGCACCCAATGAGGTCTTTTTTTTTTAATTATTCTGATTTCAAGTGACTTTATTAAATTGCGACTAAAAAATAGGGAGAAAATTAATAAGGTGTAATTAAATTGATAGTCTTAATTGATTCCTTTCATTTTGATTTCTTTCTGGCTAAATTGCGATAAAAAATTATGGATCACCAAACGTAATGCAAACGTTTGCAATAAAAAATTTGAAAATTTTACCACCAGACTAAATAAAATATATACACTACATTTAAAAATTTCGAGACGAGCCCTGGTAAATTTTTAAATTCTCACAAAAAGTAGTTGTTTTTGTACTTTAATAAGAGAAAATTATTATTATACAAGGACATGATTTTTTTTAATTAGAAATTTTATTATGACAGAAAGAAAAAAAAATCATGATTAAATTTTGCTCTCGTCAAAATATCCTTCTTTAGCCTTGATTACCGCAGTACAAAATTTTGTTATTCGTTGCAAAAGTTTCTCAAAGTATAATTTTGATAATGGATTCCATTCTTTGTCCATTGACTCTAAGAAATCTTTTTCATTTTCAGGATGGAAAGGATTCACTCTTCTGTCAAGTTCATCCCATGCTAATTCTGGGGGTGGCTTCAAACTTTTGAACTGTAGTAAAAATAATCGGGGATTAGTTGTATCTCTATCATCGATGTATGAATTTTTTTTTAATCATTTCACCCCCAAGCAAGGCAATAATGCCACTATGATTCAAGAGGTTACTGTGAGTGAAAGAGAATGAGAAGACATTATCAGGAACCTGAAACCAAATCCTAAACAGGAAACAAGTGATAAGCCTCACTTCCGATTCAATAAACAGGGAATGAATGTAAGCCGGGCGACAGACGAACCGAGTTTATTTTATATTTTACAAGAATCTTTAATTATACAATGGCATCCAGGTTATGCTTTATCGTTATTTTGTCTTTAACATTATTATAATCCTAATTGATACCACCATATTACGATTTAGGAGCATGATATTCTAGATATTTTATTGGATCGTGAAAGGGGGCTTTTTTAAAAAATTGTTTTTGTGTTTTCTGTACATACTTTTCTATTGAATTGTTTCTCCTTGACTCTTTTTCTCATGGCAGTCACAGTATACTAATATTATTATTTACTTTTCTTAACTTACATACAAAAAAAAAAGAAGTAACGGCTGTAAAAGTGAAAAAAATATTTTTTCAGAATGTTCGGAAATGGCTTTAAAATTTACACTTTTCAATTCTTAATACAAATTGATTGAATCATTTTCGTATTCCTAGTAATGGATAGCAGATCGGATTGAGGAATCAGTTCGATTTCCAGTCGATTCCATTAGATTCACTTACGTGCTAATACTCTTGAGAAAGGTATGAATCCCAGCTCTGGGTAAATAGCAGGATAGAATGGGTTTTATAGCCTTGGATGGCAACTGGTCTACCGCAGAAAGAAATAGCAACCTAATGCGGGAAAAAATCTGCCTCGTCAGTCATGGATTAAAAATCCTGATCTCCTTCGTGTTCATTTTGGTTCCAGAAGAAGGAAATTTCTCGTGAAATTGGTTAACTTTTCCGGGACAATCATAACTTTCACTGCCTTCAAGAGAATCAAAGAATTATCCTGAATCACTCTGTGTAAGAAGACACAAGTGAAGGAAATTTCTCGAGAGATACCTCGTCAGATTTTCCAAGACAATCATTGCTTTCACGAGGATATTAGAATTGTCGTGAATCACTGTAAATCCTGCCAGAGTAAGAATTACAAGTGAAGGAAATTCTTGAGAGATACCTCGTCAGATTTTCCAAGACAATCATTGCTTTCACGAGATATTAAATTGTCGTGAATCACTGTAAAATCCCTGCCAGAGTCACAAGGGAAGGAAATTTCTCGAGAGATACCTCGTCAGATTTTTCAAGACAATTTTATTATTAGAATTGTCGTGAATCACTGAAATCCTCGCCAGAGTAAGAAGACACAAGTGAAGGAAATTTTCGAGAAATTGTTTTTTTTCAAGACAATCATTGACGAGGATATTAAATTGTCGTTTTCCCTGCCAGAGTAAGAAGACACAAGTGAAGGAAATTTCTCGAGAGATACCTCGTTAGATTTTCCAAGACAATCATTGCTTTCACGAGGATATTAGAATTGTCGTGAATCACTGTAAATCCTGCCAGAGTAAGAAGATTACCTCGTCAGATTTTCCAAGACAATCATTGCTTTCACGAGGATATTAGAATTGTCGTGAATCACTGTAAATCCCTGCCAGAGTAAGAAGACACAAGTGAAGGAAATTTCTCAGAGATACCTCGTCAGATTTTTCCAAGACAATCATTGCTTTCACGAGGATATTAGAATTGTCGTGAATCACTGTAAATCCTGCCAGAGTAAGAAGACACAAGAAGGAAATTTCTCGAGAGATACCTCGTCAGATTTTCCAAGACAATCATTGCTTTCAAAATATTAAATTGTCGTGAAAATCCTGCCAGAGTAAAAATTTCTGATACCTCGTCAGATTTTCCAAGAAAATCATTGATATTAGAATTGTTTTTTCCTCCAGAGTAAGAATAAAGGAAATTTCTCCTTCAGAATTTTCCAAGACAATCATTGTCAGATTTTCAATTCGAGGATATTAGAATTGTCGTGAATCACTGTAAATCCTGCCAGAGTAAGAAGACACAAGTGAAGGAAATTTCTCTCGAGATACCTCGTCAGATTTTCCAAGACAATCATTGCTTTCACGAGGATATTAGAATTGTCGTGAATCACTGTAAATCCTGCCAGAGTAAGAAGACACAAGTGAAGGAAATTTCTCGAGAGATACCTCGTCAGATTTTCCAAGACAATCATTGCTTTCACGAGGATATTAGAATTGTCGTGAATCACTGTAAATCCTGCCAGAGTAAGAAGACACAAGTGAAGGAAAGATTCGTCAGATTTTCCAAGACAATCGTCAATTTTCCAAGACAATGAAGGAAATTTCTCGAGAGATACCTCGTTTTTCCAAGACAATCATTGAGGATATTAGAATTGTCGTGAATCACTGTAAATCCTGCCAGAGTAAGAAGACACAAGTGAAGGAAATTTCTCGAGAGATACCTCGTCAGATTTTCCAAGACAATCATTGCTTTCACGAGGATATTAGAATTGTCGTGAATCACTGTAAATCCTGCCAGAGTAAGAAGACACAAGTGAAGGAAATTTCTCGAGATACCTCGTCAGATTTTCCAAGACAATCATTGCTTTCACGAGGATATTAGAATTGTCGTGAATCACTGTAAATCCTGCCAGAGTAAGAAGACTACCGCCTCGTCAGATTTTCCAAGACAATCATTGCTTTCAAGGATATTAGAAATTGTCGAATCACTGTAAATCCCTGCCAGAGTAAGAAGACAAAGGAAATTTCTCTCGAGAGATACCTCGTCAGATTTTCCAAGACAATCATTGCTTTCACGAGGATATTAGAATTGTCGTGAATCACTGTAAATCCTGCCAGAGTAAGAAGACACAAGTGAAGGAAATTTCTCGAGAGATACCTCGTCAGATTTTCCAAGACAATCATTGCTTTCACGAGGATATTAGAATTGTCGAATCACTGTAAATCCCGCCAGAGTAAGAAGACACAAGTGAAGGAAATTTCTCGAGAGATACCTCGTCAGATTTTCCAAGACAATCATTGCTTTCACGAGGATATTAGAATTGTCGTGAATCACTGTAAATCCCTGCCAGAGTAAGAAGACACAAGTGAAGGAAATTTCTCGAGAGATACCTCGTCAGATTTTCCAAGACAATCATTGCTTTCACGAGGATATTAGAATTGTCCCTGAATCACAAGTAAAAATTTCTCGAGAGATACCTCGTAAGACAATCATTGCTTTCACGAGGATATTAAATTCTCTGTAAATCCCTGCCAGAGTAAGAAGACCTCGTCAAGAAATTTTCCAAGACAATCATTGCTTTCACGAGGATATTAGAATTGTCGTGAATCACTGTAAATCCTGCCAGAGTAAGAAGACACAAGTGAAGGAAATTTCTCGAGAGATACCTCGTCAGATTTTCCAAGACAATCATTGCTTTCACGAGGATATTAGAATTGTCGTGAATCACTGTAAATCCCTGTAAATCACTGAAGGAAATTTCCAGAGATAAGATTTTCCAAGACAATCATTGCAAGGATATTAGTCGAATCACTGTTCCTCGCCAGATACCTCGTCAGGAAATTTCCAAGATAATCATTTTCCAAGACAATTTCACGAGGATATTAGAATTGTCGTGAATCACTGTAAATCCTGCCAGAGTAAGAAGACACAAGTGAAGGAAATTTCTCGAGAGATACCTCGTCAGATTTTCCAAGACAATCATTGCTTTCACGAGGATATTAGAATTGTCGTGAATCACTGTAAATCCTGCCAGAGTAAGAAGACACAAGTGAAGGAAATTTCTCGAGAGATACCTCGTCAGATTTTCCAAGACAATCATTGCTTTCACGAGGATATTAGAATTGTCGTGAATCACTGTAAATCCTGCCAGAGTAAGAAGACACAAGTGAAGGAAATTTCTCGAGAGATACCTCGTCAGATTTTCCAAGACAATCATTGCTTTCACGAGGATATTAGAATTGTCGTGAATCACTGTAAATCCTCGCCAGGAAGAAGACACAAGTGAAGGAAATTTCTCGAGAGATACCTCGTCAGATTTTCCAAGACAATCATTGCTTTCACGAGGATATTAGAATTGTCGTGAATCACTGTAAATCCCTGCCAGAGTAAGAAGACACAAGTGAAGGAAATTTCTCGAGAGATACCTCGTCAGATTTTCCAAGACAATCATTGCTTTCACGAGGATATTAGAATTGTCGTGAATCACTGTAAATCCTGCCAGAGTAAGAAGACACAAGTGAAGGAAATTTCTCGAGATACCTCGTCAGATTTTCCAAGACAATCATTGCTTTCACGAGGATATTAAATTGTCGTGAATCACTGTAAATCCCTGCCAGAGTAAGAAGACACAAGTGAAGGAAATTTCTCGAGAGATACCTCGTCAGATTTTCCAAGACAATCATTGCTTTCACGAGGATATTAAATTGTCGTGAATCACTGTAAATCCCTGCCAGAGTAAGAAGACACAAGTGAAGGAAATTTCTCGAGAGATACCTCGTCAGATTTTCCAAGACAATCATTGCTTTCACGAGGATATTAGAATTGTCGTGAATCACTGTAAATCCCTGCCAGAGTAAGAAGACGCAAGTGAAGGAAATTTCTCGAGAGATACCTCGTCAGATTTTCCAAGACAATCATTGCTTTCACGAGGATATTAGAATTGTCGTGAATCACTGTAAATCCTGCCAGAGTAAGAAGACACAAGTGAAGGAAATTTCTCGAGAGATACCTCGTCAGATTTTCCAAGACAATCATTGCTTTCACGAGGATATTAGAATTGTCGTGAATCACTGTAAATCCCTGCCAGAGTAAGAAGACACAAGTGAAGGAAATTTCTCGAGAGATACCTCGTCAGATTTTCCAAGACAATCATTGCTTTCACGAGGATATTAGAATTGTCGTGAATCACTGTAAATCCTGCCAGAGTAAGAAGACACAAGTGAAGGAAATTTCTCGAGATACCTCGTCAGATTTTCCAAGACAATCATTGCTTTCACGAGGATATTAGAATTGTCGTGAATCACTGTAAATCCTGCCAGAGTAAGAAGACACAAGTGAAGGAAATTTCTCGAGATACCTCGTCAGATTTTCCAAGACAATCATTGCTTTCACGAGGATATTAAATTGTCAATCACTGTAAATCCTCGCCAGAGTAAGAAGACACAAGTGAAGGAAATTTCTCGAGAGATACCTCGTCAGATTTTCCAAGACAATCATTGCTTTCACGAGGATATTAGAATTGTCGTGAATCACTGTAAATCCCTGCCAGAGTAAGAAGACACAAGTGAAGGAAATTTCTCGAGAGATACCTCGTCAGATTTTCCAAGACAATCATTGCTTTCACGAGGATATTAGAATTGTCGTGAATCACTGTAAATCCTGCCAGAGTAAGAAGACACAAGTGAAGGAAATTTCTCGAGAGATACCTCGTCAGATTTTCCAAGACAATCATTGCTTTCACGAGGATATTAGAATTGTCGTGAATCACTGTAAATCCCTGCCAGAGTAAGAAGACACAAGTGAAGGAAATTTCTCGAGAGATACCTCGTCAGATTTTCCAAGACAATCATTGCTTTCACGAGGATATTAGAATTGTCGTGAATCACTGTAAATCCCTGCCAGAGTAAGAAGACGCAAGTGAAGGAAATTTCTCGAGATACCTCGTCAGATTTTCCAAGACAATCATTGCTTTCACGAGGATATTAGAATTGTCGTGAATCACTGTAAATCCTGCCAGAGTAAGAAGACACAAGTGAAGGAAATTTCTCGAGAGATACCTCGTCAGATTTTCCAAGACAATCATTGCTTTCACGAGGATATTAGAATTGTCGTGAATCACTGTAAATCCCTGCCAGTAAAGAAGACACAAGTGAAGGAAATTTCTCGAGAGATACCTCGTCAGATTTTCCAAGACAATCATTGCTTTCACGAGGATATTAGAATTGTCGTGAATCACTGTAAATCCCTGCCAGAGTAAGAAGACACAAGTGAAGGAAATTTCTCGAGAGATACCTCGTCAGATTTTCCAAGACAATCATTGCTTTCACGAGGATATTAGAATTGTCGTGAATCACTGTAAATCCCGCCAGAGTAAGAAGACACAAGTAAAGGAAATTTCTCGAGAGATACCTCGTCAGATTTTCCAAGACAATCATTGCTTTCACGAGGATATTAGAATTGTCGTGAATCACTGTAAATCCTGCCAGAGTAAGAAGACGCAAGTGAAGGAAATTTCTCGAGAGATACCTCGTCAGATTTTCCAAGACAATCATTGCTTTCACGAGGATATTAGAATTGTCGTGAATCACTGTAAATCCCTGCCAGAGTAAGAAGACACAAGTGAAGGAAATTTCTCGAGAGATACCTCGTCAGATTTTCCAAGACAATCATTGCTTTCACGAGGATATTAGAATTGTCGTGAATCACTGTAAATCCCTGCCAGAGTAAGAAGACACAAGTGAAGGAAATTTCTCGAGAGATACCTCGTCAGATTTTCCAAGACAATCATTGCTTTCACGAGGATATTAGGAATTGTCGTGAATCACTGTAAATCCTGCCAGAGTAAGAAGACGCAAGTGAAGGAAATTTCTCGAGAGATACCTCGTCAGATTTTCCAAGACAATCATTGCTTTCACGAGGATATTAGAATTGTCGTGAATCACTGTAAATCCTGCCAGAGTAAGAAGACACAAGTGAAGAAATTTCTCGAGAGATACCTCGTCAGATTTTCCAAGACAATCATTGCTTTCACGAGGATATTAAATTGTCGTGAATCACTGTAAATCCCCTGCCAGAGTAAGAAGACGCAAGTGAAGGAAATTTCTCGAGAGATACCTCGTCCGATTTTCCAAGACAATCATTGCTTTCACGAGGATATTAGAATTGTCGAATCACTGTAAATCCTGCCAGAGTAAGAAGACGCAAGTGAAGGAAATTTCGAGAGATACCTCGTCAGGACAATCATTGCTTTCACGAGGATATTAGAATTGTCGTGAATCACTGTAAATCCCTGCCAGAGTAAGAAGACGCAAGTGAAGGAAATTTCTCGAGATACCTCGTCAGATTTTCCAAGACAATCATTGCTTTCACGAGGATATTAGAATTGTCGTGAATCACTGTAAATCCCTGCCAGAGTAAGAAGACACAAGTGAAGGAAATTTCTCGAGATACCTCGTCAGATTTTCCAAGACAATCATTGCTTTCACGAGGATATTAGGAATTGTCGTGAATCACTGTAAATCCCTGCCAGCCAGAGTAAGAAGACGCAAGTGAAGGAAATTTCTCACAAGAGAGATACCTCGTCAGATTTTCCAAGACAATCATTGCTTTCACGAGGATATTAGAATTGTCGTGAATCACTGTAAATCCCTGCCAGAGTAAGAAGACACAAGTGAAGGAAATTTCTCGAGAGATACCTCGTCAGATTTTCCAAGACAATCATTGCTTTCACGAGGATATTAGAATTGTCGTGAATCACTGTAAATCCCTGCCAGAGTAAGAAGACACAAGTGAAGGAAATTTCTCGAGAGATACCTCGTCAGATTTTCCAAGACAATCATTGCTTTCACGAGGATATTAGAATTGTCGTGAATCACTGTAAATCCCTGCCAGAGTAAGAAGACACAATCCTCGTCAGATTTTCCAAGACAATCATTGCTTTCACGAGGAATTAGAATTGTCGTGAATCCCTGCCAGAGTAAGAAGACACAAGTGAAGGAAATTTCTCGAGAGATACCTCGTCAGATTTTCCAAGACAATCATTGCTTTCACGAGGATATTAGAATTGTCGTGAATCACTGTAAATCCCTGCCAGAGTAAGAAGACACAAGTGAAGGAAATTTCTCGAGAGATACCTCGTCAGATTTTCCAAGACAATCATTGCTTTCACGAGGATATTAGAATTGTCGTGAATCACTGTAAATCCCTGCCAGAGTAAGAAGACACAAGTGAAGGAAATTTCTCAGAGATACCTCGTCAGATTTTCCAAGACAATCATTGCTTTCACGAGGATATTAGAATTGTCGTGAATCACTGTAAATCCCTGCCAGAGTAAGAAGACACAAGTGAAGGAAATTTCTCGAGAGATACCTCGTCAGATTTTCCAAGACAATCATTGCTTTCACGAGGATATTAGAATTGTCGTGAATCACTGTAAATCCCTGCCAGAGTAAGAAGACACAAGTGAAGGAAATTTCTCGAGAGATACCTCGTCAGATTTTCCAAGACAATCATTGCTTTCACGAGGATATTAGAATTGTCGTGAATCACTGTAAATCCCTGCCAGAGTAAGAAGACACAAGTGAAGGAAATTTCTCGAGAGATACCTCGTCAGATTTTCCAAGACAATCATTGCTTTCACGAGGATATTAGAATTGTCGTGAATCACTGTAAATCCTGCCAGAGTAAGAAGACACAAGTAAAGGAAATTTCTCGAGAGATACCTCGTCAGATTTTCCAAGACAATCATTGCTTTCACGAGGATATTAGAATTGTCAATCATTAAATCCCTGCCAGAGTTTCAAGAGGAAATTTCTCGAGAGATACCTCGTCAGATTTTCCAAGACAATCATTGTCTTTCACGAGGATATTAGAATTGTCGTGAATCACTGTAAATCCCTGCCAGAGTAAGAAGACACAAGTGAAGGAAATTTCTCGAGAGATACCTCGTCAGATTTTCCAAGACAATCATTGCTTTCACGAGGATATTAGAATTGTCGTGAATCACTGTAAATCCCTGCCAGAGTAAGAAGACACAAGTGAAGGAAATTTCTCGAGAGATACCTCGTCAGATTTTCCAAGACAATCATTACTTTTTCACGAGGATATTAGAATTGTCGTGAATCACTGTAAATCCTGCCAGAGTAAGAAGACACAAGTAAGGAAATTTCTCGAGAGATACCTCGTCAGATTTTCCAAGACAATCATTGCTTTCACGAGGATATTAGAATTGTCGTGAATCACTGTAAATCCTGCCAGAGTAAGAAGACACGAAGTGAAGGAAATTCTCGAGAGATACCTCGTCAGATTTTCCAAGACAATCATTGCTTTCACGAGGATATTAGAATTGTCGTGAATCACTGTAAATCCCTGCCAGAGTAAGAAGACACAAGTGAAGGAAATTTCTCGAGAGATACCTCGTCAGATTTTCCAAGACAATCATTGCTTTCACGAGGATATTAGAATTGTCGTGAATCACTGTAAATCCCCCAGAGTAAGAAGACACAAGTGAAGGAAATTTCTCGAGAGATACCTCGTCAGATTTTCCAAGACAATCATTGCTTTCACGAGGATATTAGAATTGTCGTGAATCACTGTAAATCCCTGCCAGAGTAAGAAGACACAAGTGAAGGAAATTTCTCGAGAGATACCTCGTCAGATTTTCCAAGACAATCATTGCTTTCACGAGGATATTAGAATTGTCGTGAATCACTGTAAATCCCTGCCAGAGTAAGAAGACACAAGTTTTCTCGAGAGATACCTCGTCAGATTTTCCAAGACAATCATTGCTTTCACGAGGATATTAGAATTGTCGTGAATCACTGTAAATCCCTGCCAGAGTAAGAAGACGCAAGTGAAGGAAATTTCTCGAGATACCTCGTCAGATTTTCCAAGACAATCATTGCTTTCACGAGGATATTAGAATTGTCGTGAATCACTGTAAATCCCTGCCAGAGTAAGAAGACACAAGTGAAGGAAATTTCGAGAGATACCTCGTCAGATTTTCCAAGACAATCATTGCTTTCACGAGGATATTAGAATTGTCGTGAATCACTGTAAATCCTGCCAGAGTAAGAAGACGCAAGTGAAGGAAATTTCTCGAGAGATACCTCGTCAGATTTTCCAAGACAATCATTGCTTTCACGAGGATATTAGAATTGTCGTGAATCACTGTAAATCCCTGCCAGAGTAAGAAGACGCAAGTGAAGGAAATTTCGAGAGATACCTCGTCAGATTTTCCAAGACAATCATTGCTTTCACGAGGATATTAGAATTGTCGTGAATCACTAAAAAAATCCCTCCAGAGTAAGAAGACGCAAGTGAAGGAAATTTCTCGAGAGATACCTCGTCAACTTTTCCAAGACAATTATTGTTTTCCCTGCCTTCAACGCTATCTAAGAATTCTTCTAAATCCCTTACCGATTCCCTACCAGAGTAAGAAGACCCATGAGAAGATAATTTCTTCTTGCAACATATTTTGTTATCCGTTCGTAAATGGTGCCTTCCTCTATTTTTAGCAAATTAATGGTTTCAATTTATATATATATATATATATATATATATATATATATATATATATATATATAGTCAGCCCGTCTCTTTTTGTAGAATATAATTACTGTCCTCTTGAACGACGTGTGTCACCTCTGCACGTTATCTTGTCACCGGATGTAAAAACACTGTCCTTGAGCCAGTGAGAATATATTCTCATGAGCTTGATCAAATTTGGTAGCTGTGTGCGCATGTGCGTGAAATTAATGAAGAATGAATTGCTGTTAGTAAGCTCATTAACTTAAGTGGGTAGCGAGAACCTGTTTCTCATAATTATTAATATTTGTTATGTTTAATGAGTGGGTAATTAAAGCAGTGAGACGCGGTGGGGGGGAGTAGTGTCGGGGTAAAATTATGAAACGTTTAAGGGAAAAACTATCAACGTTTCTTGGTATGTTAATGCCTAAAAACAATGTTACAATTATATTTTTTTCAAAACTACACATGTCTCTGACATCGCTTTCCGGTGTGAGACATTTTCATGTTTCTTTCTCATTTAAATACGATAAACATTACTGAATATTGTACGAATTCCCGTTCAGATGTCGAACAAAATGTGTATGGTCGTTAGCAAACGGGATACAAACTGAGGATGTCAAAATTAAACATTGAACAACAATTTAAATATCGGGGAAGTGTTTTAACAGGCGATAGAAAATGTGACACTGAAATCCGAAGTTTTATTGGAATAGCGAAAGATGCCTTCCAAAAGTTAAACAGAGTATGAAGAAACAGGAAAATTTTGCTAGAAACAAAGAAAAGAGTGCTGATTATTATTCCGTCGAGATAGCTCAGACATTCATGAATCTATCACGCCAACCACCACAGTCCTGCATCAGTGTCAGAAGATCGTTATGATGACATCCTGTATAGGTGGTTACCAGGTGACCAACCCGTCTTGATCCATGGCTAGGTGTCCAGAAGAGTACACCACACGCAAAGTCTTGTTTTACTCGCCAGCAGTGTCCCGCAAAGGGCATTCTGCATTCACACAAGATTGTAAAAATATCAGGGATGGGGTCTGTAGAACTCTGATTTACTTAGATGTTCACTTCAGGAGATAGTAAGCATAGCTCCCAGTATCCGAGTATAGTTTCTATCAAGCTTAGACTCAAGTGTTTTTTGGTTCATGTCCATGCAATGTCACCATATATTAAAAACCGACTCTACAGTGGCGCTAAAGGATCTCCGTTTGAGGTTGTCTAGTAGATCAGATTACCAGATTACCGTATTTTCCGGCTTACAAGACGCTGCGACTTGGAAGACGCACCCTAATACTGGAAAGAAATTTCTAAGAAAAAAAATTCAATCTCATATAACAACAGATTCTCCATGCGTCCCTCAGATACTGGCGCCACATATTGTTTACATTAATCACTCGTCTGATTTTTGTTTGTATGGCAATAACATACTAGTAAACAGAGCATGTTTAAGCTTGTGGCTCGGCTCCAGGAAGGTTTATAGTCCTGAAAATACTTGTAACAGTACTGAGATTACATCATATAAAAGCTGAATTATATATATATATATATATATATATATATATATATATATAGAGAGAGAGAGAGAGAGAGAGAACATTATAGTGTAATGGCCCAACATACAAATCCACGACCCTTATCAGTCAAGCCAATTAGGCAACCGTCCTATCTTACCTGAGCCTGGGCGTTGCCTTACATTCGTC
This sequence comes from Acanthosepion pharaonis, assembly GCA_903632075.3. Taxonomy (NCBI): domain Eukaryota; kingdom Metazoa; phylum Mollusca; class Cephalopoda; order Sepiida; family Sepiidae; genus Acanthosepion; species Acanthosepion pharaonis. Next base: position 209,427 of record CAHIKZ030005210.1, on the reverse strand, counting down.
TTGAAAGACACACACGTATTTTTCAGGCTATTTTTTAGGAAAAAAAGTGCGTCTTGTAAAATACGGTACAACGATTCTATTCTACGCGGCCCAGGTTTTTAGCTTTGCGAATTTTCACATCCTTTTCAGTAGAATTTATTTCACTGAAAAATTTGTGAAATTCTACTAAAAAGAGCGCTGAACAGTTATTTAATAACAACCCACCTAGATGGCAGTGGGTTCTGGACAATTTCCTCTCAGAAGAAGAGAAAACTGGGGACAATGGAGATGTGGTTCTACAGAAGGATACTGAGAATATAATGGAAGGAACATACAAGCAACGAGGAAGTTTTAGCGAAAATGTAAACAAAAACTCTTGCAGTTTTTGGTAATCATTCACCCTAAGCAAGGACACAGAGCCACTAAGATGCAGGAGGTTACTGAATGTGAAAGAATATAAAAAAACATTATTAAGGAAAGAGAACAGTAAAAGAACAGAATTTAAAGGACAGAAAATAACGAATGACATTGCATTTAAATTTTTAAAGATCAAAGTTGACTGAAAAGCAAGAAGCCAGAAGAGTTCCTCAATCGAGAAGTGCGAGAGAAGAAACTGTTAGCATAGAACTTACGGTTATATCAAGCCATGCCAACTGTAAAATGAGAACTTGCTGACAATCTAGTACTACGATTAAATTCATATAGTCTAGGTATCATAGAGGAAATTTTTAGCGGAACAATTACCATGAAAGTATTTATAGAAAAGGCACAGGAAGCTACCTTACAGCTGAGGAAAGATGCCAGAAAATCAGAAATTTTGTGGATATATAAGATGGAAAGAGGGCTTGGAGAATATGACCCACACAGGACATATCACTTGAAGGCAGGAGGAGCGAAAGGAATCAGCGATTAACCTACCTAACGAGTTAGATTGCAGAACAAGGACTAGAAATGTATAATAAGAGAATAAACATTAATTATATTACAAAGGGTAAGAAGTTCTGGAGAGACAGTATCACCTGCTCCCTGATAAGACATGGCGCATAACAAGTAGAAGAATCGACACGTCAAATGATTTTTCGCTGATCCGGGCTGGCCCTGGGATTCTATTGTCTAGTATAAAAAGTATTGCAAAGCCAACTGTCTTCTTTACTGTTTCCTCTAACCCTAACCCAAACAAGTAAATCTCTTTCCCAACCGACAGATGGATTCATTCATTTTTTTTTTTTTTTTTTTTTGCCATTCGTCTTTCGCCGTTTCGTTCGAGTTTTGCTGACTCATAACTTCCGTACGCGTGTTCTAATCCGAATAAACGATAGCTAAAAAAACTGACATTGTGATGTTTTCATCTGTTTTGTTGCCCAGTAAGAATTTCGCATCATTTCCAATCAGTTCGAGATTGTGCCAACGAAGATCAATTTAATGTGTCATTTATTTGGAGGACTAGCCAGTAATATTGCTGTCACCAATAGGAAAGATTTTAAGCGTGACAGTTAACGAGGAGACAAGAAAAACGGCTCAATTAAGCTTGACCATTTCCACTTTCTCTCTCACTCCCTCTCCCCTATATCCCCTCCCTCTCTCTATCCTCTAGCCCTCTTATCTCTTCTCCTTTCTCCCCCCCTCTCTCTCTCATTCGCTGCATTTCTGAACATCTGTAAGAAGAAAGGAGAAAGGCCGAGAGATCGAGTGATCTGTGACCGACAAAATGGCCAATCATTGTTCTATGTGGACGTACTGACCCTAAAATATTTCGAGGCCAGCGTGTGGTGGAAGCGTCAATGTCGAACAGCAAGAGGAACGCTTCACAAAAGAGAGAGGTGGTCGGGAGTAATTTGCAGCTGTTCGTGTGGCGGATATGGCGGAAAGCAGACGACAAACAAGACCGGGGAGAAACAGCGTAATTAAATAACAGACACAAAAAATGATTGTACGGGCTAGGCGTCTAATAAGCCGACAACGAACTGTTTATTTAGCAAAATACAATGCTTTTGGCACAAGGCCGAAAAAACGAATTTCAACGCGCAGCTAAGATGTGGCACAAGGCTGAATGCGCGCAACACAGAGTCATAATTGATCAAGCGAGACAAGATTACTAACCACGACACCACGCTGAAGTACCCAGGTGATCTTCTAAGCGTAACTTCGATGTGGCACAAGGCCGAAAGTATGGGGCACCCAGTGAGTATCGAACTCACTATTTAGTCGTAATTGATTTAGTCGTAATTGATCAAGCGAGACAAGCTTGCTAACCACGCTGAAGTATCCAGGTGATCTTCTAAGCGTAGCTAAGTTGTGGCACAAGGCCGAGAGTATGGGGAACCCAGTGAGGATCGAAGTCATAATTCAGTCGCAATTGAGCTATCAAGTCAAGCTTGCTATTAGACCACGTTGAAATGCCCTTAACGAGCAACAAACTAACGTGGAAACAAAACAAATACAAAAAAAAAAACTTAATAAAAAAAAGAACGAACTGATTGGATTAAAAGCGTTTTTGGTACTTGCCATAAAGCAATGGTTAGCTACTTTAGTAGCTGATTTAGCAGCGTAATAAACTATTATAGGTACCAACATGAGATCGCTGGAAAATGAGCATAGCAGGATAATAACGGTCTTAAACTTGACGAAAACAAAATTTTATCGTCAAAATGTTTATGTTTTTATTAAGAGGAAAGAACAAAGTAATTTTTTAATTATTTTTCTGTCTTTACTAGAGCATCCTAACTTTTGATTGAAAACCTCGTTTCTCTTCATCAGGAAAAGTCCTACTAAATAACATGGCAGATTTTTTTGTGCATTTTTTAATAGTTGTCATTAATTTTGAAAATCTTGCAAAAATAAAAATAATTGTCGGATTTTAATGAAACTTTAAGAAACTATTCATAAATGATGGAAATTATTATAAATATGTTTATTTCTTTTTAGTCATGGTAAATAATTTTTTTATATTTATTACCCCTCCCCATAACTAATTTTATGAAAACTCTTCAAATTCAAATGTGTACATTTTAGTGATTAATTAGTTAAAAGCACAAAGCTTTGAAGAAAGCAATTTTTTTTTTTAGTTGACACCCTTCTACCTTAAAATCAGCTATGAAATGTAACATACAAAACTCAATAAAACAAAGATATTTAATTTAAAAAGCTTTTAGTTGCTTTTACTTGCTTTTATGAATACGGAAATACTGTCTGAAAGTAAAAAAAAATATTTTCGATGAAAATAAATTTTTACAACAATTAATTTTCTATTTCTTAAATTATTTTATTTTATTTTTTTTACATTAAAGTTGTTAAATATTCTAAAATTAATGAAAATGTTGTACAGTTTAGTCAATGGTGTTATTAAGTAGATAAATATCATTACAGATTATAAAAATAAAGCCGGTTACAATCAGCAATCTGCAAATAGATAAAAATCTAATATAACACGTTTTTTGTGTCTAAAAATAGCTTAATTCAAATATACGGAAGACCGGAAGCATCATGAGAACAATAGTCCGTCACGTGATTTGCGCTAGTAGTAACATAAAGATTTTGACCATAAAATTATCCTTTCGTCAAGTTTAAGGCCGTTTTTTATCACGTTAGCCTGCTTAAAAATAATGAGGTAAACAAGTTGTTCACATAAAGGTAAACTGTCACTTGTGACCTTCCGTATTATAACTTTTCCTCCCGTAAGATGTCAGTGTGTGATGAAATCATGCACATGTCACTTGTCAATCAACACCACTGTTAAGACCGGCTTTCTCTCATTTTAAAGTGCATTTTTTCAGCGCAGAAAGTAAGTAATGTTTGTTTCAAAATATATTAAACTTTATAATTTCTAATTTTCTTAAATTAATTTTTTAAAAAATCAATTATGATTTTTTAAAAGAATTTTAAATGGAGACTTTCACTTTTGTAAACAAAAGTTTAAAAAAAAATGGCTGACGATCGATTTTCTGTCAATTTTGCTGATCAAAATAATACAAGATTTTTAACGAAAATTTTGGACGTGCTAGAAATTATTAAAAAATGTAAAAAAATAATCAAAAAATACTTTGATACCTAGCTTAATATTATTATCATCATTATTTTATTTCCTTTGATTTCTGGTGTATACTCATTTCTTTCCTTGTCCCGTCCAGAGACCTAAGGTCAGAAATGGTCTCATGACATTTTCCACTGAGCAATTTTGAAAAAAAATCACACATTGCATAGATAAAGCCCTTCGTAAGGTATGGGCTGTAGTTGTGAATACAATTTCTTTGTATTTCTTTAAGGCATGGGCTACCAGGAATCCCTTCAATGAGTCTATCGGAACCTTTTCCAATCAATCCGAGTGCTCCAACTACAACTGGAATTGTTGATGTCCTTATATGTCCTTATATGTCACATTTTTTAGATTTCGACTTCAAAGTCTTTGTATTTTGATAGTTTTTTGAAGATCATCAAATATATTATTATTATTGTTATTATTATTAATATTATTATCTATATAAAACTAAATCTCTAAAATTATATGTATGTATGATTGTTCGCGAGATGCAGCTTAAATGATACATAATAGCAGAACCAATTTAGGAACAAGTTGTACCTTGAACCTCTGCCGAGTGCAGTACCAAGTTTTATTAAAATTAGAAAAGGTGTTCTTGAGCTATGGCTGTTTATTTTGTTGTTTTTACGGTATTTTTAATAGGAGATTCAGTTTTTGTTTTCCATATGCACCCGTATATCAATCTGCGTATATAAAGAAACACTAGCATATTATATTCCAATTATTATGTGTGTGAAAAATAATAAACATTTACCATATATCATAGCAACATTATTAAATTGAAATATATATAACAGCATATATTCATACAATTCACTACACTACATTACAAATTTTTTTATCAACAAATATCTCGAATGTTTGGCAACTGTTTGATAGGCGAAGAAGCTATACGGTTGTGCCATTGTAAAACAATCAGTATGGCGGGAAAAGTGTGTCACGTGACTTGATGGTAAATTGATAGGCGTACGCTGGCTTGTGATCGTTATGCATTTTGAAATGAATCGGAGGAAGAAATAAGTATATATAATAAAAAATATAATTATTATTTAAAAAAAAATACCTACAAAAAATGGAACTAAGTGCTCAAAAAGGAGGTATCTATAATTTATGCTATTTTAATAAATATGAATCTTTCTAAGGAAACGATTACTGTTTGTTTTTGTTTTTTTTTTTTTGTTTTTTGCTTTTTGGGGGTGGGGTTGTTTTGTTTTTTTTGTTTTTTTTTTTTGTTTTTTTTTGTTTGTTTTTTTTTTGAATGACCCTCAACTTTGAAAATGATAATATGGTAAATAGTAAAATTAGTATGAATTGTCACCGAGCGGCTACTATTTCTTGAGTGGAAAGGCCTTTAGTGCGATATCAGTTTGTAATTCCATTATAAAAAAAAAAAAAAAAGAACTTTTTCCTGCAGACCAATGTTTGCATTAAAAGGATGTTTCAAATTAAAGTAAGGTTATATTCCTGGAACAATGGCAGTCTTCCTATGTCGTTCTGGCATTGTTAATTTGTTGTTCGTTCTGAAAGTCTGTTGCCTGATAATTTAACGTCAATCACTGAATTTCCAGCTGAATTTCATTAACCCTAGAAGACTAACCATCAATTAAAGTTACACCACAACTAACCATGGGTATATCATATCCGATTTTGAAAATATCAAAAAAAATATTAAATATAAATCTTTATTTGAAATATTTTACATGCAGTCACTTCAAACTTTGTACTTTGAGTTAACATTAATAGTAACTGAAAAACATATTATTTAGGTAAGAAAATCAGGTACTGAAAATTGTAATTAAAAATAGGATAATTTGCGCTGGGTACTATGGGTACCCATGGTTAGTGTTCTAGAGTTAAGGAAATATATGAAATGTTAAGAAAACTATTACATTTATTTCAATGATATCACATTAATAATTTGAATACGCTCTTGTTTTGTCATTTTCTGTCGTTCTTATTAAGGACTGTATTTTTTTTTTTTTTTACAAATTCTGAAAACGTTTCCCTTCATTAATTTCTTATTGCGTTTGATCGAAGTAATGTTGTATAATGTGAGTAATAATCATTGTTACAATAACTTGTATTGCAAATAAAAAAATCTAAATATGTGTAATTAATATTAAAATATTAATAATATTGCTACCTCATCATTTTGCATCAGGAATTGCTTTTAAAAAGGACACATCGGTTTTATGGGGGCGGGGGTCTCGTTGTTATTCGTGAGAGAAAAAAAAAAAGCACGATAACAAAGTAACCCTGGCGTTCAAAGATATGAAGCTCAGTATCATGACACGCAAATGTGTTTTCATTTTTTACAGACCTTTATTCTAAAGCTTATTTCAATTACACATCTAAAACCTATCAATGTATTCACTATATATTATCATTATCATTATTAGGGTGTATCAAAAGTATTTTCGTTTTTTTACAAATCTTTACTCCAAAGCTTATTTCATTTGCACATCTAAAGGCTATCCATGACTCTTTTATATTATTATTATTATTATTATTATTATTATTATTATTAGAGGGTATCAAAAGAATTTTTAACAGACATTTATTCTAGATCTTCCATCTACACATCTTTAGACTATGACTCAAGGATATTATTATTATTATTATTATTTCCTTTGATTTCTGATGTGTACTCTTTTTTTCTGGACCTAAGGTTTGAAATGCCATCATGACATTTTCCACTGAAAGTAAAAGAAAAAAAATATTTTACATAGACAAAGCCCTTTTATAAGTTGTGGGCTGTACTCGTGAGAACAATTTTTGTATTTCTTTAAGGCATAGGATTCCAGGAATCCGTTCAATTAGTCTTCTGGAATCTTTTTCAACCAATCCGAGGGCTCCAACTACAACGGGGATTGTTGATGTTTCCATGTACCACATTTTTTAGATGTATTGTATTTTGATAGCTTTTGGAAGATCTTCAAAGATACATTGCAGTCTGCAGGGACTGCCATATCAATAAGGAGACACTTTTTTGTGTGTGCGATCTCTAATAACAATGTCTAGGCGGTTAGTTTTGATTGTTCTGTCTGTGTGTATTGTGTAGTCCCATAGAATTGTAACAGGTCCTATCTCCGTAACCGGGTCTGGATGGTGTTCATACAACTTTCTTTCAGTTTCCTTCCCGTGGAAGTTACAGATTCTCCAGTGCAGATATTGGCCAACTCTGTCATGCCGGGTTTTATATTCAGTGGGCGCCAATACCGTGCAACCTATTATTATTATTATTATTATTATTATTATTATTATTATTATTATTTACTAGGATGTATCAAATGTATTTACAATTTTAAAAACCTTTATTCTAAAGCTTATTTCATGTGCACATCTAAAGATTATCTATGACTCCACTATGCCTTCATCATCATCATCATCATCATCATCATCGATCGAGAGAGAGAGAGAGAGAGCACGCCAACAGAGGGTGACTGAAGTACAAATATAAGATATCCAATGTATTCCTAATGAGACCCTATTTAATTAGGGCAAACAATGCACATGCATCACAGCCAAATTTGTGCGACATGTTGAGAGGTTTTGAGAAACTTGCAGGTGAGGCACAAGTATAAATACGTTCAGTTCGGGTATCTTATTGAGTGTGTTTCCAAGTATATAGATGTGACCCCCCAAGTCAAATGTGCAAGATGTGTGGACAGGTCTTGATAAAAAAATACTGCGTAACTTTGCAGTGGCGTCCACTTCGAAATATCTTCATGTCGGGTAACCCAGAGGGTCACAGCGAAATTTATGTAATATGGTAAAAGGTTTTGATAAGATCAGTGTAGATGGGGCCTTTTTAGGGGCTTCAGATCAGGCAAAAAAGTCTCCTCGGACCCTCTCCGATTGATATTGTTCCTATGTATCTAGATGTGACTTCAAAGTCGCATTGGCTGCCAAACTTACAAAAAAACGTTTTCGACACTCAGCCATAATACTCGCTCAATGCTTCTGTTCATCAACAGAGATGCAGTGTGTCAGCCCCAAAGAGACATACGCAACTGGTTAAGATCAGTCCATCTGAGAAGCAAATATGTAGCCCATCTTAATTCATCATGACAAAATAGCATATACGACACAGTCCGTCTTAATTCAAAAGAAAATACGTATATATAACATCGTCCGTCTTAATTCAAAAGAAAATACGTATATACGACATAGACTGTCTTAATTCAAAAGAAAATACGTATATATGACATAGTCCGTCTTAATTCAAAAGAAAATACCTATATATGACACAGTCCGTCTTAATTCAAAAGAGAATACCTATATATGACACAGTCCGTCTTAATTCAAAAGAAAATACGTATATATGACATAGCCCGTCTTAATTCAAAAGAAAATACCTATATATGACATAGTCCGTCTTAATTCAAAAGAGAATACCTATATATGACACAGTCCGTCTTAATTCAAAAGAAAATACGTATATATGACATAGTCCGTCTTAATTCAAAAGAAAATACCTATATACGACACAGTCCGTTTTAATTCAAAAGAATATACGTATATACGACATAGTCCGTTTTTAATTCAATAGAAAATACGTATATACGACATAGCCCGTCTTATTCATCAACACAAAAATGCCTATATACATGTTAAAACTTAATTTTTTGAAAGGATTTTTTATCTGACATTAGTTCTATTTTTAATGGATTTTTTTAAACATTATTTCTGAATACTATGTTATTTTTAGTGGATAAAACATATTTGAGTTGCTATACCTGTTTTTTTTTTCTTTCCTAAAACCGTGAAATTAATAATAACTGACCTCGATTGAGAAATTCTAATAAACTGAAATTCTTCTTCTGGCAGAAATTGAACCTGTATCTTTTTTTTACCTCCCTTTTTTAACCAAAGAATGCCGAGACTATTTTGACCACAGAGGCGAGTTTGATAGAGCAAAGTTTTATTTACTTATTTAATGAAATCACATCTTTCGTTGAGATGTCTATGTATCTATATCTGCTAGCCTCACTTTCGTACCCGAAACATAAACAGTAATTTCTGAAGGTAGTTTTTATCCAACATCAATCGTTATCTTCTGTCTTCTTAATTCTTTTTCTTTTGTTGTTTTATCTCCTTAATAATAGTTCTTCTCATAGTCTATAACACTGAGTAACCCCCCAGCGTCTTTGTGGCTTTATTGCCTTGCTAGTGGTGAAATGATAAACGTAGTAGTTGTAGTAGTAGAGTTTAATTCATCTTAATTTCAGTTGCTTTTTATAACGATTTCTAAATAAATAAACAGTGGATCAGAAAAGGAATTGACCTCCAGCGAGATTCAAACATGCATCACTTATTATCGGGAGCCTGTCTCTCGGGGTAGCTACCTTATCAAATAGGCTACGAAAACCAACCAGTTACAGTAATTCAATTGTAATTATATAGGTTTTATTCTTTAATCCCTCCTCCACCCCAACAGCTGATATACCGCCATCTTTGTGTAGTTAAAACTGTTTACTTAATTCATAATAACAGGCAAATTTCCTAGATTAAACATTGTCAATTCTTATTTATTTTATTTATCTTCTACGAGTGTTTTTTTTTTGTTTTCTTTTGGGGGGGGTTATGACATACCGATCGGCATTCTACGATCATTATTAATCAACAAGCCCGGATCGAAAATAAAAATGCTAGCGATGGTAATCTATGAGTTCCGATTTTAAATCTAACATCCGAATGTGAAAGCAGAGATCAATATTCCTCAAACCAGACAATGTTCCTCCAATCTTTTATTGTCCAATATTTGTGACCCGTGGCGATTTCTTGCTCCAGTTTCTTGTTCCTATTTGTCAGGAGTGACACCTAGCGTGATATTCTGCTGCTGTAGCTCATCTGTTTCAAGGTTCGGTATGATGTACTTTCGGAAATGTCACTCTATATACATCCCTTGTGAAGAGTAGTTATTTGAGGTATTTTTTTGCCTTTCTATCAGCTTGAGAACCTGCCTGACCATTCCTGTCCGATCTCTTTCATCGACAAGGGATTTCCGCCCACAGAGTTATCCCTCACTGTCAAAGTCAACGGTTTATTTTCGGAATATTTTTTTGTATAATCATCCATTAAAGATGTTTTCGTAATAGAATCCAAAGTCTATAAAAACTACTGCTTTTTATATCACTTCCTTATTATAGTGTCATCTAAACATACGCGATAAATCTTGGATTGTGGCAGACAAAATGTTGTTCTTTACGTTTGAAACATAAAAACGTCATTTAACAGCCAATTGGAACAAAGAAATTATTAGCCGATGTTTCCGCCTACGGCAAACCATTAAGTTGAGTCATAAGTAAACAAAAAAAAATGTAACCGCTTTCTCTGTCGGCACCAGACTGCACAACTCATACGACTAAAAACATTCAAACACAGTGCGTTTTCACGAGCCGATGCATCTACACGTGTCGGTCAGAATTGCTGGGACTTATGGGATTTTATCGAGTCACCATCTCTATAATGCTCGCCAACCGAACGGAACCCGATTTGCCCTACCGTTTAACCCATAGCTGGGAGGAAGGAGAAGAGATTGATTTATAGCTTTCTCGAGGCCATTTGCGCGTAAATGAATGTAACAAACCCGATTTGAATTCGAACTCTGCTCTTCGGTTTCTCATTGCGATCCGCAATTTATTACACCACCCGCACATTTAGGCATAAGTAATTTCGTTTACTTCCTCTTCTTCCCGCGAACCACTGCCCTGTGGAACAGACTCCCAAGAGGATGTTTCCCCGATCACTACAATCGTTGAGTTAACCGTTCTCTTCCCATCCTATTTATATAAACTATGTGACTCTCTACATCTACAAAAAAAAAAAAAAGGGCGCCGTTTGTAATGACGAATGTATCATTCTGATTACGAATTAGACTTGTCAGGCACGGTGGAGTAGTGGATAGCGGTTCGGATTGAGGAATCGGAGGGCCGAGTTCGAATTCCAGTCGAATCCATTACATTCACCTACGTGCTAATAATCCTCTTCTTCTCCCTCCAGCTATGGGAAAATAGAAGGAGGGACCGGATGACAACTGGTCTACCGCAAAAAGAAATAGCAACCTACCCCGGAAAAAAAATCTCCCTCGTCAGTCATGTATCGAAAGATACGCGACAGCAAACGAGGGCGCATTTTTTTATGCACGCAAGCGATCATGTGATTTTCGATAGACCAGTTGTTATCCGGTCCCTCCTTCTATTTTCCCATAGCTGGAGGGAGAAGAAGAGGATTATTAGCACGTAGGTGAATGGGGTACACTAATATACGTGGCAGCATACACAGTGGATTAGAGGAGAAACTTTCTGCTCCATGACAACGCAAAGGCAAGAATACCACAGAGAAAATTTTAGAATTCAATTGGACCCTATGAAGCAGACATTGGACCAACTGGTTATTATCATTTCCGAGTGATGCAAAACACTTTGATGAGGAATAACCTCTTCTAATGAAAACTAGATTCCAGCATTTGTCGAAAACCATTTCATATCAAAATTTAAGCAATTTCTAAAGAAGTAATGGATTTTTTTTAATTTATTAATCTGACCTGTTTAATAAATAAACGGAGCGTCTATTCAAATATGGGTATCCATTAAATAATGTTTGTCATAAAATCAATCGGATTAATAAATAAAAATTCCATCACTTCTTTAGGAATGGCTTTGTTTACGTCAGAATACGAAACTGAGCGGAGTCAAGGAAGGATTTCTATTTAAATGAACTATTCAACATAGCTCGGCCCGGTGGCTAGGATCAAAGTGTAGTATCTGCGCTTTGTGAGCTGCCGGGTCGGGTGTCTGTCGAACTCTCTGCTTGCAGAGGGGAACCCGGACGAAGCTCCGCCGAAGGGTGGGGTTTCGTTCGGGGAGGTTGACGGAACTAGCCCGCTTGGACGGGTTTAGATGGGTTTTATTTTTGGCTGGGCCTACGGGCTCAGACATACCCACATTAAAAAGGCCTTGTGCCACATTCAATTCCTGTGGGTGAATTGATAAATACCATCTCAGCGGTTGAGAGATCTAACCCACGTCGAATTTAACGTCGGTTTTCCTTTCACGGGGCTTCGCAGGTTCGAATACTGCTGAAGGCCTCATTTTTCTCTTTATTAACATTTCTGGGATATTCAGGCCGGTAGACAAGAATAAATAAATATATTGTTTATTAAACAAACGGAGCGTCTACTCAAATATGAGTATCCACTAAAAATAACGTTTAAAATGATAATATATCAAAATAAGTAAAAAGAAATTTCAAAGGTATTGAAGAGATGCTTGATAAGAGTTAACAAGTCATTGCAAATAATGGTTAATATACAATAGAATAAAATCTCATTATACATATACATTGTTTTTTAAAGAATAAAGTTGCTAGAAAGAAACGGAAATTATTTATGACTCAACCAAATAACATGGCTGTTTCCCCGACATTTATTATGTTCTCAAGCAAGCATACGTAGTGCCGCCATTGGTGAACACAGAATTATGTTATGTAATTCTCTTTTGGTTTTCCTCTACTTCTTTTACAAAGCACCATATCCTAGAGATACAATTCAGCGAGGTTGGCACAAGATCTATTAAGGATGTTCAAATAGTTTCAAGAAACTATTTTATTATTTAATTTGTTTTTTTTTAATCTAAAAAGAAAGTTTTATTTACCACTTGTCATTGTTTTTCGACAGTGCGTAGTAATTTACACGAGTAAGAGCAGTAAAAGCAGTAAAAAGGCCGTTAATTAAGCTTCCGCAGTGAATGTAGTTAAACAAGGCCTGCAATGGCGGACGAATGAACGCGACTGAGTCCAAATTTTTATTGTCGATAACTACAAAACGGTTGGTCTTATCAAAATTTGGTCGTTGTTTTCGAGTTCAGCATATACATTTTCACGGAAATATGACGATTTTGGAAATTTTTAATAGGACTCGTAACTGGAAAAACCGAATGAAAAAAGAATGTTAACAACAAATACTTTTTCACACCCAACCCAGTTCTGCGGAATCAGAATCAAGATTGAGTTTAAGCAAGCGAATGAGCCAATTGGAGTAAAGTGCCATGCAGATTTAAATTTTTCCCACTTGTGACGAATGCAGCTATCGATTTTTTTTTTGGCATGCTAGTTAACATTCGTGTCAGTCAGCTGTTGGCTATCACGCTGGCCAATAGAATCTTCCTGCCTATTCGTGGCAGCCAGCTATAGGCTCTCACTCTGGCCAGTAGATAATGGCCGCAAACTACATGAAAACTGCCGTAGTAGCATGAAAATATCGATTATTTCCACTATCGATGGGAGTTGTGAAATGCAAAGTCGGTCTTGGCCTTCCCGCTAACTTGGAGCATGTACATGTAAATTTTGGTGCAAATCCATCGAAAATTGCGGCCGTGCATTCGTTACACACACACACACACACACACACACACACACACACACACACACCCTGCCTTTTATAGATAGATATTATTAATATCCATCTCTTTTATATTTTATTGTAGTTCATATGGTAAACATAATATATGGAAACCCGTCTTGTAGATGAGTGAGTCACTCAATAATACACGAATCCCCCACGTACAGGATCTGTTCACGACCTAGTGGAGGCAGTTTCACACTGACGCCATATAGACATCGTTAAATACATTTCCGAAGATTATTATAATTTTAAATAATATAAGTGGTTGAAGCCTCTATTATAATAACCAAAGATTTTATAACAATATGCCGGACGTAAAATTGCGAATAAAAAATTAAACAAAAATTACTCAGAAATACATTAGCCTATTTATCATTGTTTCTTGCGGAACCCCTAGTGACCTCTTGCGGAACCCAAGGCTTCCGGAGAACCCTAGTTGAGAAACACAGGTCCTGTTCACAAACCAATGGAGCCAGTTTCCCACTGACGCCATATAGACATCGCTAAACACATTCCCTATAACTATTAGAATTTTAAGTAATAAAGTGTGTTCCAATAACTTGGACCGATTTTAAATGTATGTGAATGAAGTTTAAGCATCTAATGATTTTTTTCTTTTTCTTTCAGATTTAACAACTTAAGCCTTTGGCAAATTCAACCATGGAAAGATTAACAATCAAACATCGTGTTAAAGTTATCGAAGCCTATTACGAAAATGGCCATTCAAACAGAAATACAATGAGAAGTTCCCAGGTCGCATCATCTCTCGAAACAGCGATGTCTTTTGGCTACCACGATCGTACAACACTTGATGACTTTAGATTTCTTCCTTTGGGGTCATCTCAAAAGTAAGGTCTATGCCAACAAGCCAACAACAATTCAACAGCTGAAGGATGTGATAATAAGGCATATTGGTGAGATCAAGGAGCAACTATGCAGAGACGTCATCAAAAATTTTGACCGTCGAATGGAGGTGTGCCGCCGAAGCCTTGGTGGACATTTGGGCGATATTATTTTTCGCCCATAATTGCCATGACTTAAATAACATGATTCAATAGAGAAATAAATAAATTTTTACCAATAACATTGATTTATTTACTGCTGACTTTGATCCATCTTAACGAAACACCCTTTATAAGAGATTGAAGCCTTTAATATAATAACCAAAGATATTGTTTTGTGGCAATTTTTTACATCAACTTTAGATCTCTCTTGTTAAAAAGTTGAATAATTTAACAAATTTATGAATAAAAAATAATGAATTTTATATAGCGGTTTTTTTTTTAACATGAGCAAAACAAATCCACGGATATGGACGAAGAAAAAAAAATCCCAGAATGTCGTCAAAATATGCGAAAATCTTTCATCCTTGAATAATAGTTTTGCTTAGTTTAATTTGTAATGTATATAAATGTAGGTAGAAAAAAAAGCAGATGTTGATATGATAGCGAGGGTCACAAGGCAGTGCCCGGGGGCCCCCAATCAGGCTTGCCCCTCCCCGCCGGGTTCGGGCATAGTATGCACCGGCCCTGGATTTGATATTATTTGACCCCCCCCCCCCCCAAGTACAGAAACCTCTTTCACGACACTTCTGTTCTGTGTTGAGCATTACGGCTGAACAAAGAAAAGGTTTTATTCTCTAAAAACCGATTGATATTTGGATCGGGTAAATGCGGTTTGCAAAATATTCGTCGAATTCCAGGGATTCATGAAATAACAATTTGATGAGGTGAAGCCACAATTGGCGCGGAAAAAAGAAGAAGCCCCCCCCCACCCCCAATCTCCATTTCAATGTGCGCTGTCTGTGCAAGGAATAGGCGGCGGCGGTTTGGGCGACGGCGGCGGCGGCTGCTTGTAGCGGTTCAAGTCAAAAGCGGTATTTGATTCGTTAACGTTGCACGCCCTGGCGCTATCAGGCAACTAGCTTCCTCCCCACTTTGCTCCTCACTCATTAACGAGAAGACACCTCCACACCCACTGTTATTTCGGTCTCTACCTCCGTAATTTTTCATTCTACTCTTCCCACCCACTCACCGTTTTTCTTTCCTTCTTTCTTTCTTTCTTTCTTTCTTTCTTTCTTTCTTTCTTTCTTGAACTTACCGTTTTTCTTTCTTCCTATCTTGTACTCACCGTTTTTCTTTCTTTCTTTCTTTCTTTCTTTCTTTCTTTCTTTCTTTCTTTCTTTCTTACACACATGTTTTTTTTCTTTCTTCCTATCTTGCATTCACCGTTTTTCTCCTTTTCTTTCTTTTTCGTTCTTCCTTTCTTTCTTTTTTCTTTCTTTTTTTTTCTTTCTTTCTTGCCTTCACCGTTTTTCTTTCTTTCAATTTTTGCACTCGTCATTTTCCTTTCTTTTTTGCACTCACCGTTGTTTTTCTTTCTTTCTTTCTTACTTTCTTTCTTTTTTGCTTTCTCATTTGCATACACTGTTTTTCTTTCTATCTTTTTTTGCACACTCCGTTTTTTTCCTTTATTGCTTTCTTTCTTTCACCGTTTTCCTTTCTTTCTTTCTTTCTTTCTTTTTTTTTTCTTTCTTTCTTTCTTTCTTTCTTTCTTTCTTTCTTTCTTGCACATATCGTTTATCTTTCTTTCGATCTAGCAACTGACGTTTTATTTTCCTTTTTTGCAGTCACCGTTTTTCTTTCTGTCTTCTTTTTTGCACTTGCCATTTTTGTTTGTTTATTTGTTTTGTTTTTTCTTTCTTCCTATTTTACACTGGTCGTTTTTCTTTCTTTCTTGAACTCGCTGGTTTTTTTCTTTCTTTCCTGTACGCACTGTTTTTTTTTGTTTTTGTTTTTTCCTTTCTTTCTTACACTCACCAGTTTTCTCCCTTTCTGACTTTTACTCGTTTTTCTTTCTTTCTCTTTTGCACTTACCATTTTTCTTTCTTTCTTTCTTTCTTTCTTTCTTTCTTTCTTTCTTTCTTTCTTCTTTCTTTCTTTCTTGCACTCACCACTTTCTTTCTTGCTTGCACTAACCTTTTTTCCTTTTTTTTTCTTTCTTTCTGGCACCCGCCGTTTCTTTCTTTCTTTCTTTCTTTCTTTCGTTCTTTCTTTCTTTCACTTGTTTTTCTTTCTTTTTTGCACTCGCCGTTTTTCTTTCTTTCTTTCTTTCTTTCTTTCTTTCTTTCTTTCTTTCTTTCTTTCTTTCTTTCTCGCACTGTTTTTTTGTTTTTTTTTTGTTTTTTTTTTTTGTCTTTCTTACATTCATTGTTTTTCTTCAAATATGAGCCTCTGCTAAAAATAAGCTTTAAATTGATAAAATATGTATACAGTGTGTATCAAAAATATTTTTACAAAATTTTGGGGCGGGTTTCTCACACCAAAACACGGCCGTCCTGGGTATGACGATAAACTAACATCCGGCAGCAAGGCTTTGATCAGGAGGTTTTGAGGAGCGTGGAATCACCTCTTAATTTCTGATGTTCCCAGGTCCACTCTGAACCGGGATGGTAGAACCTGTCAGGGTCCCAACTATGGAAAAATAGTTAACCCCCAAACTGGGAAAAAAACACTGTAAAAATAGGTTTTAATATTAGAAATACATTGTTAAAAATATTATTACCAGTAATCCATTTTTGAAAAAAAAAAAAAAAAAGAAGATATTACCAGCAATGCATTTTTGAAGAAAATATATTACCAGAAATTGATTTTTTGAAGAAAAAAAAAATATGGCTAGTAATACATTTTTGGGAAAAAATATCACCAGCAATAAAAATTTTGTCGGCATTAAATAACCCATTGAGGTTGATAAGCCGTAAAATACACGAAACCAAACCAAAACCAAAACACAGACAAAAGTCCATAAAAACATAGAATCAGCGAGACACTAGACAATACATTCTTCCCGGGGACCATCGCTCTCGATATATTAAAGGCTTTTAACAAATTATGGCATCGACGGTTGCTACATAAACTCTCCAGCTATGGAAAGTCTGGAGTGGCTTTCTCAATTAAACCCTTGATAACATTTAGGTCCCGGAAGGTCGTTGTTAACGGCCCAGCTATCGGAAGACCAATGCCAGTGTTCCT
Organism: Acanthosepion pharaonis; assembly: GCA_903632075.3. Taxonomy (NCBI): domain Eukaryota; kingdom Metazoa; phylum Mollusca; class Cephalopoda; order Sepiida; family Sepiidae; genus Acanthosepion; species Acanthosepion pharaonis. Next base: position 191,975 of record CAHIKZ030005210.1, on the reverse strand, counting down.
CAGTGTAATCTCCTCAGTCCTATCCTCTATATTAACGACCTTCCTAAGAGCATACTCCGATTCTTAGTGAGTATCTATGCGGATGATACCAAGGTACACATCCAAAAATCTGGAAAACCAGAAACTAGCAGCTCATCTCCTCAGGTAGAGAACAGGGGTAAGGACTGCCTTCAACAGGTGGAAGGACTGCCTTCAACAGGGGGAAGGACTACCTTCAAAAAGGGGAAAGACAGCCTTCAACAAGGGTAAGGACTGCCTTCAACAAGGGGAAGGACTGACTTCAACAGGGGAAAGGACTGCCTCCAACAAGGGAAAGGACTGCCTTCAACAGGGGAAAGGACTGCCTTCAACAGGGGAAGGACTACCTTCAAAAAGGGGAAAGACTGCCTTCAATAGGGGGGAAGGACTGCCTTCAACAGGGGGAAGGACTGCCTTCAACAGGGGAAAGATTGCCTTCTAAAACCCAATGCGGCCAAAACCAAACTAGTAACGTTCTGCCAACGCCTAGCCGACTCTGAAGTTTCACCTATCACGATGGATGAGTCTTCTCTTGAACGCTTCTTGGGATTCAAGCTCTCCCCAGACCTTAATTGGCACTCATATATCCAGTCTATTGTTAAAGATTCTGAAAATAAAATGTTCGGTTCATTCTACCACCATAGTAAGTACCTGAATCCCCCTTTGCTATACTCTGTCTTTACAAGAGCCAGATTAGAATCGAAAATAGAGTACTGCTACCACATCGCAGCTGGAGTTTCCCAGTCATCACATGCCAGTCTTCATATTCAAACGCATCTAGGTGACCTTATGAGCAATGATTTATTTTAAACCTTACAACCCCTTTACGGCAGACGAAACTTCCGTAGCCTCTCACTGCTCTATCACAATTTCCAAGATATGTATTCTGACGAGTTACGTCCCTTAGTCTAGTCAGTCCTGACCTTTCCAACTGGGACACGCCATGCTACGTACACAAGAGTGAACCATGACCATTCCCTTCATATTCCATTAATAAGAAGTTCCACTCGCACAGCTTCTCCCCGCCAAAACTGTTGCTTTGTGGAACAGACTCCCGGCAGGATGTTTTTCCAGTCACTATAATCTTGACTTTTCCAAATTTAGGGTTAACCGTTATCTTTCCTGCTAAACCGTTAACTTTATTTCTTGCCTTTTCTTACGCTCATACAATCGTAAAACACCACACGGTAACCCTCTATCTTGGGTGCTTCTTGGGCCTTTCGTTGGGTGAACATTAGTATTAAAAAAACGTTATAAGAACCAATCCACGGAGAATTTGGATCATCAAATCTTTTGGGTCAAACAAGAACCCAGATACAAAAAATCTGCTTTCAATCGTAAAATAAAAAATGCCATAAAAGATATTTAATTAGAAATTAATTCAATCAGTTATGTACCAAGCGTGATACACGCTTAGGTGATCATGTATCTTTTGATACATCACTGACGAGGCAGATTTTTTCCCGCAGTAGGTTGCCATTACTTTCTGCGGTAGACCAGTTGCCATCCAACACTATAGAACCCGGTCTGTCCTGCTATTTACCCATAGCTGGAGTGGGGGGTGCTAGAAGAGGATTCACCCCTTTCCCAAGGGTATTAGCACGTAAGTGAACGTAATAGATTCGACTGGAATTCGAACACGGCTTTCCGATTACCTCAATCCGAGCCGCTATCTATTACTCCACAAAGTTTTTAATTGATCTTGTGATTAAAATATATTATGGGCACTATCATCTTGAGAAAAATAATGAATTTTTGCAAGAATTTTTTCTCTTTTTATATTTTAATTAGAATAATTTTAAATGTTTTAAAATTCCATATTTGTAGTTGTCAAGTGTTATTAAATTAAAACTGTATTTACTAATTCTAAATGGGAAAGCTCAGTACAATTGAACGAACCTAGTGTATAAACTTGTCGATTTTTGTAAATATGGATATCTATACACAACATTATCAGAAACTAAGAGCAGTACTTATAATAAATTTAAAATTTATTGGTAATTTTCTCATATTTGCTCAACAAGCATCTTTGTAATTAAGCTTATAAAGCCATAGTACCTAAAATCCAATAAAATGTTAGAATGCTTAAAATATTTTAAACTTTTATGATTACTAAGTAGTTTAAAAATATATATATAAAAAAGCGTTTACGTTGTATTCGTCATGTAATTTTATTTCACTTATGTCATTTTACTGATTGTTTTCAAAAAACAGACTGTCAACCCACCTCCATGTTAAAAATACTTTTCTATGATATTTTAGACAAAATAAATGTATTCTATGGAACATTTGTGTACACTAGTAAAATAACTCATAATAAACCATTTTAAAATATGTGATTAATTAATAAATAAAAAAGTGCAGATTTATTCAATGAGATTCCTGTGGTTGATGCTGCTCTGCGATGTTTTTTTTAAATATTCGGCTACATTGATATCAATATTAGTCGAATATCGAGTCTATTCCCCATATTAATTAATTCCTTTATATATATATATATATATATATATATATATATATATATATATATATATATAATTATATATAATTATTTTGATTTAAAAATATGGTTTTTTCGCTACAGTTTCAACCATGTTTCAAAAATAGAAGCTAAAAACCCCGAATTTAATTTTGCAATTGAATTAAAAGCATTAGTTCCATTTCATCTTCAAGCGAATTTTTTTTGAAGATGAAATGGAAAATGCTTTTAATTTAATTGAAAAATTAAATTCGGGGTTTTAAACTGGATTTTGTATTTGTGTAAAAAAAAACATATTTTAAATCAATTAATTATAATATTAATGCTCTGTAAATTTACATTGAGCACTATTTTGTAAAAATAAAAATATCTATAAGAACACCGGATTTTTATATCTTACTGTTCTTTCTTTTTTTATTTATATATATATATATATATATATATATATATATATATATAAAGTACAGGATTGATGTATACGGAATAAATTCCACTGACCAAAATATTATTCTTAAAAGAGTGCTCGACACAGAGTAGAGCAAATATAATTTATTCGAAAATTATAGCATAAACATAAAATCACTACAAAATAGCCATTTTGTTTCAACACTTCTGGTGTCTTATCAAGTGAGTTTATAATATGTTTATGTTATAATTTTCAAATAAATTATATATATATATATATATATATATATATATATATATATATATATATATATATATATGTACGTATGTCTGTATATAATCCTATCTTTATATATACTTGTCAGTTTTATTCCAATATTACAATCAAAACATCCGGTAGAGTAAAAGGGACGCTAAAGTACATCACTTGATCTCGTTTTCTGTTAGTTTTAGAGTTGTTTTTCTACTTTTAGTATTTTAATATGGCGTAGATTATTGTAGAAATTCCAATTCTCTATGGACCAATAAAATATTACCGTGAACCATCAATTTATAAGGTTTTTGTGTGGATCCTCAGTGATTTTACATAGTCTCCCGAGGTGCACATGGTCGTCGGTTGAGAACAAACCGAAGGGAAGAAAGTTACAGTGGGAGAACAGTCAACACGTGGTGAACGGGGTTCTACATGAGGAAGTACAGCAGCAAAAATAAATGTATATAAATGTGGTTACCTCAAACAAATATTCAAATAATAATACTATAACAGGAGAGAGCAAGGGAAGACAGATTTATTCTCGTATTTGTATTTCGCCCATTATGGGCATTATTATATCCGTGATATAAGAACACTGCATTTCACGGACGGAACTGAATGGGTGAAGGGAACAGGAATGACAAACATGCTCTGTTCCCAGAGATACTTTTATAATGCTACTACGACATACACAAAACTACATATACACGTGTCCCACGCGGAGAGTTATAAGAATTTATATAATTTTCTTTTATATATATAATCCTTCCCTTATATATTCTTCTCAGTTTTAATCAAATTTTACAATCAAAAGATCCGGTAGAATAAAAGGGACGCTAAAGTACATCGCTTGATCTCGTTTTCTACTAGTGTTAGCGCAGTTTTTCTCTTTTTAGCATTTTAATATGGTGTAGATTACTGTAAAAATTCCAATTCCCAGTTTTAACAAGTGAAATTGCTCTATGGAACATTAAAATATTACCGTGGACCTCCAATTTGCTATTTTTTGTAAGGATCTCAAATAATGTTACATGCGCCCCTGTGGGCCTTATGGACCCTTGTTGAGAATTTGTATAGTCACATCCTGTTTTGCATCAACGGTTTCAGTACTGCTGCTGCTGCTGTTGCTGGTGTAATGGTATGAAGTATAATTTCTTGGTTTCCATTGGAACTTTAAGTATCAATAAAATATCGTTAAAATGCAGCGACCTACCTAGGTATTGCAGCTGGCCACAGAACCGCAATTTATGGCGGTCACTTCCTGCAGGACAACGCATCGTGTCACAAATGGAATATAATGGTTGATGGGACACAATGAGCTTTCTGTAAAAAAGTGGCCCCGGTAAAATAGACATCAAGGCTATTTTGCCGGTCCCCGTAAAATGGGCATCAAGTATATCTTGCCGGTCCCGGTAAATTAAACACCAAGGGTATTTCGCTGGTCCCGGTAAAATGGGCACCAAGGGTATTTTGCCGGTCCCGGTAAATTAAACACCAAGGGTATTTCGCCGGTCCAGTAAAATGGGCACCAAGGGTATTTTGCCGGTCTCGGTAAATTAAACACCAAGGGTATTTCGCCGGTCCCGGTAAATTAAACACCAAGGGTATTTCGCCGGTCCCGGTAAATTAAACACCAAGGGTATTTCGCCGGTCCCGGTAAAATGGGCACCAAGGGTATTTTGCCGGTCCCGGTAAATTAAACACCAAGGGTATTTCGCCGGTCCCGGTAAATTAAACACCAAGAGTATCACGCCGGTTCCGGTACAATAGACATCAAAAAAAAAAATCTGAGCTCACCCCTGCTAATTTTTTAAAATGGCCCCAAAAGTAGTTTTGTTGCACTTTATAAAGAGAAAATTATTATACATGGTTAAAAAAAAAAGTGAGATATGATTTTTTTATTAGAAATTTTATTATGGCAAAAAGAAAAAAAAGCAATTTATGATTAAATTTTACTCTCGTCACAATATCCTCTTTTAGCCTTGATTACTGCAGCACAAATTTTTGGATTTCGTTGCAAAAGTTTCTCAAAGCATAAGTTTGATAACTGATTCCATTCTTTTTCAAATATTCTAAGAGCTCTTTTTTAATTTTTATTTTCACTCTTCTGTCAAGTTTCATCCCATGCTAATTCTGGGGGTGGCTTCAAACTTTTGAACTGTAATATATATATATATATATATATATATATATATATATATATATATATATATATATATCATTGATATATATATATATATATATATATATATATATATATATATTGTTATGGTCCACAGTGAGGGTCCAACGTAGAACCAATAAAGAAGAACTCGAACACGGATATGGAATAACACAGATATATTACAAACAGAAATATATACAGAAAAGTAGAAAGTGTTAGTACAAACAATCAGGTTTAGTAGGGAGAACAATGTAGTCTCGACCAGTATCATTATTCCAATGTCTTGTAGTAATTGTGTGAACGCGACTCTGTTTCGGACTGCCTCTGACTCGACTGACTGACTGACTCGCTCGCTCTGACTGACTGACAGACTCCAGACTTCAGACTGAACTCCCTGCTTCCTCTTGAGGCGCAGTATTTATTACGTATGGTATAGTCCATTATGTTATTATGTGTAAGGTCCCACACACACACACACACACACATATATATATATATATATATATATATATATATATATATATATCCTGAAAAATTTATTTCAGTTGAGCTCTCTGGGGAGGAAGTGTGAGTTTGTAAACAGTGACTATTACGGCTAATAATGCAAGACTCTTCGGTAAATCGAATTGAGTTCTCTCAGTCACTGGGTGTTAATCTAAAAATAAATACACTTAAAATTCACCTTCATCCCTGCCGTGCGCCAACGGCTTAGTGGTAGAATCCCCGACTGACGCCAATTCAATCGGGTTTCTATCCTAGATAGGAGCAACCGGATGTCTAGCCATACTGATGAGCTGTGATACAGCGAAACAGTCTGTCTGTGGATGACAATATATATATATATATATATATATATATATATCATTGATCTATATATATATTTATATACATATATATCATTCATATATATATATATATATATCATTGATCTATATATACATATATATATCATTGATATATATATATATATATATATATATATATATATATATATATATATGAAATTTCTCTGATTTAACCAGTAGAAGACAATATTTATGAATAAAAATGACAATAGGAAAACTGGTAATTGCTGACGCGTTTCGTCCAATGTGGACTTTATCAAAGCAAAATACGAAAATGAAATTAATTTCATTTTCGTATTTTATGGACTTTATCAATGTGGACTTTATCAAAGCAAAAACCACATTGGACGAAACGCGTCAGCAATTACCAGTTTTTCTATTGTCATTTTATTCATATATATATATATATATATATATATATATATATATATATATATATATATATATATATATATATATATATATCAGATCTACAGATATTTGGCTACTTTGTCATTGATAAAGATGCCATTCGCGCTATGGGTTTGAGAACTTCTCTTTGAAGATACTCGGGAACAAAATCCTTCTGCAATATCAACAGCATGTCTGGATGAAAATGTATCAATCCAGAAGATCCACTGATATTTTGATCCAGAAAACTGAAAAGCTGCCCAACGTGTTTATGGAGTCTTGAGATCGTCAGCGCTGCGGTTGCGTGAGTCGTGTAGGGAGGACAACATGGATTCTGTGGTCTGTGACTCTTGTCTTCAGTGGGTGCACTTGTAGTTTATTGGCAAGAAAACCATCTCATGTTTTGGATTTGCAGAGACTGTTTTGCTTAAAGTGTTTAAAATATTCAGAGACTTCTATATTTCTTTTAATAACTGATAATGAATAAATCATTTTAACTTGTTTTTTTTTTTTTTTTGACAATTGATGGCGGAAAATATTTTAAATTGTCTTAACAATTGATGACGAATATCTGTGTTCTTATTTTCAACATTACCTGCCTTCATAATAATAAAAAATATTTGCCGGCAAAATATCCTGTGGGCTATTTTACCGAGATCGGTAAAATAAGCTTAAAAGCATATTTGCCTATTTTACCGGGATCGGAGAAATATTCTCTTCCTTTAAAATAACCAATATGTTGTTCTATCTGTAAATGTAGTATTTTTTTTTTCTTTATTTCATTTTTTCCTACTCTCAATCCTCTCCCTCCCTCGAGTCGTTTCCCCGACCCCAACTTTCCATTGCCTTTACCCCGCCTACTTCCTTCTGAGTTGTTGTTTGTAGCAAATCTCGGGTCACGTGTTCGCAAACGTTCGAGTAAAAGCGTTGACGTGCCACTTTTCCCATCCCAAGAAACACTAACTTACAGTACAGTGGCGGAACAACACAGATACACACGCAACAATTAAGAATTTATACGAACTAAGGAGGAAAAGGTAGAGATAATACTTGGTTAAATCAGTGTTTACCAACCTATCGTCAAAATGGGCCATGGCAAATTTCAGATGAACCACAGAAATTTTATAAATTTACTGGGCAACATGGCTAATATATGACTTAATAAATGGTCCATAGAGTTTTTTTATTGACTATTAGTCCTTAAATTAATTAAATTAAATGGATGTAAATATTTTGAATATATTTAAATTATGAAAATTTACTAATTACTTAATTAAATCAACGAACTAATAGGAAACATGTATCAATTTAACATGTTTCACTTTTATTAAGCTTCGTCAGAGATTGAGAGAAAACGAACAAAAAGACAGAAAACACTGATGTTTTCAATTATCTTTGGGCCAATTCTCATTGGTCAGACACGTGTCACGTGTATTAAAACCGTGGATAAACCTATGTGTAAAATTTTTCACAAGCCTACATACACATAGAATTGTGTTTCCAAAATTTTTTCTCCGTGAAATTCTATTCAAATGGTATTGAAGGGCTGTCTGATATGTGACAACAAGTCATTGCAAATAATGGCATAATTGAATAAAATGATTATTGAAGAATAAAATTCAGAAACAAAAAAGGAAAATTCTGTCTGAATTTCTGGAATAAAGACTTATCCTTATTTACCCTATTTGTATTCGGACTATTCTCCTAATCTTTAATGTTTGTTATCACTACGTTTTGGCCGCTGTGTTCTCCGGTCTTCCTCAGATGTATATTGTTGTAGCATACCTATAAACGATAATGGGCATGCCCCATTCACATAAATACAGTAGTAAATACTGTATGTTGGTCTGCAGCTGTTGTACTGGTCAGACTCTCTGCCTCCGGGCAGAGTGGATCCCCAGACGAGGCTATATCGAAGCGCAGAATCTCGTCTCGGGAAATAGCTACCCGTCCCGTTGTGTTCGGGGTTTACGGGGAATTTTTGGTCGAGCCTTTTGGATTCGATAACCCCACATTAAATTCGGCCTTGTGCCACACCTGACCGCGTGGGGCGGTTGGTAGATATCCTGCAGTTGGAGATTCATTGTGGAATTCACTTGACTCACTTCTAGCAGTTGACTACTTCTTCTACGCACCGCTGGCGAATCTTATATGTGTTGTTCCTGTCCTAAGTATTAACGTTCATTACCAACCTTCGTGTGATTATTCTATTCAGTAACCTTCCATAGGTTACAACATATATCGATCTGGTTAACCTACAGGGAATTTAGAACTGAAACCTTTATTTAATCTACGGCGGTACATTGCCCATGTCAAAGGGTAACATCTAGTTCTTCTTAGTACTGTTCGGTTATTGCTCGTCCGTTTCCACTAAGTACGCACTACCGGATCCAGGGATTGAACTCACAATCACTATGTCACCGGACAGTGGAAATGGGTGAGCAATAACTGAACAATAATAAATAACAATAAGAACAAAACAATATCCCTAAACATGGGCAGTTGAACGAGAACAGTCTACCCTAGGCGATTAAATAAAGTGCTCAGTTCAGAATTCCTTGTAGATTACTGTTGAACGATTTAGACTTTGCGTGCGCCTACTTAGACGACATAATAGTAAGGAGCGAAACCGTCGACGAACATCGAGAGCATCTCATCCTCGTCGCCATTGTTGAAACTTGACTAATGCATGGAATAATAATGCAACACAAAATGTACTTAGAACAAAATGTATTGAAACAAGAAAGTGTACACAATATTTACATATAGTCTTTTGTATATTCCTGGTAAGACCGTTCCTGGAGAATGTGTTGACTGAGTCGCAGTCGGGCAGAGTCTCTGGTTGAATCTCTTGTACCAACCATATTTATATGGTCGGAACTCCACTATGCAAATTAGGTGGATCCTACCACAACAGTTACCCAGATCGATATACACCTGAGGAAGGCCGGAGAGCGCAACAGCCAAAACGTCGTGATAACTACAAAGATGAGAATAACGGTCCGAATAAAAATAGTACAAACAACAAAGACAATGATAAGGACAATAGTCTGTGTATAAATAATGCAAATATAGACGGAAATTATTTATGACTCGACCTAATAGAATCGAGTCTTTTAAAAACTTATGTTACGAAACGTTTAATATCCAATTTAACACCCACTAAACGTTTTATTTAGTCGCACCAAAACTGTAAACTTTCACATTGGGAGTATAAACCGGCTTAAATAATAACTGGTCTCTGTTCGATTCCGTTCGTCACTGTTCCTGATAGACGTTACTCCTGCTAGTCTGTATTGATGCTGTACCACTTCTTTGGCCCTGATAGACATTACTCATGATTATCTATATTCGATGATGATCCTCACTCTTTGAGCCGGGGAAACGTTACTCCTGCTTGTCTCTGTTCGATTGTGTTCCTCACATTTTGTGCCTAATAGACATTACTCCTTCTTTTCTCTGTTCGATTGTGTTCCTTACACTTTGGGCCTGATAGACGTTACTCCTGTTTGTCTCTGTTCGATGCTGTTCCTCAATGTTTATCCCGGATATACGTTACTCTTGCTTGTTGCTCTTCGATGCCGTTGTTTATTCCTTGTAGACGATACTCCTGCTTGTCTCTCTTCGATATTGTTCCTCACTGTTTGGCCCTACTTCTCTCTGTTTAAAGTACTTTCTCACTCTTCATCCTTGATAGACGTTACTCCTACTTGTATTTCTTCGATGCTGTACCTGTTTAACCCTGATCGATATTACTCCTGGTAGACTCTTCCATTCAGTTCCCCGATGAAAATTACTCCCGCTTGTCTCTGGTCGATGATCTTCCTCACTCTTTATTCCTCATAGACGATATTCCTGCTTGATTCTTTTCGATTCAGATACTCACTGTTTGTCCCTGATAGATGTTACTCCTGCTTGTCTCTATTCAATGGTGTTCCTCACTCTTTGCCTTGATAGACATTACTCTTGCTTCTCTCTGTTCGATGCCGTAACTTACTCTTTGGTCCTGGTAGACATTACTCCTGATTGTCTTTGACCAATGCTTTTCCTTACTCTTTAGCCCCAATAGACGTTAATCATGCTTGTACCTGATCGATTCTAGTCCTCACTGTTTGACTCTGATAGACGTTACACCTGTTTGTCTCCCTTTCATGCTGTTCCTCGCTCTCTGGCCCTGATAGAAATTACTCCTGGTAAACTCTTTTCGATTCAGTTCCCCAATCTTTGGCCCTGATAAACATTACTCCTACTTGACTCTGTTCGATTCTGTCCCTCACTTTTTGGGCCTGATTGATGTTACTCCTGCTTCTCCATGTTCGATTGTGATACTCACTTTTTGGCCCTGATAGACATTACTCTTGTTCGATGGTCTTCTTTCTTTAGCCTTGATAGACATTACTCCTCCTTGTCTTCAGCCCCAATAGACGTTAACCCTAGGTGTACCTGATCGATTCTAGTCCTCACTTTTTGGCCCTGATAGACATTACTCTTGTGTATCTCTGTTCGATGGTCTTCTTCTTTCTTTAGCCTTGATAGACATTACTCCTGCTTGTCTCTGCCCAATATTGTTCCTCACTCTTCAGCCCCAATAGACGTTAACCCTACGTGTACCTGATCGATTCTAGTCCTCACTGTTTGGCCCTGATAGACGTTACACCTACTTGCCTCCGTTTGATGTTGTTCTTCACTTTTTGGTCCTAATAAACCTTACTACTGTTTGTTTCTGTTCAATGCCTTTCCTCGCTCCTTATTACACATGCTTATCTTTATTTTGATGTAGATCATCATTCTTCATCCTTGATAGACGTTACTCCTGCTTGTCTCTATTCAATAGTGTACCACACTCCTTGCCTTGAGAGACATTACTCTTGCTTCTCTCTGACCAATGCTGTTCTTACTCTTTGGTCCCGATAGATCTTAATCCTGCTTGTACCTGATCGATTCTAATCCTCACATTTATAACATTAGATGTTACTCCTGCTTCTCTCTATTCGATTATGTCCCTCACTCTTTGGCTCTGATAGACATTACTCCTGCTACTCTCTATTCGATTATGTCCCTCACTCTTTGGCTCTGATAGACATTACTCCTGCTTCTCTCTATTCGATTATGTCCCTCACTCTTTGGCTCTGATAGACATTACTCCTGCTTCTCTCTTTCGATTATGTCCCTCCTCTTTGTCTCTGATTATCCCTCTCTCTATTCGATTATGTCCCTCACTCTTTGGCTCTGATAGACATTACTCCTGCTTCTCTCTATTCGATTATGTCCCTCACTCTTTGGCTCTGATAGACATTACTCTCTATTCTTCTCCCTCATTCTGATTATGTTCTCTCTACGATTATGTCTTTTTGGCTCTGATAGACATTACTCCCTTCTCTCTATTCGATTATGTCCCTCCTCTTTGGCTCTGATTTGGCTCTGATTCGATTATGTCCCTCACTCTTTGGCTCTGATAGACTCTCCCTTCTCTCTATTCGATTATGTCCCTCACTCTTTGGCTCTGATGGACATCCCTCACTCTTTCGATTATGTCCCTCACTCTTTGGCTCTGATGGACATTACTCCTGCTTCTCTCTATTCGATTATGTCCCTCACTCTTTGGCTCTGATAGACATTAATCCTGCTTCTCTCTATTCGATGCCGTTCCTCAATACTTGGTCGTGATAAATGTTACTTCAGCTTGTCCTAGTTTGATGCTGTTCCTCACTCTTTTGGCCTGATAGGCGTTACACTTGCTTGTCTCCGTTCGATTGTGTTCCTCAATGTTTATCCATGATATAAGTTACTCCTGCTTGTTACTCTTTGATGCCGTTCCTCACTCTATATTCCTTATAGATAATTCTCCTGCATGTCTTCTTTCGATGATGTTCCTCAGTGTTTGACCCTAATAGACGTTACTCATGCTTATCTCTGTTCGATGCTACTCCTAACTCTTTGGTTCTAATAAAGATTACTCTTTCTTGTCCCTGGTCGATTCTGTCCCTCAATATTTATCCCGGGTAGATGCTATCACTGCTTGACTCTATTCGATGCTGTTCCTCACTCTTTGGCCCTGATAGACATTACATCTGCTTGTCTCCATTCCATGCTGTTTGTCCTTGATAGACGTTATCCCCTGTTTGTCGCTGTTCAATGCCCTTACACTCACTTTATCTCTGATAGACGTTACTCCTTGTCCCTGTTCGATGGTGTTCCTCTCTTTTTGGACTCGGTAGACGTTATAACTCTATGTCACTGTTCGATTGTGTTCCTCGATGTTTGGTCCTGATAGATATTATTCCTGCTTGTCTCAGTTCGATGCTGTTCCTCAATGTTTATTCGGGATATATGTTACAGTTTTTTGGGTATATGTATGTACTAGTGAGCCAACCAAAATGAGCTGACTCATTTTATAGTTCACCAATAGAAGCGTTAACCAATCAGAAAGCTCAAAATATTCAATCCGACATGTATAAAGGCAGCCATTTTGTTTTTTCTCCCAAAATATCTTTTAAATAGACTTAAAGAATTACTTAACAGCTGCTACTTTCTCCGAATCTTCACTGCCAACCTCTGATATTGAACACATTACGGACTTCACTGGAATCTATATTCAGAGACTATGGCAAACATGGTCAACAATATACGTCACTCCTGCTTGTCTCCCTTTGATGCAGTCCCTCGGTGTTTGGCTCTGATAGACGTTACTCGTACATATTTCTGTTGGATGCTATTTCTAACTCTTTGGCCCTGATAAAAATTACTCTTGCTTGTTCGATGCGTTTCCTCAATGTTTATCTCTGAAAGACGTTACTCCTGCTTGTCTCTCTTCGAAGCCCTTCCTCGCTCTCTATTCCTTATAGACGATATTCCTGCTTGACTTTCTTCGACGCAGATACTCACTGTTTGGCCCTGATAGACTTTACTCATACTTGCCTCTATTCGAGGGTGCTCCTCACCATTTGACCTTGATAGACACTACTCTTGCTTGTCTCTGTTCGATGCTGTAACTCACTCTTTCTCTTTGACTCTGGTGGACATTACTCCTGTTTGTCTCTGTCCAATGCTGGTCCTCTTTAGTGATAATCTTTCTTGTCCGTTCGATTCTAGCCCTCTTTGTTTGGCCTTGATAGACGTTATATCTGATCGTCTCTATTTGATGGTGTTCTTTACTCTTTGGTCCTGATAAACGTTACACCTGCTTGTCTCCCTTCGATGTTGTTCCTCACTGTTAGGCCCTGATAGACATTACACCCTGTTCACTCTTAGTGTTGCAGTTCCCCAATCTTTGGCCCTGACAGACGTTACTCTTACTTGTCTCTGATGTTGTTCCTCACTCTTTGGGCCTGATAGACGTTACTCCTGGTAGTACATGTTCGATTGTGATGCTCACTGTTTAGCCCTGTTATATATTACTCCTTTTTGTCTCTGTTCAATGCCCTAACACACACTTTATCCCTGATAAACGTTACACCTGTTTGTCCCTGCTCGATTCTGTTCCTCACTCTTTGGCCTTGAAATATATTACTACTGTTTGTCCCTGTTCAATGCAGTTCCCAATCTTTGACGCCGATAGACGTTACACCTATTTGTCTCTCTTTGATGTTGTTCCTCACTCGTTGGCCCAGGTAAACGTTACTCGTACTTGTTTCTGTTCAATGCAATTTCTTAAATCCTGTCTCTGATATTTCCTATTCCTCACGCGTTTTTACTGCAAACCATAATCTGCACTGTGTACCTCTTTGCGATTGTGCCCCTCATACCTTTTCCACAGACAGACGCTTCTCCAACTTTGTTCCCTACTGTTTCTCCCTCCAGACGCTGTTCTTAATCTCTGTCCGATTCTGTTCCTCAAAGCTGGTTGCCGTAGACTTTATTCTTCACTGTTTCTTCCTGGTGTTCCTCATCCGTTCTTGCAGACAGAATCTTTCTGTCTGTGTCGAAATCTGACACTACGCCCAAATCTTTCTCTATTCCAGTACTCTTTAGCATTCTTTGCCTTCGTACGATGCTGTCCTTCACACTCGGTCGCTGCAGAAGTTAACACCCCCCCCCACTGTTTGTCTCTGTACGATACTGTTCCTCACATATTTTTCTTCAGACAAACGTTACTCCCCAGTCTTCGACGAAATCCGACTCTCTTCCTCGTTGCTAGCATATTCCTACAATATTTCTAATTTTCTTTGTCTATAGGTTGTCTTTCCAGACGTTTGGCCGCTGAAGGCATTAATCGTCACTATTTGCTTCCGTACGATTCCGTTGCTCAAACAGACGTTATTTCTCAGTTGCTCTCCGAACTCCGTGGTTATACGCCATGTTTTCTCTATTCCAACGCTGTTCCTCAATCTTAGTCTCACACGTTATTCATCATATGCGGTCGCTGTAAATCTTAGTCATCACTCTCTATTGAGGTACGATACTGTTCTTCAGAATTTCTATCATTTCTACAGTTCTAAAGGAAACCCGATGCTAATTACCTGTTTCTCTATTCAACGACTGTCACATTCTTGATCTTTGTACAGTTCCTCACATGTTGACCGTCTGGGATTTTATTCTTCTACTTTTGTCTCTATATGATGTTGTTTTTCGTACCTTATCTCAGTCAGATGTGGTTCTTCAGTTCCTGGCAAAATCCAACGCTAATTCTCACTGTTTCTCCATCCAGAGACAGTGTTTCATTCTTGGTCTTTGTACGATGCAGTTTCTCACACCTTAATCAGGGCCAAAGATTAGGGAACTGCAACGCTAAGGGTCAACCGGGTGTAATGTCTATCAGGGCCAAATAGTGAGGAACAACATCGAAGGGAGACAAGTAGGTGTAACGTTTATCAGGACCAAAGAGTAAAGAACACCATCAAATAGAGACGATCAGATATAACGTCTATCAAGGCCAAAACAGTGAGGGCTAGAATCGAACAGGGACAAGAAAGATTATCACCTATCGGGGCCAAAGAAGACCAACATTGGACAGAGACAAGCAGGAGTAATGTCCACCAGAGTCAAATAGTGAGTTACAGCATCGAACAAGGACAAGCAAGAGTAGTGTCTATCATGGTCAAATGGTGAGGAGCACCATCGAATAGAGGCAAGTATGAGTAAAGTCTATTAGGGCCAAACAGTGAGTACCTGCATCGAAGAAAGTCAAGCAGGAATATCGTCTATAAGGAATAGAGAGCGAGGAACGGCTTCGAAGAGAGACAAGCAGCTGTAACGTCTTTCAGGGATAAACATTGATGAAACGCATCGAACAAGCAGGAGTAATTTTTATCAGGGCCAAAGAGTTAGAAATAGCATCCAACAGAAATATGTACGAGTAACGTCTATCAGAGCCAAACACTGAGGGACTGCATCAAAGGGAGACAAGCAGGAGTAACGTATATCCCGAATAAACATTGAGGAACAGCATTCTTCCACTTTTGTCACAAAATGATGTTGTTTTTCATACCTTATCTCAGTCAGATGCGGTTCTTTAGTTCCTAGCAAAATCCGACGCTAATTCCCACAGTTTCTCCATCCAGAAGCATTATTTCATTTTTGATCTTTGTACGATTCAGTTCCACAAACTTCATAGCAGCAGGCCTTAGTCTTCAATATTTGCACGATACTGTTACTAATGGCTTCTCTCAGACAGATCTTGTTTCATAGTCTTTGACGAAATGGGTCGCTATACCTAATTGTTTTCTTTTCTGTTCAGGTGTTGTTTCCTATTCTTTGTTTTCATCTTAAGCTGTTCTATACCAATTGTCTCATAGACATTCTTTCCCAGTCTGTCTTTGTTCAAAAGCTGTTCCTCGCACTTTCTTTTTAATTAGACATTGTTCCATAGATTTTGCCAATCTCCGACATTGTTCTCCATCGTTTGTCCCTTTCCGGAACGCTTCCCCGTTGTCTGTTTCTGTCCGTTACTCTTACTAAACTCTTTGTCTCTTAAAGTGCTTATTCCTCACTCTGTCTGCTCCCGTTGTCTCTCTCAGCTTGTCGCTGTTACTCGGTTTATCTCTCTCGCTCTGACACTTCTTTTCTTCACTTCCATAACGCTGCCAGTTGTACGTCTTTGCCCAACATTCATTGTCTCCTGCGACGTTGTTCTCCGTTTATTTTCTATCTTCGATTCAGTCCCAACCTTTTTTGTGTGTGTGTGTGTGTGTGTGTGTCTGTCTGTCTGTGTGCGTGTGTGGGTGGGTGGGTGTTTGTGTGTGTGTGGGGGGGGGGAGATCTTTATACGACCGTAATCTTTACACATTGCTTCTAACTGACTTGGTTTCTCATTCATCGTCTATCTCCGGCATTGTAAATATTTCACTCTGTTCTCACGTATTGTCTCATTACATCGTCGATCCGTGTTCTTTGTCCAACGGTGAAGCCCATTGTTTGTATGCAACGCCAATCCGGACTTTTGTCTCTTTCCGAAATTGTTCCTAAATTGTTTTTTTTTTTTT
>CAHIKZ030005210.1:62500-170000 GCA_903632075.3 Acanthosepion pharaonis | reverse complement strand
ACCTGGGAATAACAGCAATTAAGAGGTAATTCAACGCTTCTCAAAACCTCCTGATCAGAGGTCTTGCTGCCGGATGTAGTTTATCGTCATACCGAGGTTAACAAGGTAGAGGGTTACTGTGTGGAGTTGTAAAGGGTATTTCATTAAGATGGATCAAAGTCAGCAGTAAATAAATCGGTGTGTGGTAACTACCACCACCATTACATACACACAGTACATAGAAATCATGGGACAAGCATTCATTAGTTGATCTCCTCAAAACTAGCTCGCTGAATGGTCGATTCCGACCAATCAGATATCCTGCACGCGAGGAATGAAATTTCCCGCTCACTAAGGTTTGATCCAGTCACGTGATACACCATATTATATAAACAAAACACGTGTAATCTCTCTCTCTCTCTCTTCGTTTTCTCATTCATCTTTCTCCTTGCTGCCAAGATGTAATCTTCAAGAGCTTCCGTCTTGACTATGCAGTCGGACGTTAAAGAATATTACAACATCCACCCAAGTACAACTCTTAACTCTTCTGAACTCTTACCAACTTTATCCAATACACAATTCCTTACATGCAACAGGAACTTTATTTTTCTAAACTACAGTTTAATAATTACTTCATCTTTATGAGTTCAGGTATAAATATGTGTAGCATCACCCCTTACAAGTGTTAGTAGTGAAAATTTATTTATTTCTCACTTGGATCATGTTATTTAAGCCATGGCAATTATGTGTGAAAAATAATATCACCCAAATGTCCGTCAAGGCTTCGGTGGCACACCTCCATTCGATGGTCAAAATTTTTGATGACGTCTCTGCATAGTTGCTCCTCGATCTCACCAATATGCTTTATTATCTCATTCTTCAGCTGTTGAATTGTTGTTGGCTTGTTGGCATAGACCTTGCTTTTGAGATGACCTCCAAAGGAAGAAATCTAAAGGCGTCAAGTCGCACGATCGTGGTGGCCAATTGATATCGCTGTTTCGAGAGATGATGCAACCTGGGAACTTCTCATTGTATTTCTATTTGAACGTCCATTTTCATGATAGGCTTCGATAACTTTAACACGTTGTTTGATTGTTAATCTTTCCATGGTTGAAATTAGAAAGACTTGAGTTGCTAATCTGAAAAAAAAATTAAAAAAAAATCATTAGACGCTTAAACTTAATTCACATTTAAAATCGGTCCAAGTTATTGGAACACCCTTTATTAGCGTAAGAAAGGGCAAGATAACAGAAAAGATAGACAGTTAATTCAAGACTTGAAGAGGTCAACATTTAATTAGTGAATACATTTTTCTTAGTTCAGGAGGAGACGTTAGGAGTATAGAGTTGAAGTAAACTTTAGAAGGGAACGGAAACCTAATCCTAAAAAGGGAAAAAGCGATGAACATCGACTACTATTCAAAAGAACGGAGAGGAGTGTGAACCGGACGATAGTCAAACTTATTTACTATTATTTTTTGTTGCTTTTTCTTTTTTTCTTCTCCCGTTTAGATTCATTCATTCTTCATTCAATTATTTATTTATTCCATATTCTTTTTTCCTTTGCGCTCTTTTCTCTTTCTTTTTCTTTCTTTTTCTTTCTTTTCTTCACATTCCTTTCTCTTCTTTTTCTAAAGTCTTTCTTTTTTTTTGTTCGTTTTAGCATTTCTTTCGTGTTTTCCTTTTTTATTCGTTTCATTTCTTTACAATTTTTCTTTCTCTCCGTGGAAAGTACAACCATAATAGCGTCATCCACATGTAAAAATACGGCTAAAAATAAGGGAAGCGTTAATAATAAAGAAAAAAAAAAAGACAACGCTCAATAATACCAACTATGAACACGGCCACAACGTACTGACCGTGTTTTAAAAAAAAAACCATCCCTATATAGATACACATATATAAAAATCTATATATTCAGTTAAAAAAAAAACATCTTTGATAATGACTAAAAAAATAGCCGAAACTTTTTACACACTTTATGTCTGTAAAAGAAAACACTTGTACGAATGGAAAAAAATATGAATATAAAGCTTAATCGAAGTACCTTGTTAATCGATAAGAGGGATTGCTGCCAATACACACGCAGGCACACACACATACATATATCTTATATATAAAGTACAGTGTGTGTCTGTGTGTGTGTGTGTTTCCAAGCAACTCCACTTTCCCACTGGTACGATTTCAATGATTCTTAGCTCACTCAAAAACCGTAGCAAAGTTAGGCTCAGCGAACGATTTTCGTTGAGCTCAGATTCAGGTTGCCAGATTATGCGAGGTTAAAATATATATTAATATATTATATTCCATAATATACGTTTTACTTAACTAGCTATTATGTTTCTCTAACTCTTCAAACATTGAATGTAGAACTAATTCGAATTTCAATTTTCCCATCTTTACACTATATTAATTCTATCTTATAAATTGTCACATGTTCTATCACCCATGTAATAACAATAAATGTTTGTACGTTTATGTTTGTATGTTTATGTGCTGTCTTTAAAGTAAATGGCAGCAGAAGAATTATCGTTGAACTTTTAAAAGGTAATCTTAAACATTGATTCAATACTTAAATGTAGAGATCGATTTTGAGTTCTTCTATAGTTTATTGATGCCTATCACATCTACTCCTCCCTAGCTATTGTGATAATGGCCAAACCAAGAATCCGCCACAGAAGTTTGCTTAAATGCCTTCAATAGGACGACTTTTAAGCTAGTGTATATATATATATATATATATATATATATATATAAGCATAAAAAATGCCTTAAAATAATTGTCGGACTTTGTTCATTTCATGTGTGACGTCATTTGTTTGCATTTGGATACGCATCGAGCAGATATGAATGTACGAGAGATAATCATGTAAAATTGTAGTTTAAAAACAGTAAAATCGACCTTGTTGACCGAAGGGCTCCTCTGTGGCTAAATCAGTAAAGCAAGTCTTGGTTTCTTACGGGATACAGGTTCGATCCCTGTCGGCGGGTGCATATTTCTTATGAATATTTCTCGGACATTCTGCCCGGTAAATGTCGTTAATACTGTTTATTATAAACTGATCATTTACTTAAATATTTGCATCTATAAAAAGATCGTATAAACATAAAAAAATGTCTTAATATATATATATATTTTGAACAATAAGAAAATTAAAAATTAAAAAATTAAAATCATTAGACACACTGGGTTGTAGATTAATATTCTTTCGTTTTTTTATTATTATTATTATTATTATTCCATTTAGATTCCTCGACTAGTTTCGACCGAAATGGCCATCATCGGGAGGCGAAATATTTCTGCTTGCTGTTGGCAAGGAACTACAGATATATATATATAGATATATAGATATATATATATATATATGTCTTAAAATATAAATATATATATATATATATATATATATATATATATATATATATATATATATATATATAAGTGAACGTTGAAGTCAATACTGAGAGACGATAGACTGCTTCATGCTAGACACTATCATCAGGCCTCATGTGCTGGGTCTTTTCTCGTCTATTTATATATACGGGTGAGTGGTGCATTGTGGGTAGTCCATTCTAATGGTTATTTTGGCGGGAGTGGTTTATTTATTCACTTATTTATTTATTTATTTGGATTAATTTATTTTGCTTGTTTTTTTTTTTTATTTTTTTCGGTTTTCGATGTTTTAGTAAAGTAGAAAAAAAATTTTTTGAGATAATCAATCGCAATGGATAAATATAGTAAAATAACAAATTAACAAACCAGTCCGTCAAAATAACAATTAGAACAGACTAAAATCCAAAAAATTGGACGAAAAAATAGCTTTGATTACCTTCCCAGACCAAAACAAACTATCAAATAAACGATCAAAACTAATCTCAAAATTTATTTTTATTACTATTACTACCCTTAGTAGTTTATGAAAAGCCAGAAAATAGTTTAAGATTTTAAGAAATTTTAGGAATATAATAATGATTTAGTAATAGAAGTCTTAATAATTAACGTATATCTTCTGGGAGAAGAGGTGAATTCATAACTTTTCCAAGGGTATTTATAAGTTAATATAATGAACCCAACTGGAATTGGAACATCTCAGAGTTGTTATACATCACCCACTATATAAACAGTTGCCCTACTACTAGTATATTAGGTATCACCAACCAAAAGTTTCATGTCTATATAAATTCTCATGAGTTGAATTAAATTGAATAAAACGGCTACAAAGTCAAAATTGTTCTTGAATCTGCAAGAAAATCAACAATGGGTGTTATCTAATTAAAAGAAAATCCGAACAAAAATAAAAATAATCAGATCAAGATAATTTTATGGAAAATAGTTAAATTAATTGTTAATTGATTAAACTACGCCAAAAATAACCTAATTTCATTTTTTTCAAAATGCATTTTTCTAAGACGCTTGGCTTGCATCAGTCAGTAGGAGTCCAAGGGAAATATATATGTAAAACCCAGTTTAAAATTGTAGGAAAATCAATAGATTTAAGTAGTATTACTATGATCTCGATTCTGTGCAAAAATAGGTTAACAATTATCTCAAATTCAAATTTCTACATTAGCATTTGTTGACCAATCAGCGAGATTTCAGACGTAGCTCAAAAGCTTTGAAAAGCAGACAACCATTTCTACGCCGTATACTAAGAAAATGAAAGCTCACACCCACGAAAATAATTAACAATCTTTTCCCTCCTAAAAATCAATATAAAAAATTGGGAAATATATTTATTAACCAACAAAACTTTAGTAAATATATCTTTTAACTTTTGGGATCCGAAATTTTACGATAAAAAGCTTATCGTAAATAAATAAACTAATATTCAGTGTAGTCCGAGCAGCATGTGAATATGACTGACGTCTCAAATTTCGATTCCTCAAAACACTTATTGAGTGCTAAAGTTCCTTTGGTAAAACTATTACTCGCTGTAAAAGTATTTAGAGAAACCGGTTTGCACGGTTTATATGACGAAAACACAAAGCGACAAAAAAAAAACATATCCGTATGAACCTTGTTTGCGCTTATTGTCCTAAAAGGAAGGCGAAGAATCATCTGAACGAGAAACTCTATAATCTTATTTCTTTCAACTTAAAAGAAAACAAAAATATTTTTATTTCAATAATAAAATTATTTGTTGAATTTGTAGAATTGTGTTTGAATGTTATTTCTTTTCTTCGGTTTTACGCATTTTACCCCCTGCATATATATATATATATATATATATATATATATATATATATATATATATATATATATATATAGTGATAATTAGTATGTATAATTCTAAAGAGGATATACATCCAAAGAGAGCTCAATCTAAGAACAGAACAAATAATAATGATGATGAAAACAGGGACTTTAGAAATCCATGGTAATATTTTATTTCGCAAGATCAAATCGATCTCGCCACATTGATTTGATGAGACGAGATTTCTAAAGTATCCCTTTTCATCATTATATATATATATATATATATATATATATATATATATATATGAAGAAATATATTTTTAAGGTATGCCATATTTATAGGATAAAGTGCTCAATATCAGCGATAGAGCGTATGCAAATATAAAAGTAAATACTAAAGTCAACACTGATAGGCAAGAGAACGTTTCATGCTAAATGCAATCGTCAAGCCACATGCGTTGTATTTTTCTGACTATATATATATACGGGTCAGTGATGCATTGCGGTTTGTCTATTCCATTGTGGGTAGTCTATTCTAACTGTTATTTTGGCGGGAGTGGTTTGTTAATTTGTTTATTATTTACTTTATTTATTTATTTGGATTAATTTATTTTACTTGTTTTTGCTTATTTATTTTTATTTGCTTTATTCTTTTCAGTTTTCGATTTTTAAGTAACGTAGTAAAAATTTGTTTTCTTTCTTGCATTTTGAGATGAGTTCTGATCGTTTATTTAGTAGTTTGTTTTGGTCTGGGAAGGTAATTACGGCTATTTTTTCTCCAAGCAGAGTTTGAAGTTTTTGGATTGATTTTTGTTGGATGGTGTTCTTTTCCTTATTTTCCATGATATTTTTGGTGAGATTTTCTTTCTGCTTTTAATTTCCCAGACATACTTGGAAAGCACTTGGCTGTTCGCGTATTTACTATTTGTGAAATACGTTTTGTGTGCGTAGTTTCATTGTTTCCAGTGTCTTTCAGTTACTCTTATGTATATCTTTGCTTCGTTATTTGATGATTTTACCGTGTCTTGGTATATTACATTGTTTTGTAAGCAATTACCGTTTAAAGGACATTCGTTCTTTATTCTGTAGTTACAAATGGGTCTAATTTTTTCGGGTGGTTTGTTTATAGTTTTTTTGTTATACTTTTTTTTATTATTTGTACCATGTTCTCGGTGCAACTGTAGCTGATTTTTACTGTGTTATTGTTGAATATTTTGTGGAGAGTGCTTGATTCGAGGAAGTGTTCGTGTAAAAGTTTGATAGATATTTTTCCTATATTTGTGTTTACGTTTTTGTTGTATGGTGGGTTGAAGTATATAATGTTTCTCTTACTGTTGGCTTTTTGTCCCCTGTGGTGTGTATGTCAGTGTTGGGAATCCGCTATCTTTTAGGGCTGTTTCATAGTCTTTCTTAGCTTCGTTAAATATGGTTTCATTGGATGAATTGTCAGAAAGCGTGCGCTTAATCGATTTTGGTATCTGATTATCGAAGGCGGGTGATTGGAAGACGTGTGTATATACAGTGGTTTATCATTGGGTTTTCTGTATGATTTATATGTATCTTTTCTTAGGTTGAAGGTGACATCTAGAAAATCTACTTCGTTTAGGTTAGTTTTTTATGTCTATCTCGAAAACCATATTTTTGAAAATGTTTATTATTGCTTTTCTAGTTTTGTCTGTGTTTTGTTTGTTACAGTTTCTTAAGATTATGAATTTTGCTTGCGTTTTGTTTGCTATATCTTAATACATATATATATATATATATATATATATATATATATATATATATATATATATAAAAGGCTTAAACACTAATATTCCTCTTGGAATTTTTATTCTAAAAATATACATGTATGGGTATTTATATATTTTGCATATGTATGTATATTTACCACTAATATTATCTCTCTCTCTCTATATATATATATATATGTGTGTGTGTGTGTGTGTGTGTGTGTGTGTGTGTGTGTGTGTGTGTGTGTGTGTCTATTTTATACAGTAGTTCACCCAATAAAAGATTCGATTGTCACTCAAGATAGAGGATTACTGAATGAGATGAGTAAGAGGATGTGGAAGGAAGTGAAGATTATGAGGACAAGGATCATGACTTCAAGTGGTTAAGATTGCAATGTTCAGGAAAGCATCCACGTAGGAGTCTGATTCATGAAGTAGCATTTCATTTTCTCGCCTATTTAAGTTGAATATGGAGGAAATGAGACCGATTCAACTCCGTGGAGGTATCACGGCGTATACAAACTGTTCAGGGGTGAACAGGTGGAACTAAAAATGGAGCTCGCCTAATCATTTGCCATGGAAATAGCGATGGACCTGCGACGTGAGTGCGGGTGTCGATTCTAATTCATGTTATTCGCGCTAATTTTTATTTCCACGCTCATACACTGTAACATGCTTCTTTATTTCATAATTCAAAGACTTACGCTATTTACTTTAATCATTTCCCCTCTAGCAAGGCAATAAAGCCACTAAGACACAAGTGGTTACTGAGTGTGAAAGAATAAGAAAAAGAAAAACATTACTAATGAGCGGGAACAATAAAGGAAGAGGAATAAAAAGACAGAAAATAACGATTGACATTGCATTTAAATTTTTGAAAATCAATATTTGCTGGAAGGTATGGGGCCAGAAAGATGTTCCACAAGCGAGAAGGGCAAGAGAAGAAACTGTTAGCAAAGAACTTAGGGTTACATCTAGCCAAATTCAAATGTAAAATGTTGAGACCTAACTGCCAATCTAGTACTGCGCATAAATTCATAAAATCTAAGTACCATAGCGGAAAGGTCATCAGAACAATGACGATGAAAGTATTTATAGAAAAGGCACGGGGAAGCTACATTATGGCTCTGGGAAAGTGACTGAAGTCAATATGCCAGGTCAGGACCAACAACATTGCAGAATCTATAAAGAGAGCAGGAACGCCAGACCATATGTGGCAGCAATATTCGAAGCATGAACGAGTGGTAGAAATGTGTAAATTGTCTAACAGAATACAGTGAACCGACTCCTAGCGGCAGACCTAGCAATTGATTCAATATAATCTTTCCACTTCATGTCTGCAAAGAACTTTAGACCACGAAGATGCAACGAGTTAATCTCCTGGAGGTTAGCATCAGTCATGTTGATGGAAGGCAGAAAGAGGTCTCTCTGATGATTAAAAGAGAACAGTTTTGTTTTGGATGCGCTAAACTTAAGAAGCCATTCCTTGCCCCAGTTAACAGCAGATTTTAGGTCACTTTTGTGATCAGCTGCCAATTTGATTTTATCGAACCGACCAGTGTTACTATTAAGACAGGAGTAAATAGTTGTGTCATCAGCATAGATACCAACTAGAGGCGGTGTTAATCTATGGTGCCACTGCCTGGACATAAACTAAAACCCTTGAGTCCAATTTCGATGGTACCTATATTTGGATGCCGAGAGATATACTTAACAACTCCTGGAGATAAGATCCAACTAAACCACAGCTCTATGGGCCCATCTTTGATATTTCTACAATCGTAAGCGAATGCGCTTTGCAGGACACAGCTGGCGAGCAAAACAAGAACTTGCGTGTAATTTGCTGCTCTGGATACCTAGCCGTGGAGCAAGACGGGCTGGTCACTGAGCAATCACCTACATTGCCCAACTATGTTATGACATAGAATGCCAACTTAATGACATTCCGACCTTGATGCAGGACCATGATAGACTCAGGAATGTATGAACTAACTCGACAAAATATAAAGGTTGCACTGAAAGTAATGCTTTATATTTCATATTATATTATACTGTTTCACAATGTTAAAAGCGAACGTTTGTGTTATGACAGAAGAGGTTGTACCTTCCAGCCAATAACCCATATTTTTTTCTTTTTTTTTTCTTTTTAAAATTTAAAGGTTGCTCTGAAATTAATGCCTCCTATTTTATTTTGCTGTTTCACAATGTCAAATGCAGACATTTGTGATATGGCAGAAGAGGTTGTACCTTCCAGTCAATAACCCAAGATTTTCTTCTTTTTTTTTAAAATTTATGGGTTTTTCTCTGAAATTAATGCCTCCTATTTTATTTTGCTGTTTCACAATGTCAAATGCAGACATTTGTGATATGGCAGAAGAGGTTGTACCTTCAGTCAATAACCCATAATTTTCTTCTTTTTTCTTAAAATTTAAGGGTTGCTCTGAAATTAATGCCTCCTATTTTATTTTGCTGTTTCACAATGTCAAATGCAGACATTTGTGATATGGCAGAAGAGGTTGTACCTTCAGTCAATAACCCATAATTTTCTTCTTTTTTTCTTAAAATTTATGGGTTGCTCTGAAATTAATCCTATTTTATTTTTGCTGTTTCAAATGTCAAATGCAGACATTTGTGATATGGCAGAAGAGGTTGTACCTTCCAGTCAATAACCCATAATTTTCTTCTTTTTTTCTTAAAATTTAAGGGTTGCTCTGAAATTAATGCCTCCTATTTTATTTTGCTGTTTCACAATGTCAAATGCAGACATTTGTGATATGGCAGAAGAGGTTGTACCTTCAGTCAATAACCCATAATTTTCTTCTTTTTTTTTTCTTAAAATTTAAGGGTTGCTCTGAAATTAATGCCTCCTATTTTATTTTGCTGTTTCACAATGTCAAATGCCCTTTTTTGTTACCCAATGTCAAATGCAGTCATATGGCAGAAGAGGTTGTACCTTTCTTCTTTTTTTCTTTTTTTTTCTTAAATTTAAGGGTTGCTCTGAAATTAATGCCTCCTATTTTATTTTGCTGTTTCACAATGTCAAATGCAGACATTTGTGATATGGCAGAAGAGGTTGTACCTTCAGTCAATAACCCATAATTTTCTTCTTTTTTTTAAAATTTTCTTAAATTAATAATTTTGCTTTGCTGTTTCAAATGTCAAATGCAGACATTTGTGATATGGCAGAAGTTAGTTGTACCTTCCAGTCAATAACCCATAATTTTCTTCTTTTTTTCTTAAAATTTAAGTTTCTGAAATTAATGCCTCCTATTTTATTTTGCTGTTTCACAATGTCAAATGCAGACATTTGTGATATGGCAGAAGAGGTTGTACCTTCAAGTCAATAACCCATAATTTTCTTCTTTTTTTTTCTTAAATTTAAGGGTTGCTTTTTTTTCCTATTTTATTTTGTGTTTCAAATGTCAAATTTTGTGATATGGCAGAAGAGGTTGCTCTAACCCAAAATTTTCTTTTTTTCTTAAAATTTAAGGGTTGCCTAAAAATTAATGCCTCCTATTTTATTTTGCTGTTTCACAATGTCAAATGCAGACATTTGTGATATGGCAGAAGAGGTTGTATTTCAGTCAATAACCCATAATTTTTTCTTCTTTTTTCTTAAAATTTAAGGGTTGCTCTGAAATTAATGCCTCCTATTTTATTTTTGCTGTTTCATGTCAAATGCAGACATTTGTGATATGGCAAAAGAGGTTATACCTTCCAACCCATAATTTTCTTCTTTTTTTTCTTAAAATTTAAGGGTTGCTCTGAAATTAATGCCTCCTATTTTATTTTGTGTTTCACAATGTCAAATGCAGACATTTGTGATATGGCAGAAGAGGTTTACCTTCAGTCAATAACCCATAATTTTCTTCTTTTTTTTCTTAAAATTTAAGGGTTGCTCTGAAATTAATGCCTCCTATTTTATTTTGCTGTTTCACAATGTCAAATGCAGACATTTGTGATATGGCAGAAGAGGTTGTACCTTCAGTCAATAACCCATAATTTTCTTCTTTTTTTTCTTAAAATTTAAGGTTGCTTTTTAATGCCTCCTATTTTATTTTGCTTTTCACAATGTCAAATGCAGACATTTGTGATATGAAAAAGGTTGTATGCCTCAATAACCCATAATTTTCTTCTTTTTTTTTCTTAAATTTTTGCTGTTAATGCCTCCTATTTTATTTTGCTGTTTCAAATGTCAAATGAGACATTTGTGATATGGCAGAAGAGGTTGTACCTTCAGTCAATAACCCATAATTTTCTTCTTTTTTTTTCTTAAAATTTAAGGGTTGCTCTGAAATTAATGCCTCCTATTTTATTTTGCTGTTTCACAATGTCAAATGCAGACATTTGTGATATGGCAGAAGAGGTTGTACCTTCAGTCAATAACCCATAATTTTCTTCTTTTTTTCTTAAAATTTAGGGTTGCTCTGAAATTAATGCCTCCTATTTTATTTTGCTGTTTCACAATGTCAAATGCAGACATTTGTGATATGGCAGAAGAGGTTGTACCTTCCAGTCAATAACCCATAATTTTCTTTTTTTTTTTCTTAAAATTTAAGGGTTGCTCTGAAATTAATGCCTCCTATTTTATTTTGCTGTTTCACAATGTCAAATGCAGACATTTGTGATATGGCAGAAAGAGGTTACCTTCAGTCAATAACCCATAATTTTCTTCTTTTTTTCTTAAAATTTAAGGGTTGCTCTGAAATTAATGCCTCCTATTTTATTTTGCTGTTTCACAATGTCAAATGCAGACATTTGTGATATGGCAGAAGAGGTTGTACCTTCAGTCAATAACCCATAATTTTCTTCTTTTTTTTTCTTAAAATTTAAGGGTTGCTCTGAAATTAATGCCTCCTATTTTATTTTTGCTGTTTCACAATGTCAAATGCAGACATTTGTGATATTTTGTACCTTCAGTCAATAACCCATAATTTTCTTCTTTTTTTCTTAAAATTTAAGGTTGCTCTGAAATTAATGCCTCCTATTTTATTTTGCTGTTTCACAATGTCAAACGCAGACATTTGTGATATGGCAGAAGAGGTTGTACTTCAGTCAATAACCCATAATTTTCTTCTTTTTTTCTTAAAATTTAAGGGTTGCTCTGAAATTAATGCCTCCTATTTTATTTTGCTGTTTCACAATGTCAAACGCAGACATTTGTGATATGGCAGAAGAGGTTGTACCTTCAGTCAATAACCCATAATTTTTCTTCTTTTTTTTCTTAAAATTTAAGGGTTGCTCTGAAATTAATGCCTCCTATTTTATTTTGCTGTTTCACAATGTCAAATGCAGACATTTGTGATATGGCAGAAGAGGTTGTACCTTCAGTCAATAACCCATAATTTTCTTCTTTTTTTCTTAAAATTTAAGGGTTGCTCTGAAATTAATGCCTCCTATTTTATTTTGCTGTTTCAAATGTCAAACCAGACATTTGTGATATGGCATTTTCTTCTCAATTTTTCTTCTTTTTTTTTTTCTTAAAATTTAAGGGTTGCTCTGAAATTAATGCCTCCTATTTTATTTTGCTGTTTCACAATGTCAAACGCAGACATTTGTGATATGGCAGAAGAGGTTGTACCTTCAGTCAATAACCCATAATTTTCTTCTTTTTTTTTTCTTAAAATTTAAGGGTTGCTCTGAAATTAATGCCTCCTATTTTATTTTGCTGTTTCACAATGTCAAATGCAGACATTTGTGATATGGCAGAAGAGGTTGTACCTTCCAGTCAATAACCCATAATTTTCTTCTTTTTTTTCTTAAAATTTATGGGTTGCTCTGAAATTAATGCCTCCTATTTTATTTTGCTGTTTCACAATGTCAAACGCAGACATTTGTGATATGGCAGAAGAGGTTGTACCTTCCAGTCAATAACCCATAATTTTCTTCTTTTTTTTCTTAAAATTTAAGGGTTGCTCTGAAATTAATGCCTCCTATTTTATTTTGCTGTTTCACAATGTCAAACGCAGACATTTGTGATATGGCAGAAGAGGTTGTACCTTCCAGTCAATAACCCATAATTTTCTTCTTTTTTTCTTAAAATTTAAGGGTTGCTCTGAAATTAATGCCTCCTATTTTATTTTGCTGTTTCACAATGTCAAATGCAGACATTTTGTGATATGGCAGAAAGAGGTTGTACCTTCAGTCAATAACCCATAATTTTCTTCTTTTTTTTTTCTTAAAATTTAAGGGTTGCTCTGAAATTAATGCCTCCTATTTTATTTTGCTGTTTCACAATGTCAAATGCAGACATTTGTGATATGGCAGAAGAGGTTGTACCTTCAGTCAATAACCCATAATTTTCTTCTTTTTTTTTTAAAATTTATGGGTTGCTCTGAAATTAATGCCTCCTATTTTATTTTGCTGTTTCACAATGTCAAATGCAGACATTTGTGATATGGCAGAAGAGGTTGTACCTTCAGTCAATAACCCATAATTTCTTTCTTTTTTTTCTTAAAATTTATGGGTTGCTCTGAAAATAATGGTGTTTCACAATGTCAAATGCAGACATTTGTGATATGGCTTCAGTCAATAAATAATTTTTTCCCAATAACCCATAATTTTCTTCTTTTTTTCTTAAAATTTAAGGGTTGCTCTGAAATTAATGCCTCCTATTTTATTTTGCTGTTTCACAATGTCAAATGCAGACATTTGTGATATGGCAGAAGAGTTGTACCTTCAGTCAATAACCCATAATTTTTTTCTTCTTTTTTCTTAAAATTTAGGGTTGCTCTGAAATTAATGCCTCCTATTTTATTTTGCTGTTTCACAATGTCAAATGCAGACATTTGTGATATGGCAGAATAACCCATAATTTTCTTCTTTTTTTCTTAAAATTTAAGGGTTGCTCTGAAATTAATGCCTCCTATTTTATTTTGCTTTTCTGAATACAGACTTTGTGATCCTTCAATAACCCATAATTTTCTTCTTTTTTTCTTAAAATTTAAGGGTTGCTCTGAAATTAATGCCTCCTATTTTATTTTGCTGTTTCACAATGTCAAATGACATTTGTGATATGGCAGAAAAAGTTGTACCTTCAGTCAATAACCCATAATTTTCTTCTTTTTTTTTCTTAAAATTTAAGGTTGCTCTGAAATTAATGCCTCCCTATTTTATTTTGCTGTTTCACAATGTCAAATGCAGACATTTGTGATATGGCAGAAGAGGTTGTACCTTCCAGTCAATAACCCATAATTTTCTTCTTTTTTTCTTAAAATTTAAGGGTTGCTCTGAAATTAATGCCTCCTATTTTATTTTGCTGTTTCACAATGTCAAATGCAGACATTTGTGATATGGCAGAAGAGGTTGTACCTTCAGTTAATTTTCTTCTTTTTTTTTCTCTTAAAATTTAAGGGTTGCTCTGAAATTAATACCTTATTTTATTTTGCTGTTTCACAATGTCAAACGCAGACATTTTGTGATATGGCAGAAGAGGTTTACCTTCCAGTCAATAACCCATATATTTTCTTCTTTTTTTTCTTAAAATTTATGGGTTGTCTGAAATTAATGCCTCCTATTTTATTTTGCTGTTTCACAATGTCAAACGCAGACATTTGTGATATGGCAGAAAGAGGTTGTACCTTCCAGTCAATAACCCATAATTTTCTTCTTTTTTTTCTTAAAATTTAAGGGTTGCTCTGAAATTAATACCTCCTATTTTTTTTTATTTTGCTGTTTCACAATGTCAAATGCAGACATTTGTGATATGGCAGAAGAGGTTGTACCTTCAGTCAATAACCCATAATTTTTCTTCTTTTTTTCAAAATTTATGGGTTGCTCTGAAATAATGCCTCCTATTTTACCAAATGCAGACATTTTTGTGATATTTTCTTGCTCTGAAATTAATGCCTCCTTTTTATTTTGCTGTTTCAAATGTCAAATGCAGACATTTGTGATATGTAGAAAAGGTTGTACCTTCAGTCAATAACCCATAATTTTCTTCTTTTTTTCTTAAAATTTTAAGGGTTGCCTTAATGCCTCCTATTTTATTTTGCTGTTTCACAATGTCAAACGCAGACATTTGTGATATGGCAGAAGAGGTTGTACCTTCCAGTCAATAACCCATAATTTTCTTCTTTTTTTTCTTAAAATTTAAGGGTTGCTCTGAAATTAATGCCTCCTATTTTATTTTGCTGTTTCACAATGTCAAATGCAGACATTTGTGATATGGCAGAAGAGGTTGTACCTTCCAGTCAATAACCCATAATTTTCTTCTTTTTTTTTTTTCTTAAAATTTAAGGTTGCTCTGAAATTAATGCCTCCTATTTTATTTTTGCTGTTTCACAATGTCAAATGCAGACATTTGTGATATGGCAGAAGAGGTTGTACCTTCAGTCAATAACCCATAATTTTCTTCTTTTTTTTTTTAAAATTTATGGGTTGCTCTGAAATTAATGCCTCCTATTTTTATTTTGCTGTTTCACAATGTCAAATGCAGACATTTGTGATATGGCAGAAGAGGTTGTACCTTCAGTCAATAACCCATAATTTTCTTCTTTTTTTTCTTAAAATTTATGGGTTGCTCTGAAATTAATGCCTCCTATTTTTATTTTGCTGTTTCACAATGTCAAATTGACATTTGTGATATGGCAGAAGAGGTTGTACCTTCAGTCAATAACCCATAATTTTCTTCTTTTTTTTTTTTGTTTCTTAAAATTTAGATTTTATTTGGTTTCACTCAAATGACATTTGTGAATGGCAGAAAGAGGTGCCTTCCAATAACCCATTTTTCTTCTTTTTTTCTTAAAATTTAAGGGTGCTGTTTTATTTTGCTTGTTTTTCAAATGTCAAATGCAGACATTTGTGATATGGCAGAAAGAGGTTGTACCTTCAGTCAATAACCCATAATTTTCTTCTTTTTTTTTTTCTTAAAATTTATGGGTTGCTCTGAAATTAATTTTATTTTGCTGTTTCACAATGTCAAATGCAGACATTTGTGATATGGCAGAAGAGGTTGTACCTCAATAACCCATATTTTTTTTCTTTTGCTGTTTCTTTTTTTCTTAAATTTAACAATGTCAAATGCAGACATTTTGTGATATTCAGTCAATAACCATAATTTTCTTCTTTTTTTCTTAAAATTTATGGGTTGCTTCTGAGTCAATAACCCATAATTTTCTTCTTTTTTTTTCAAATGCTTTGTGAAATTTAAGGGTTGCTCTGAAATAAATGCCTTAATGCCCTATTTTATTTTGCTGTTTCACAATGTCAAATGCAGACATTTGTGATATGGCAGAAGAGGTTGTACCTTCAGTCAATAACCCATAATTTTCTTTTTTTTTTTGCTTAAAATTTAAGGGTTGTCTCTGAAATTAATGCCTTCCTATTTTATTTTTTTTCTTAAAATTTAAGTTTCACAATGTCAAATGCAGACATTTGTGATATGGCAGAAAGAGGTTGTACCTTCAGTCAATAACCCATAATTTTCTTCTTTTTTCTTAAAATTTAGGGTTGCTCTGAAATTAATGCCTCCTATTTTATTTTGCTGTTTCTTGTCAAATGCAGACATTTGTGATATGGCAGAAGAGGTTATTACCTTCAGTCAATAACCCATAATTTTCTTCTTTTTTTTAAAATTTAAGGGTTGCTCTGAAATTAATGCCTCCTTTTTTATTTTGCTGTTTCACAATGTCAAATGCAGACATTTGTGATATGGCAGAAGGTTGTACCTTCAGTCAATAACCCATAATTTTCTTCTTTTTTTTTCTTAAAATTTAAGGGTTGCTCTGAAATTAATGCCTCCTATTTTATTTTTTGCTGTTTCACAATGTCAAATGCAGACATTTGTGATATGGCAGAAGAGGTTAAAACCTTCAGTCAATAACCCATAATTTTCTTCTTTTTTTTTTCTTAAAATTTAAGGGTTGCTCTGAAATTAATGCCTCCTATTTTTTTTTGCTGTTTCACAATGTCAAACGCAGACATTTGTGATATGGCAGAAGAGGTTGTACCTTCAGTCAATAACCCATAATTTTCTTCTTTTTTTTCTTAAAATTTATGGGTTGCTCTGAAATTAATGCCTCCTATTTTATTTTGCTGTTTCACAATGTCAAACGCAGACATTTGTGATATGGCAGAAGAGGTTGTACCTTCAGTCAATAACCCATAATTTTCTTCTTTTTTTTCTTAAAATTTAAGGGTTGCTCTGAAATTAATGCCTCCTATTTTATTTTGCTGTTTCACAATGTCAAACGCAGACATTTGTGATATGGCAGAAGAGTTGTACCTTCAGTCAATAACCCATAATTTTCTTCTTTTTTTTCTTAAAATTTATGGGTTGCTCTGAAATTAATACCTCCTATTTTATTTTTGCTGTTTCACAATGTCAAATACAGACATTTGTGATATGGCAGAAGAGTTACCTTCAGTCAATAACCCATAATTCCTTTTTTCTTAAAAATTTATTTTATTTTGCTGTTTCACAATGTCAAATGCAGACATTTGTGATATGGCAGAAGAGGTTGTACCTTCAGTCAATAACCCATAATTTTCTTCTTTTTTTTTCTTAAAATTTAAGGGTTGCTCTGTTTCAAAACGCAATTTGTGATATGGCAGAAGAGGTTAATACCTTCCTCAATAACCCATATTTTAAAATTTTTGCTGTTTCCTAATTTTGCTGTTTCACAATGTCAAATGCAGACATTTGTGATATGGCAGAAGAGGTTGTACCTTCAGTCAATAACCCATAATTTTCTTCTTTTTTTCTTTTTTTTGCTCTGAAAAATTTATTTTATTTTGGTTTCACAATGTCAAATGCAGACATTTGTGATATGGCATTGTACCTTCAGTCAATAACCCATCTTCTTTTTTTCTTAAAATTTTATTTTCCTATTTTTATTTTGCTGTTTCACAATGTCAAATGCAGACATTTGTGATATGGCAGAAGAGGTTGTACCTTCCAGTCAATAACCCATAATTTTCTTCTTTTTTTTTTTAAAATTTAAGGGTTGCTCTGAAATTAATGCCTCCTATTTTATTTTGCTGTTTCACAATGTCAAATGCAGACATTTGTGATATGGCAGAAGAGGTTGTACCTTCAGTCAATAACCCATAATTTTCTTCTTTTTTTCTTAAAATTTAAGGGTTGCTCTGAAATTAATACCTCCTATTTTATTTTGCTGTGATATGGCAGAAGAGGTTAATGCCAATCCTATTTTATTTTTTTCTTTTTTTGCTTGAAATTTATGGGTTGCTCTTTAATGCCTTGTTTTTTATTTTTGTTTTCCAATGTCAAATGCAGACATTTGTGATATGGCAGAAGAGGTTGTACCTTCCAGTCAATAACCCATAATTTTCTTCTTTTTTTTAAAATTTGAGGGTTGCTTTTAATGGGTTGCTGTTTTTCTGTCAAATGCAGACATTTGTGATATGGCAGAAGAGGTTGTACTTCCTTTTTTCTTCTTTTTTTTTTCTTATTTTTTGCTCTGTTAATGCCTCCTATTTTATTTTGCTGTTTCAAATGCAGACATTTGTGATATGGCAGAAGAGGTTGTACCTTCAGTCAATAACCCATAATTTTCTTCTTTTTTTTCTTAAAATTTAAGGGTTGCTCTGAAATTAATGCCTCCTATTTTATTTTTGCTGTTTCACAATGTCAAATGCAGACATTTGTGATATGGCAGAAGAGGTTGTACCTTCCAGTCAATAACCCATAATTTTCTTCTTTTTTTTTTCTTAAAATTTAAGGGTTGCTCTGAAATTAATGCCTCCTATTTTATTTTGCTGTTTCACAATGTCAAATGCAGACATTTGTGATATGGCAGAAGAGGTTGTACCTTCAGTCAATAACCCATAATTTTCTTCTTTTTTTCTTAAAATTTAAGGGTTGCTCTGAAATTAATGCCTCCTATTTTATTTTGCTGTTTCACAATGTCAAATGCAGACATTTGTGATATGGCAGAAGAGGTTGTACCTTCAGTCAATAACCCATAATTTTCTTCTTTTTTTTTTCTTAAAATTTAAGGGTTGCTCTGAAATTAATGCCTCCTATTTTTATTTGCTGTTTCACAATGTCAAATGCAGACATTTTGATATGGCAGAAGAGGTTGTACCTTCCAGTCAATAACCCATAATTTTTTCTTCTTTTTTTCTTAAAATTTAAGGGTTGCTCTGAAATTAATGTCTCCTATTTTATTTTGCTGTTTCAGTCAAATGCAGACATTTGTGATATGGCAGAAAGAGGTTGTACCTTCCAGTCAATAACCCATAATTTTTCTTCTTTTTTTTCTTAAAATTTAAGGGTTGCTCTGAAATTAATGCCTCCTATTTTATTTTTGCTGTTTCACAATGTCAAATGCAGACATTTGTGATATGGCAGAAGAGGTTGCTCCTTCCAGTCAATAACCCATAATTTTCTTCTTTTTTTTTCTTAAAATTTAGGGTTGCTCTGAAATTAATGCCTCCTATTTTATTTTGCTGTTTCACAATGTCAAATGCAGACATTTGTGATATGGCAGAAGAGGTTGTACCTTCCAGTCAATAACCCATAATTTTCTTCTTTTTTTTCTTAAAATTTAAAAGTTTGCTCTGAAATTAATGCCTCCTATTTTATTTTGCTGTTTCACAATGTCAAACGCAGACATTTGTGATATGGCAGAAGAGGTTGTACCTTCCAGTCAATAACCCATAATTTTCTTCTTTTTTTTTCTTAAAATTTAAGGGTTGCTCTGAAATTTACCTCCTATTTTATTTTGCTGTTTCACAATGTCAAACGCAGACATTTGTGATATGGCAGAAGAGTTGTACCTTCCAGTCAATAACCCATAATTTTCTTCTTTTTTTTCTTAAAATTTAAGGGTTGCTCTGAAATTAATGCCTCCTATTTTATTTTTTTCACAATGTCAAATGCAGACATTTGTGATATGGCAGAAAGAGGTTGTACCTTCCAGTCAATAACCCATAATTTTCTTCTTTTTTTCTTAAAATTTAAGTCAAATTAATGCCTCCTATTTTATTTTTGCTGTTTCACAATGTCAAATGCTTTGTTTTTTCCAGTCAATAACCCATAATTTTTTTTTTTCTTAAATTTATTTTGTCTGAAATTAATGCCTCCTATTTTATTTTGCTGTTTCACAATGTCAAATGCAGACATTTGTGATATGGCAGAAGAGGTTGTACCTTCAGTCAATAACCCATAATTTTCTTCTTTTTTTTTCTTAAAATTTAAAGGTTGCTCTGAAATTAATGCCTCCTATTTTATTTTGCTGTTTCACAATGTCAAATGCAGACATTTGTGATATGGCAGAAGAGGTTGTACCTTCCAGTCAATAACCCATAATTTTCTTCTTTTTTTTTCTTAAAATTAATGCCTCCTATTTTATTTTGCTGTTTCACAATGTCAAATGCAGACATTTGTGATATGGCAGAAGAGGTTGACCTTCCAGTCAATAACCCATAATTTTCTTCTTTTTTTCTTAAAATTTAAGGGTTGCTCTGAAATTAATGCCTCCTATTTTATTTTGCTGTTTCACAATGTCAAATGACATTTGTGATATGGCAGAAGAGTTGTACCTTCAGTCAATAACCCATAATTTTCTTTTTTTTTTTTTAAGGGTTGCTCTGAAATTAATGCCTCCTATTTTATTTTTGTTGTTTCACAATGTCAAACGCAGACATTTGTGATATGGCAGAAGGTTTGTACCTTCAGTCAATAACCCATAATTTTCTTCTTTTTTTTTCTTAAAATTTAAGGGTTGCTCTGAAATTAATGCCTCCTATTTTATTTTTGCTGTTTCACAATGTCAAACGCAGACATTTGTGATATGGCAGAAGAGGTTGTACCTTCAGTCAATAACCCATAATTTTCTTCTTTTTTTTCTTAAAATTTATGGGTTGCTCTGAAATTAATGCCTCCTATTTTATTTTGCTGTTTCACAATGTCAAATGCAGACATTTGTGATATGGCAGAAAGAGGTTGTACCTTCAGTCAATAACCCATAATTTTCTTTTTTTTCTTTTTAAGGTTGCTCTTAATTTTATTTTTGCTGTTTCACAATGTTTAAATGCAGACATTTGTGATATGGCTTGTACCTTCCAGTCAATAACCCATAATTTTCTTCTTTTTTTTCTTAAAATTTAAGGGTTGCTCTGAAATTAATGCCTCCTATTTTATTTTTGTTGTTTCACAATGTCAAATGCAGACATTTGTGATATGGCAGAAGAGGTTGTACCTTCAGTCAATAACCCATAATTTTCTTTCTTTTTTTCTTAAAATTTATGGGTTGCTCTTGAAATTAATGCCTCCTATTTTATTTGTGTTTCACAATGTCAAATGCAGACATTTGTGATATGGCAGAAGAGGTTGTACCTTCCAGTCAATAACCCATAATTTTCTTCTTTTTTTTTCTTAAAATTTAAGGTTGCTCTGAAATTAATGCCTCCTATTTTATTTTGCTGTTTCACAATGTCAAATGCAGACATTTGTGATATGGCAGAAGAGGTTGTACCTTCCAGTCAATAACCCATAATTTTCTTCTTTTTTTCTTAAAATTTAAGGGTTGTCTGAAATTAATGCCTCCTATTTTATTTTGCTGTTTCACAATGTCAAATGCAGACATTTGTGATATGGCAGAAGAGGTTGTACCTTCAGTCAATAACCCATAATTTTCTTCTTTTTTTTCTTAAAATTTAAGGGTTGCTCTGAAATTAATGCCTCCTATTTTATTTTGCTGTTTCACAATGTCAAATGCAGACATTTGTGATATGGCAGAAGAGGTTGTACCTTCCAGTCAATAACCCATAATTTTCTTCTTTTTTTTCTTAAAATTTAAGGGTTGCTCTGAAATTAATGCCTCCTATTTTATTTTGCTGTTTCACAATGTCAAATGCAGACATTTTGTGATATGGCAGAAGAGACAGTTGTGAAATAATGCCTCCTATTTTATTTTGCAGAAATGTCAAATGCAGACATTTGTGATATGGCAGAAGAGGTTGTACCTTCAGTCAATAATTTTCCTTAAAATTTATGGGTTGCTCTGAAATTAATGCCTCCTATTTTATTTTGCTGTTTCTTCAAACGCAGACATTTGTGATATGGCAGAAAGGTTTTCCAGTCAATAACCCATAATTTTTTTTTTTTTTCTTAAAATTTATTGCCTGAAATTAATGCTATTTTATTTTGCTGTTTCACAATGTCAAATGCAGACATTTGTGATATGGCAGAAGAGGTTGTACCTTCAGTCAATAACCCATAATTTTCTTCTTTTTTTTTTTAAAATTTAGGGGTTGCTCTGAAATTAATGCCTCCTATTTTATTTTGCTGTTTCACAATGTCAAATGCAGACATTTGTGATATGGCAGAAGAGGTTGTACCTTCCAGTCAATAACCCATAATTTTCTTCTTTTTTTTTTCTTAAAATTTAAGGGTTGCTCTGAAATTAATTCCTTTTTATTTTTGTTTCTGTAAAAGACATTTAATATGGCAGAAGAGTTGCTCTTCCAGTCAATAACCCATAATTTTCTTCTTTTTTTTTTTTAAAATTTAAGGGTTGCTCTGAAATTAATGCCTCCCATAATTTTCTTTTTTTTTCTTAAAATTTAAGGGTTGCTCTGAAATTTATTTTATTTTGCTGTTTCACAATGTCAAATGCAGACATTTGTGATATGGCAGAAGAGGTTTGTACCTTCAGTCAATAACCCATAATTTTCTTCTTTTTTTTTCTTAAAATTTAAGGGTTGCTCTGAAATTAATGCCTCCTATTTTATTTTTGCTGTTTCACAATGTCAAACGCAGACATTTGTGATATGGCAGAAAAGGTTGTACCTTCAGTCAATAACCCATAATTTTCTTCTTTTTTTCTTAAAATTTAAGGGTTGCTCTGAAATTAATGCCTCCTATTTTATTTTGCTGTTTCACAATGTCAAACGCAGACATTTGTGATATGGCAGAAGAGGTTGTACCTTCCAGTCAATAACCCATAATTTTCTTTTTTTTCTTAAAATTTAAGGGTTGCTCTGAAATTAATGCCTCCTATTTTATTTTGCTGTTTCACAATGTCAAATGCAGACATTTGTGATATGGCAGAAGAGGTTGTACCTTCCAGTCAATAACCCATAATTTTCTTCTTTTTTTCTTAAAATTTAAGGGTTGCTCTGAAATTAATGCCTCCTATTTTATTTTGCTGTTTCACAATGTCAAATGCAGACATTTGTGATATGGCAGAAGAGGTTGTACCTTCCAGTCAATAACCCATAATTTTCTTCTTTTTTTCTTAAAATTTAAGGGTTGCTCTGAAATTAATGCCTCCTATTTTATTTTGCTGTTTCAGTCAAATGCAGACATTTGTGATATGGCAGAAGAGGTTGTACCCTTCAGTCAATAACCCATAATTTTCTTCTTTTTTTTCTTAAAATTTAAGGGTTGCTCTGAAATTAATGCCTCTATTTTATTTTGCTGTTTCACAATGTCAAATGCAGACATTTGTGATATGGCAGAAGAGGTTGTACCTTCCAGTCAATAACCCATAATTTTCTTCTTTTTTCTTAAAATTTAAGGGTTGCTCTGAAATTAATGCCTCCTATTTTATTTTGTTGTTTCACAATGTCAAAATGCAGACATTTGTGATATGGCAGAAGAGGTTGTACCTTCCAGTCAATAACCCATAATTTTCTTCTTTTTTTCTTAAAATTTAAGGGTTGCTCTGAAATTAATGCCTCCTATTTTATTTTGTTTTTCAATGTCAAAATTTAGACATTTGTGATATGGCAGAAGAGGTTAATACCTTCAGTCAATAACCCATAATTTTCTTCTTTTTTTTCTTAAAATTTAAGGGTTGCTCTGAAATTAATGCCTCCTATTTTATTTTGCTGTTTCACAATGTCAAATGCAGACATTTGTGATATGGCAGAAGAGGTTGTACCTTCCAGTCAATAACCCATAATTTTCTTCTTTTTTTTCTTAAAATTTAAGGGTTGCTCTGAAATTAATGCCTCCTATTTTATTTTGCTGTTTCACAATGTCAAATGCAGACATTTGTGATATGGCAGAAGAGGTTGTACCTTCCAGTCAATAACCCATAATTTTCTTCTTTTTTCTTAAATTTAAGGGTTGCTCTAAATTAATGCCTCCTATTTTATTTTGCTGTTTCACAAACGCAGACATTTGTGATATTGTGTACCTTCCAGTCAATAACCCATAATTTTTTTTTTTTTTTTTCTTAAAATTTATGGGTTGCTCTGAAATTAATGCCTCCTATTTTTATTTTGCTGTTTCACAATGTCAAATGCAGACATTTGTGATATGGCAGAAGAGGTTGTACCTTCCAGTCAATAACCCATAATTTTCTTCTTTTTTTTTCTTAAAATTTATGGGTTGCTCTGAAATTAATGCCTCCTATTTTATTTTGCTTTGTTTCATGTGTCAAATGCAGACATTTGTGATATGGCAGAAGAGGTTGTACCTTCAGTCAATAACCCATAATTTTCTTCTTTTTTTTTTAAAATTTAAAATTTAAATTAATGGGTTGCTCTGAAATTAATGCCTCCTATTTTATTTTGCTGTTTCACAATGTCAAATGCAGACATTTGTGATATGGCAGAAGAGGTTGTACCTTCCAGTCAATAACCCATAATTTTCTTCTTTTTTTCTTAAAATTTATGGGTTGCTCTTAATGCCTTTTTTATTTTGCTGTTTCACAATGTCAAATGCAGACATTTGTGATATGGGAGGTTGTTTCCAGTCAATAACCCATAATTTTCTTCTTTTTTTCTTAAAATTTATGGGTTGCTCTGAAATTAATAATCCTATTTTATTTTGCTGTTTCACAATGTCAAATGCAGACATTTGTGATATGGCAGAAGAGGTTGTACCTTCCAGTCAATAACCCATAATTTTCTTCTTTTTTTCTTAAAATTTAAGGGTTGCTCTGAAATTAATGCCTCCTATTTTATTTTGCTGTTTCACAATGTCAAATGCAGACATTTGTGATATGGCAGAAGAGGTTGTACCTTCCAGTCAATAACCCATAATTTTTCTTCTTTTTTTTTTCTTAAAATTTAAGGGTTGCTCTGAAATTAATGCCTCCTATTTTATTTTGCTGTTTCACAATGTCAAATGCAGACATTTGTGATATGGCAGAAGAGGTTGTACCTTCCAGTCAATAACCCATAGTTTTTTCTTCTTTTTTTATTTTGCTGTTAAAATTTATGGGTAGCTCTTCAAATTAATGCCTCCTATTTTATTTTGGTAGCTCTGAAATTAATGCTGTTTCACAATGTCAAATGCAGACATTTGTGATATGGCAGAAGAGGTTGTACCTTCAGTCAATAACCCATAATTTTCTTCTTTTTTTTCTTAAAATTTATGGGTTGCTCTGAAATTAATGCCTCCTATTTTATTTTGCTGTTTCACAATGTCAAATGCAGACATGGTAGGAGAGGTTGTACCATCCTGCCAGCCTGCTGTCTATTCTTTTGGCAAAATGCCGATAACAGTTGATTAAAATGACATATGACATGAAAATACATACGAAGCGGACATATGTCATTGAATTCGTCCATGCGGATACAATTAACATTTATTATGTCTTTCGGAAATCTTTCTCTAACCAACGGTTGTTATTGTCCGATCCCCGTCATCAG
Organism: Acanthosepion pharaonis; assembly: GCA_903632075.3. Lineage (NCBI taxonomy): Eukaryota > Metazoa > Mollusca > Cephalopoda > Sepiida > Sepiidae > Acanthosepion > Acanthosepion pharaonis. The sequence goes on along the minus strand of CAHIKZ030005210.1, from coordinate 144,519 downwards.
ATATGGTTTATATAGAAGGACAAACTGGACTCTCTCGCCTCGGGTTGCAACTAATCTAGAAGAAGGAAAACTCAGAATTCATACCGGCGTAAGAATGTTTTTCCTTGCATTGAAGAAAGGTCAGGCACATTCATGATACTCTCCCAGTCGTCCTGCTCCGCACTTTGCCATTGAAACCTAGAGATGATACCAATAAAGAGGATACCAATAAGCGGGCCCGGACCTACGCAACCCCCAATCCTCCATGGCACTTCAGGACGTGAGCGATTATGGGTCTCTACAACCTCCTATCCATCGTAACTCTTAGCAGCATTTTTTTTTTCCTTTTTTTCTTTTTAAACCATAAGGCTAGCTCTGAAAGTAATGGCTCATCTTTATGAGAAGGCCAAACTGGGCTTTCTCGCCTCGGGTTGTCAACTAATCTATTTGTTTGTTTGTTTGTTTAAAACTTAACGACCCATCGATTATCAAAATATCATTTAAGGTCAAACAGTTGTTTTTGGGTTTTTTTTCTTTTTCTTTAAATAAGGTTGAAATGCTTTCAAAAAGACTTTCTCTTTCCTTTCCTTCTTTTTCGATGTTGTCTTGCTTTATTTTTAAATTCACTGTTTTCAGAGGTGCGTTGTTCTTTGAAAATTTCTCACCTGGCAAGTATCAAAGATTCCCCTTTCATCATCAGACACCAAATAGGAATTATATTTTATTATATAGGCCAACTTTCCTAAGAAAGGTCAAGATCAAATTGGGGTTTGATTTTCGAAAAATTCTTTCAAGTTGTTCACGTTGTAAAATAATTTTCAAATATGTGCCATGTCACCGCAATCAAGCAGGAAGTACTTCACAGTATAAGCCTCCTGGCATGCTATGCATTCAGGAGGATCTTCGACTTTTAGGAGGAAGGAGTGAGTTATGTGCCTGTGTCCTATCCGAATACGGGATAAAACCACTTCTTATTTGCATGATTTTCTGTGTTCAGTTTGTTGTTTCTTTAGAGAGGGTCTGATTTTAAATAATTTGTTTTGACAGTTGTTCCAGTTGTCTTGCCATTTCTTCAAAATAAAGTCATTTATTAGGGGGTTATAGTCAGTGTATGGAACTTTTATGTTACTTGTGTTAAGTTTCAGAGAGTTTTTTGCAGCCACATCAGCTTTTTCATTTCCATGAAAACCAGAGTGGCTGGGAATCCAACAGAAAATGATGGTTTTATTTTGTGAGATCGCATGTATTCTATGTAAGAGCAAAGGATTGTTTAATTTTTGTTTTTTTAATGATTCGAGTACTGATAATGAGTCTGCAAAAATAATGAATTTATTTGAGTTAAGTTTAGTGATGAGGTCTACAGCTAAATCAATGGCTGTAATTTTAGCACTAAAAATTGAGGAGTTGTTAGGTAATCTTTTCTGTAGAACAATACTTTTAAAGATAACCGCACATCCTACTTTGTTTTTTACTTTGGAGCCATCGGTATATATGTGGGCCCAATTTGGGTATTGTTCCAGAATATCATTTAGTTTTTCTATATAGTATAAGGGGTGTGTGTCAGATTTAGTGTTGGCAGCCAGTCTTAAAATGACTTTTGGTCGTTCCAATAGCCAAGGTGAATGTTTGGGTAGCTTGAATTCATGTATACTATTTTTGTCTATCAAGTGGTTTTATCATTTTTTCTATGTAAAGACCAAAAGGTTTGATAACATTTTCTTTTTTGTCAAACAGATGTTTATAGTTTGGGTTGAATGTGCATTGATAGGCCGAATTTGATGGATTGGATTTGAGTTTTAGGTAATATTGTATAGCTAATTTCTCACGTCTCAGTTTTAGAGGAGCCTCATGAGCTTCAACATATAGGCTTTCTCTGGGAGATGTTTTAAAGTCACCAAGAGAAAGTCTTAGACCTGTGTGGTGGATGGGGTCAAGAATTTTTAGGTAGGATTTCCTGGCCATACCATATATGAAACTTCCATAATCCAATTTGGATCTTATTAGTGTTCTGCGTATTTTTAGTAGTGATATCCGATCTGCTCCCCATTCTGTGTTAGCTATAACCCGCAAAAGTTGTAGTGTTTTGAAACATTTTTGTTTTAAGTATTTCAGATGGGGAATGAATGTGAGTTTTTTTATCAAATATTATTCCCAGAAATTTGTGTTGTTCAGTCATTTCTATTTCAGTTTCTTCTAATTTAAGTGTTGGGTCGTTGTGCATTTTTCTTTGATTACAAAAATGCATACACTTTGTTTTGGTTTGTGAATAATAATAATGTTTGAAACCATTTTCAATGGTCCATTGATTTATTTTATTTATGCATATCTGCAGTTGACGTTCTGGGGTATGCATATTTTTTGATCTATGGCAAATTAAAAGATCAACTAATCTAGGAGAAGGAAAACTTTGAATTTAAACATGTGTCGTGAAGCGTAGGAATGGTATTCCTTGCATTAACGTTTGGTCATGTCACTCATAGTACTCATGGTACTCCACCAATCGTCCTACTCCGCACTTTGCCAATGAAATGCCTGCTCCACCTCTCCTCCTCCTTCAATGTGCCGTGGCCCTTCCTATCCCGCGTAGCCTTTCGCAGCATTTCCCCATTTGCCTAGTCCCCGACCCACCATTCCATCACTCATTCACACAAGCTCGTCAGATAGGTGGCCCGTTGCTTTCCGGTATCTTTCTAGCCCTCTATATGCCCTGTGAGTGTTAAGTTTTCCAAACTCTCTTTCCTCATTATACCTGGTGTAACAGCTAAACTTTCGAAATTGTGTAACAGCAAAATTGTCCAAATTGTGTAACAGCACAGTTGTCCAATTGTTACATTAAGCTTCAAACAATTGTATCTTAGAAATGATTAAATATATTTTACTGAAATTTTCCGAGGTTTTTATAACACTATTGGACTCTACTTTGAACAATAAGAATGTAGAATCTTGGAAATGATGATCCCTCTTGCTGTCGTGACCTCCTGTTTCAGTTTTCCTCTATACTGTTTTTAAATTTATTCACCGTCCACTTGATGTTTCTTGAATGGACTTTGAAGATGGAAGCCAGAGTATAAATGTCATAGTATTACTGAAGGCTTGAATGAGCTTTTTCCTCTCACCATTGCTCAGTTGGGAAGACATAATGGGGTTGCTACGAAATGATTTTAACCTGTTCTCTTTCTAGCTGAATAACTCAAAGGGTTTTTCACTGATTCTTATGAGAAATGGTGTCAAGATGGCTAAATGTCTCATCTGAAAACCTGGAAAAAAAGAAACTCAATTAGTTTGGTGTTTTTTTTTTATAGATATGAAATATACACGATTTGAACAATTTTGCTTTTAAACCCGGTATATATATATATATATATATATATATATATATATATATATATATATATATATATATATATATATATTCCCTTAACTTCCGGTGTTCGTATATAATGGTTGTAGAGCCAACTAAAATCTCCCATCCTACCTGCCTGAGGAGACATAACGGTCGAAACCTAGGTAGCGTGGTAACGTGAATTTTGGTGTTCTGTATTATATATATATATATATATATATATATATATATATATATATATATATATATATATATATATATATATCGAAGAAATCTCTACTATCCCTTATGATTCTGATTATAGGTGTTCATTTGGATTTTTTGTATAGGAGTAGATGTTTATTCCTCGTTCCCTGTTCAGGATTGGATTTCCGGTTCCTTCTAAAGTCTACTTTAACTCTATACTTCTAACGTCTTCGAGTTCTGGGTATAACGATAAACTACATCCGGCAGCAAGACCTCTGATCAAGAGACTGGAGGTTTTGAGGAGCTTGAAACCACGCCTTAATTGCTGTTGTTCCAAGGTTCAACCTGACCAGCGTGTTTGCACTCGTTAGAGCCCCATGGGCAAATAGTGACCCCACCCAGGAAATAAAAACAAAAGGGAATGAAAGCATAAAAATATATTTTCATAGTAAAAATACCAGCAATATATTTTTATAGTAAAATGTAAAATGACCAACAATACATATTCATAGTAAAATGACATATGCATATCAAAATGACCAACAATGCATTTTATCTGTAGTTGAAGGCATATAATCGCGTTCAAAATATTTAGATTTCGGCATTAAATAACCCATAGAGGTGTTGATATGCCGCTAAACAAAATCAACCAACCAAAATCCAAATATCTAGATTTCGGCATTAAATAACCCATAGAGGTGTTGATATGCCGCTAAACAAAATTAACCAAACCAACCAAATCTAACGTCTCTGCTTAAAACTTTCATTTACTATTTATTTACATTTTTTCCTCAATGGGAGTAGATAGGTTTGCCTATCGCCCGGTTCGCACTCCTCGCCTGTCTTTTGAACAGGAGTAGAGGTTTGTTTACTGGTTAGTAGATGGTTTCCGGTTCCCTCTAAAGGCCTTTCCTTCTCTTTCACTTCCGGCCGTTCCTTGCGTCTTGGTAACATTATCACTTTGATTGGGGTGGTGCCCCTTACTCTATAACACTCGAGTGGCTCTTGGGATTTGTACCGGATGGGCATCAGTGTGTGTGTAACATTTTCTTTAATACTTCCCTTAAAAATATCCACTCAAACACAAGAGAACCGTTATCTTCATTACTTGTTTACGGATATCTCGTCTAGTTCTTATTTTTAATACTGCTCAGTTATTGCTCGTCTTATTTCCAGTGGGTTCAAGTAAGCACTGCCCGGCCCAGGGATTGAACTCACAATTACTATGTCATCAAATTCATGAACCAACTTTTAATTCATTGGACTATTGTCCCGTGCCGAAGGGCACAACGACCAAAAGATGGTGATATTAGTCCAGATGTAAATAAAGATGATTCTTTATCTCAGACATTTAGACAGTAATTAGTTAATGGAGTTTTTTTTTTTTTTTTTTTTTTTTTTGGCTTGTTTATATAGTAAATAATAAATCTAAGATATTTATTCGGATCATTAAGTGATATGAACCGGCGAATTATATATATATATAACAAGAACCAGCTCAGATTTCCCTCCAAACCAGACAGCATCCTACACCATTGCTCCAATCCTTCCATGTTTCACAGTCACCTGCAGATATTCAGTGTTCCAAATCTCATTCTGATTTCTCCAAATATAAACCTGTCTCGAATTCGAATATTGACAGAATTTACTTTCATTTGATCAAATTACAGACTGCCAAAATTCATAATCTTTACTCTCGAATTTTCTCGCCCAGTCCATACGCCTGTTCCTGTTAACCTCTGAAATCAAGGGCTTCTTTCTTGCAACTCTTCTTTGATAGCCTAACTCTTTCAGAGTCTTTCTCACCGCATCTGGTGACATTTTCATGCTCTTTGTCGCTCTGACGACGGTTTCCGATATCTTCCATCTTCAGCACCCTTTTCGTTCACTCGGACACCATGCTTAGTCTTCCTGCACGTTGTTCCACACGACAATTCCCTTCTTCATTAAATTTCTTCACAACATTATTAACTGTTTGATTATTGACCGAGAAAACCCTAGCAATTTCTCTATTTGACTTGCCACACTGATGCCATCATATTATTTGCCCTTGTTGAAATTCACTAATTTCCTTACTTCCACGATCTTTCATTGCAAAATATAAGTCAACTATCGTTCATAGATGAGAGTAACTTGATACTAACACGGTATGTCATAAAAAAAAAGAGACGTTATTAAACAAGCCGAAATTGCTGTAATCAAGGTTGGTTAAAAACTTATAGCCTACTGCACGCCAAGTGCATAAGTTTTCAGATTTTTCCGGCTATTTGTTTTACAGTCTAATTTGATCTTCAAAAATTTAAATGCAATGTCAATTGTTATCTGCTGTCTTCTTGATTACTCTTCCATTATTCTCCCTCTTTAATAATATATATATATATATATATATATATATATATATATATATATATATATATATATATATATATATAATGAAAAACAGACCACTTTTAAGGTACCATTACAATAATTTTATTCACCAAAATCCTTTTTAAGGGACTCCGGATCATCAGGTAACACTTCCAACAATGAAACGAAAGGAAAAATGGGATTAGAAATTGATGGGTAGTGTAATTTTTGTAATTTAACAGGGGGTGAGAGTGGCAGTTACAGAGACAAGATGGAGTATAGGGAGGGGTTAATTTCATATCTCTCTTAAGTATGCTTTATATTGGGGTAGGAGGAGTGACCGAACCTTGACCTATTTAGACGGTTAACTTAACGGAAATGATATGTAGGAAAGGGAATGGAGAAAAGAAGGGGAAAAAAGAAGGGAGATAGACGATAGTGATACAGATATATCCAAATGAGTGTTACGGCAAAGAGAGAGGGGGAGAGGGAAGTGAATCGAAAGAGGCTGTAAATATTAGCTCTGTATTCACATTGAGCTCTCTGGATTTCATCCTCCTTGGAATTACCCATTCGGTTTACCAAGTTCTTCATAACTTAACTATATATATATATATATATATATATATATATATATATATATATATTGATTATAAATATCCAAGTCTGCTCGTTATATTGTATAGAAAGTGGTAACAAAAATATTCTTTGTACTTTTTACATTTATTTTATTTATTTCAGTTGGCATGTTGGCACTCGCTCTGAGGTCATTAACGTCTGTTGGATTTGAAATTTAGCCCAGTAAAAAAAAAAACAAACAAAAAAACACACAGTTCAATATCAAAAGAATGTTACGGGGCGGGTACAGTGATTTCTAAAAAAAAAAAAAAAAAAAAAACTTTATTATCCTCCAACATGAAAACTGTGAGTTATTTCAACATGGTTTTGCCAGATTCGCCCAGAAGTCGTAAGGTGGCGCTGTTAAACTTCCTGTTTTCGTCCTCTTTTTCCTTTTCCCCTCTAACACGTGGTAGAGGTGACACGAGCACGGTACGTGTCCTCAATAGGAAGATATCTTTTCCTGGGTGACTGAACTTTTTCACACGCACATACGCAGGCACGCATTTCAATTAGCATTTGATGATTACAGAGTTGTGCTATCGGTGAGGAAAATGTATATTTATTATTGGTAGTATATATATATATATATATATATATATATATATATATATATATATATATATATAAAAAAAAATATATACATATATATGTGTGTGTGTGTGTGTCGGAGATATGGATGAAAATCCGACAAATCCGACTTGATTTAAGAATTTTAAAAGGAACCATTTCTATCGCTTTGGATCGCACGTGCCGACAGAAATTTGGTTGAATTCCTCATAGCTTCAAGAAATGTCACAAGTCAGTTATTCCAAAATACTTCAATATTGAAGAAAATATTGAATTTTTAAAAAATATTACCAAATTTTAAAATAAAGAAAAAAAACGGATTACGCTCTTCAATATTAGAAAGAATTTGTGATAGCCCCAGAAAATAACAAAAATCCGCTTTTGCCTCGTTTAAGACATTCAAATTTTTGAAAATTAATTCGAAACTTATAACATTGTATGCTGTCAAAAAATTTGAATGTTTTTTTTTTTAATTCTTCTCCTATCTGATAAAAACACTCTACGCCGGACAAAATTTAACTGACTCTGTAAAAGCCGCAGAAAATTTTTAAAATCTTTCCTTTTCTGTATTTCTCTTGGAAAAAATGGCCTTCAGATTGTTGTTTACTGGGACAAACGATGGCTTGTCAATTTTAACGCCTCCAAAACTAAGCTGCTCTCTGTTAATAATACGAGCGATCCTTTTCCGCCTTCCATCAGTATGGCTGATGCTAACCACCAGGAGAGGTACGCGTTGTGGCTTCTCAAATTTTTAACAAAGAAAAATTAACGATGAGTGAAGGTAGTTAAAATAATAGCGGTGTGAAGGGAAAAACCCGTCCTTTTGACACTTCTGTGATTTGTCAAGGAAATTTATTGAATATGCTAAAACTGTGATGAAAATAAAATTTGATTTAATTTGCGAAAGTCCAGAAAATCTAATTTTCAATAGTTACCCTTAAATTCTGAAATATGTTAGAATGCATTCAGTTTTTAGTAACTATATCGAAACACCTTTTTCTATGTGCCGTGTTTCTTCAGGACGTTGGCGATCATGACTCTCCACAATTTCCTGTCTTTTCTAGCTCTTAATAACTCTTGTCTTTTTGACATTTCTCCCAAATCCTGCTCTGCCGTCTATTTACTAAAGCCCACCAGGCTGTGCATTGCTTTTCTACTGCTCTCTTACTTTCAACCTGTCTTGTGTGTATCAAATTTTCCAAGCCCTCCTTCCTTATTATGTGCGCCAGAAATTTCAACTATCTCTTTCTGATGTTAAGCATAAATGTCCTTTTTGTTGCTATTATCTTTAGAACTTCGCCGTTGCTCACTTGTTCGGTCCATGGTATTCTCAGCATCCTTCTGTAGAACCACATTTCTATTGCTTCAGGTATCTCTTTATCTGTTAGGAGAGGGTCCATCATTCACTGCCATATGAATATGATATTGCATAACAGTTCAGTACTCTTTTCTCTGCTTCTAAAGATATTTTTCTGTTTCTTGATACTTTGCTCAGCTTTCGGAAGGCATAATTTGCTATTCAAATAGAAATGCTATGGGCCGCTCAAAAGTTCACTAAATTTGCAAGACATTCGAAAAATTCAAAAATTTATGAACTCTGTAAAAGACTCAGAAAATTCGAAAAAATTTTATTTATTTAGTAACTTTTGAAATATTTAAGAATATATTGAATTTAAAAAATGAAAAAAGATATCCAGACTAATAGCGCCTCACACCGGGAAAAATTTGACCGAATCTGAGAAAATTTCATAAAATACAAAAAAATTCTGTTTTTCCCTCATTCTCACCATTTAAGGTTAGTCTTGAATACATACAGTTTTTAGAATTAAAAAAAATCTGCTGACGTCTGAGTTTGACCGAATTTATGAAACCCTTAGAATATACGATAAGTCCTTTTTTTTCTTTGCTCAGCTTAAATTTCTGAAATATTTTAAAGAAAAAAAATTCAATTTTTTTTTTTAACATTTTCGAATCTGATAACGCCTTTCGCCAGACAAAATTTCACTCAAACTGTAAATCTAGAAAACTGCTAACAATTCACTTTTTGATAGCTGGATAGTTCTGAAATAGCAAAAAAAAAAACATTGAGTTTATTTGGATACCCTCATCCGAATCTGATGAGACTGTATTCCAGATAAAATTGCAACGGATCTGTTAAGACTAACAATTCACTTTTCGATAACTCTCCTTAAATTTTGATAAAATTTCTCCAAATCTATAAAAAACACTTAGAAAATTTGAACGTATACATTTTACGTATTTCTTCTTCATGTCTGAATTATTTAAGCTAAATTTAAAACGTTGCGTATTTTTCGTAATCTGTATGGATGTACGCGTTGAGTAATGATTATCGTCACAGAAAAGGGTATTAGAATACAATGTTCAAATACCAGCCGTGACTATTGTTTTCGCCATCGGGTTGCTATCATTGGAAAGACATGGAGTCATCTTTTCTCTCCGGGGTCCGAGCTAGGCGTTAATAACAGGACAGGCTGGGATCTCTAATTTTGGTTAGGAGAATGGAAAGTCTGTATTTAGAAACCATAGCTGTGACCCTCTGTCCCACAGTGAAGTATGAAAGATTTACATGTATATATATATTTGGTGTTTGTTGAAGACGAACGCCAAAGTTTCATCAAATCTGTGAAATAAATAAATTAATTAAATCAGAAATTACGAAAAAAACTATTTTCTTCGAGTTCTTTGTCAGATCTGAAATAACTTCTTTCTTTTTTTTTTTTAAGCGTTTCACCCCAAGCAAGGTGGGAAGCCACTAGCATGCAAGAGGTTACAGAGAGTTGGAGCGAGAGCAAATAGAAGTGACAAGAGGAAAGGATGAAGAGAAGGGATAGATCAGGGCAACTGGTGATGTCGATTGACATTACATTTGAATAGTTGGAGATTATAGCTATCAGGGAAACAGGAAGAGGGGAGGGAGTTCCACAGGCTAGAGGTGCGAGAGATGAAGCTATTGGAGTGGAAGAGACGGCTACATTTAGGAGTTTCGACAGTGAAAGGGTGTGAGCGGGATGCCAGCCTAGTTGAACGTTTAAATTCATGATGTTTGGGAACCAGCGAAAGCAGTTTATCGGAGCAGTTACCGTGAAAGTATTTGTAAAAAAGACAGAAGGAGGAATTTTTTTAAATGTCGGAAAACACCAACCGCAGGACAAAATTTCGCTGAATCTGTAAAAGTCAAAAAAAAAAAAAATTAACAAATATTTTCTTTGTTTTGGTTATTCTGAAGTTCTGAGGAAAAAAAAAAACTAACAAAAAACAAAAACAGAATTAAACGAATTTGATGGCGATCTACGTCTGCCATAATTTTATCGAATCTATGAAAACCTTGGAAAATACGAAAAAAAATCCTCGTTTCCATTTTTTTCCTTAAATTCTGAAATACAGTATAATCCCTCATATCCGGAATCCCTCATATCCGGAATCCCTCATATCCGGAATCCCTCATATCCGAAATATCATATATCCGGACATGATTTTGATGTGTATATTTGAACTATTTGGGTGATATGTAACTGATTTGAAATTTCTGTTTTTCAGGAAATTTACTTTGGATAATTGCTTATGCTTATTTCACCCTAATGGCTTGTATTGGTATTAAAGACAATGGAATTAAGAGGAAAAGAACAATTTTGGACTCATCGTAAAAAGTGGAAATTTTAAACAGACTAGACGCTGGTGAAAGTTCATTGTAGCTGAGTTCAACATAGATAAGTCAACATTCTATGATATAAAATCTTTCAAAGAAACTATTCTCCAGCGTTCACACAGTCACAATGAAGAAGGAAATAAAAAAAAAACATGATTGTGATGAAACCTGGGCTGAAATTGAAAAAGCTATTGAAAAGGTTATCAGTTTTATGAAAAGAAAGCCAGCATTCAGCTATGATGATTGCAATAACGCACGCAGAGTTAAAAAGTGTCATTCTTTTTTTAAAAAATTCAAGTGTTCAATTCAACTGAATGAATTCTTTAAGCTCAGCTTAACTATTAGTCTTTTTCCGATAAATTTTTGTTTTTATGAAACCTCATGCAAAGAAATGCAGGGACTGTTAACAAAGACGCGTTCTTGTTCATTCATTATTAACAGGGTTCTGAAAGGGAATGAAAATAAAATTAGAAAAAAAATTAGTTATAAACACATATTATAAGGGATGAGCAGAAATAAAAGTGACATTTTAAAAACATGGCCGATTTCACTGAAATGGTTAATTCTGGGACACCCTGTATTTAAAAAGGATTAGAAGAAATAACAAAAAGACAAAATTTATTAAGAGCTACGAATGACAGGAAAATGTGGAGAGCCATGGTCGCTTACGTGCTGAAGGGACACGGCATATAGAGAAAAAAAGAGAGAGAGAAAAAAAACTGTACATGATGCACGAAGGTGAATCAGTAAATATGTAACCAGACATGATATTTGTAAGTAGAATTTTGATCTGAAAGTATTATGTCGAAAATGAATTCGACTGAAAAAAAACAACAACATGGAAATAGTTGGTGAATGACCGGGTTGCAAAAGAAAATATCCTTCCTTAGCGACCCTCTCCACTAGGGTCAGATAAACACAATAATAACAGATAAGAATTATAACAACAACTTGTTTCGCTGTCGGCCAAAAAGCTTCTCGAGTATGAGGTGTGGGGATTTTTATAACACCTCTGCGCTTATCTCTTCCGCTAATCCAAATGGAAGGCGACTAAAGGGGAGGAGAAAGAAGCGTTCGCGCCTTAGGACTCCACGGTCGACATCGCTGCTCTAATCACGTAACTCTGTTCTTCATTATTTCTGACATATCTTACACATTTTTATTCTGCCATTTGTCCATGCATATCACATCTAGTCTGATGCTTATGCTATGTATTTAGAGATTCTTGATAAAGTCCACAGGAGAATCTGCAATGTTATTGGCCCTAACCTGGCATCTTGGTTTCAGTCACTTCACCCACCCCCGTAAAGTAGTTGTTTTTTTCCACAAATATTTTCATGGTAATTGTTCTGATAAGCTTTTCTCTTTAGTACCTCGACTTTATGAAATAATGCGTACTAATAGATTGGCAGGAAATGTCTCATCATTTTGCGGTTGAAATGGTGAGATAAAACCGTAAGTTCTATGCTAGCAGTTTCTTCTCTTGCACTTTTCACTTGAAGGTTACTGAGTGCGACGGAATTTAAGAAAAAGAAAAACATTATTAAGGAGAGAGAATAATAAAAGAACAGGAATAAAGAAGATAGAAGATAACGCTTGGCATTGCATTTAAAATTTTGGAGATTAGCCCACCCTCGTAACTAGAAAGAAACAATGCAGTTATTGATAAGAAGAGTTGAAATTAACGCATACAAGATTTTACAGCTCAAGCATCACTCTTAAATAGCCAGCCTATGAAGTTTTCTGCCCGCCCTCGTATCTGTCGAAATGAATCCGACTGGAAAGGCCAGCGTGGAGATAGTTGGTGAATGACCGGGTTGCAAAAGAAAACGCCCTTCTTTTGCGACCCTCTCCGCTAGAGTCAGTTCACCACAATAATAAAAGACAGGAACAGTAATAACAACTTGTTTCGGTGTCGTCCAAAAAAGCCTCTCGAGTATGAGGTGTAGGGATTTTTATAACATACCTCTACGCTCACCTCTTCCGCTAATCCAAATGGGAGGCGACTAAAGCGGAGGAGAAGGGGGCGTTCTCACCTTAGGACTCCCCAGTCGATATCGCCGCTCCAATCACGTAAGTATATTCTTCATTATTTCCAACACACAGGCAACAACAACAAAAAAGAAAAGAAAATAATGAGAAAGTACTGGTAACCCAGAGGGAAAACTGACATGAGCTAGGCTCCAGTCATGAGCCACCTGGAGGTAACAGTGGTTCAGGGTACCCTCATTCGTCACTTAGCCAAACTCAACTGCCGGTTGCAGTTTTAAGTCATACCCAGAACCAATGTCACTTAAACAGGGAGAAGACTAAGTCGACCGCTCCGTCTTCTCTGTGGAGCACAATCCGGGCAATAATATGTTTGTCTCACCGGCGGAGGTTTATCAGTGCCAACACACTGGAAATGGAACCACTCGTCACATGCGTCGCATCCAATCATATCCTGCTCTCCCTGTGACGCGTCACAGGCAGGGCACAACCAAATTGCCTCGTCTTCGTTGAGAGTCGAGCCAACAGATCTTAGGTGGCTAATGTGGGTGACAAGGCAGAACAATTGGTTTCAACCGGTTCATTGGAAGAAAGAGAAAGTTCCATGGGATATGTGTCACAAGGAATGGACCAATACATGACCATCCCCCTGCCTGACACGAACAAACCTCACAAAACCATCTCTTCCAGGGAGGCGCTCGATAATAGTGCTCAACATCCAAAAGAATCGTGGTTTTAGAGGGCTTTTGACCAGAATCATATCTTTCTTCCGAAGGCGGTTCTGGAATGGTATCTTGGATCGTCCCGGGGACCTCCATCTAAAGTCCAGAAGAACTCATCTAACCGTTTATTCCGGAGATTCATAGTTTCGAACAACCTTTTCTGGCTGTGAGAAGCCACGGTAGATAGATCTTACTTTTTTACTCATAGTAATCCAGGTATTTTATTGGGCCTTAATATATTCGGAGTGATGGCCACTAGTTGCCTCTCATAGGATTCTCAGTATATTAGGGGTTGATCGTTCACTGCCCTTTGGATGTCCGAGATAATTGTCAGAAAGGAAAAATAATCAACCTTAACCCTACCGATAACCTTGTACAAGCACGATTTTAATATATGAATACGAGGCTCCCAAGGCCGCTCCATACCAAGGATAAAACAGGTGAATTGTTTTCAATTTCATACTACAGGAAGCGAATTTGGCTTGATATTCTTGAAGCAAGGAAAGACGATCAAACAATGTTCCGCTGCCGAGAAAGGTTTTGGCATTAAGACAGTAAATCGCCTCAGAAACACCATACAAATTGGAGAATCTGAGAAGGGCCTGAGAAAAGGACAGAACGCTCATGTCAAGGACCACTTCGACATGTAGCGCATTCACGCATAAACAAGTGAACAAGGTACATTTTCCTCTCCGTGTCTCCCGCCTTCACCCAAAAGTGATGCGAGAAGACGATCCCCGTGTTCTTAAAGGGCAACTCAAATACTATAGGAAAATGTCGCAAGTTGGCCACGTTTTCTGGGGGCCCCAATCTGGTGTTATATTTCCTGCACTGGAAACAAGACGCTAATGAGCTCTTGACTGCCTGCCTTCTCTGAGGCATCAAGTAACCACTCCGCCTCAACTCCGCCAGAGTCGAACTCACTCCCAGATTACAACATCTGCTATGACAGTCCAAGATGATAAGCCGGGTGAGATGGTGCTTCTTGGCCAGCAACGGTGGCTTTTTAACTTCGTATCCAAAAGACGAAGACCTATCTATTCGACCACCAGAGCGAATCAGCCCATCTGATCCAAAAAGAGGTCTAGAGCCAAGACTCGATGGGGCGTAGACTTTCCAAGTGGGTTTCTGAGGAAGTCCAGTTCCTCGGCAAATTCCTGCAACTCTCAGCAGGTACAAGGCTACCTTCCTATCAGGATCTTCCTCCCGTCTCCTCGTCATTTCAATGAACCTAAACACCAAGGAGGTATATTATTTACATTATTCGGACTATTGCCCTCATCTTTGTCGCCATATTCATCACAACGTTTCGGCCGTTGTACGCTCTGGCCTTCTTCAGGTGGTTGGAATGTCGAACTGAACCCTTTATTTCGCTCACCGGGGTAGACTGTTCTAGTTCCACGTGCCATGTTATCAGATATCTCCTGTTAATTTCCCTCTGAAAGTTCTCCACTGCCTTAACCGGGTATTGAACTCACACTCTTTGGGTCCTGTCACTGGATCTAACCAACGCCTTTATCCACTTGAGGACATCTGGGTATGAATTTCTGGGTATTATAAACCTAATGTCTTCAGCAACCATTTTTACCAGTGCTCATATTACAATTTTTTGCTGTTATCATTGTATGTTTTTACCAGAGCTCATATGGCGACAAAGATGAGGACAATAGTCCGAATAATGTAAATAGTGTACATAATACCTCATCTCAAAAATATAGACAGACACCAAGGATGTAACTCACAACAAAAGGTTAAAGGTAGGGAACCGGGGGCAAGGACACTCCACCACCGAGACCATGGCGAAGTTCGTTGAAGATTGTGCTGTCCGCTGACACCGATTGTCAAGACAGGGTAATGTTCGTGTTGGCCAGGGAAGGACACCATTTCGCAGCCAAGAGGAACCATGGCATCAAAAGTCGAACAGCAAATAGGAGTCGCTTCAGAGTTAGTCTTCTGGTGATAAGGTCAACCGGGTTCTCTGTTATGGCTACATACCTGAAGGTAGGTTTGATTCCGTATTTGTCCTCCAAGGCAACAGACGTCTGGAAAATGTTCTTGAGCAAAAATTCTTGGCAAAAATGATCGTATTAGCCATGGACTAAGACAGATCCCAGGACAATAATACCTGCGTATCAGTCGCCACGCACAACTCAGAAGGGAGAACTCCCTTGCAATTGTCCAAGATGGTTGGTAAATATTTGAGGGCGAGGAAAACCGCCATCAATTTCAATGAGGGTAGTATTTTCTCCTTGACAGGTTTAAACTTGGCTTTAGCAAAAATCAAGGCGGATTGATGGTCCCGTACAAAATTGGCAGCAAAGCCATACGCTTCTTTCGGTGCATCACAAAACAGGAACAATTCTCCCGTCCGGTCCCCATTGCAGGCCTATCGACTGAAACTAATACCACTTAATCCTGAGAGATCTCCTGCAAGTCTCCTCCAAGACAATTGTGACTCCAAAGGGACCTGGTCATTCCATCCGATATCCGTCTTCCACAACTCCCGCACCAAAACACGACTTCGGATGGTCACCGGGAGGCAGAGGGAGAATGAATCGAACACTCTGGACGACTCGGAAAGTATCCGCCTTTTAGTAGATGCATCAGGATCACATTCAACGGAGGCAATGCACAGTTTCTCCGAAAGAGGGTCGTACCTGTACCCGAGTACCTTATCCCATGAATCCTCATGTGCACTCAGGGTACCGTCCTTCCTAATCTCATCCCTAAGGCGGTCATAGTTGGAATTGCATGACTGAACCGTAAACCCGCCCTCCTGCAGACGCTTCCTAGTCAATAAATATAACTCCGTGAGTTTTACCGGGTCCGATTGTCAGAAAAGATAGCACAAATATGGGAGTAAAGGAAGGCTGATCTTCTTTATCCTTTTAACTTAGCTGGTCTCAATGGAGGCACAGTTGAGTGATGGATAGTGGCTTAGATTCGAATTCCAGACTTATGTAAATCCTATTTCTTGGGAAAGGTATGGATCCATCTCTTCACTCCAGCTATGGGTAAAATAGCAGAACAAACTTGGCCCTATTATTTTGTTTGGCAACCAGAATAGGAGAAGGAAAAATCTGAATTCAAACAACCTGCTGCCTTCTTACATTACAGTTTTGATTCTTTTACTTCTGAAAGGAGGGACGGGTAACCTCAACACCCGCGGTGGCAAAGGAACCGACAAGCCATTGCGATATTCTGCCTTGAATGCCGCCACGAACCACGATTATGAAGTGGAGGGGAGTGGTGACCACAACGGCGGCGCAAAATGGAAAAATCACTAACCCATTCACTCGAAGATTTCTTTCTTTTTACCAAAGATCCTCATTTGCATATCACACTCGTAGGACAGGCATTATAATTCAACAATTCTTTATAATGTCAGAAATTAATTTTTTTCCATCGGGATAACCCCATGCCAGGCAGTAAAGCCACTAAGACACAAAGGGTTACAGGATGTGGAAGAATTAAAAACAGAAACATTAATGATGAGCAGAAGGAGAAGAGAGTTATCAGGTGGACAGTAGATAGCGATTGACATTGCATTTAAATTTTTGCAGATTAAAGTTGTCTGGAACCGGAATGGAGTTCCACAAGCGAGAAGTACGAGAGAAGTGTTACAGTTTTTGGGATACATCTTTGTGCTAGTGAGCCAACTAAAATGAGCTGACTCATTTTATAGTCCACCAAGAGAAGGGTTAACCAATCAGAAAGCTCAAAATATTCAATCCGACGTGTATAAAGGCAGCCATTTTGTTTTTTTCCCCAAAAATATCTTCACTGCCAACGTCTGATATCGAAGACCTGGAGAATTATAGAACAGCTGCTACTAGTGATATTGGCGTTGTTCCATTGAACACATTACGTACCGCACTGGATTCTATATTCAAAGACTACGGCAAATATGGTCAGCAAGAAGAAACTGTTAGCGTAGAATAAGGCTACATCTATCCAGCTCAGCTGTACAGTGATGAGATCTCAATGCTAGTCTAGTACTGTGCTTAAATTCAAAAACTCTGGTACCATAGCGAAGCGCTCATTCGAGCAATTACCATGAAAGTATTTATAGAAAAGAAATCGAGAGGCAACCTTACGTCGGTGGGAAATTGACTGGAGCTGAGCCGTCAGATCAGGACCGATAATATTGCTGATTCTTCTTTGGCCAAACTTATTTTTCAGAGGGCCAACAGACATTGTTTGACATATTCATGGCTAGCCGCAGGTAGCAAAAATAATTGAATAACGGACATATACGAAACACTCTAGACTTGACATGTAATAGACGCCCAAATTTCAATATTCACTTGAGGAAATTTTCTAATTTAATTTCAAAAGCATTGAAAATGACAGGGTCATACTTAATTATTGCTTGTCAGGCTCTGCAATACATAATTTTTCAATGGGACATGTGGAATTGCAGCGAATTGTCGGCTAGTAAGAAATGACCTTATAACCTAGTTGTCTCTGTAAATTTAGTAATTTTTCATGAACATTAAAGGTAGTGAATATTTAGGGTACATAATAAGGAAAAGAGGCTTAGAGAATTTAACACTCACAGGACAATGAAAGCGTCTGATGAAAGAGCGGGTAGCCTAGTTAACGAATTTCAGTGAATGGATGCTAAAAAAAGAGACAAAAAACGATGGTAAGGGGTTATTTGACTGTAATGAAGGAATCGGAGAACCGGGTTCGAATTCCAGTCGAATCCATCACATTTACTTACGTGCTAAAACTCTTGGGACATATATGAATCCTCTTCTTCTCCCCCAGCTTTGGGTAGATAGCAGGACAGACCGGATTCTGTAGCCTTGGATGGCAACTGGTCTACCGCAGAAAGAAATGGCAACCTACTGCAGAAAAAAAATCTGCCTCGTCAGTCATGTATCGAAAGATACATGATCGCCTAAGCGTGTATCACGCATGGCACATAACTGACTGTCTGACTTTCCAGTCGAATCCATTACATCCATTACATTCACTTACGAACTAATACCTTTGGGAAAGGTATGAAAACTTTCTTCTCCCTCCTCCAGCTATGGGTAAATAGCAGGACAGACCAGGTTGTGTAGCCTTGGATGGCAACTGGTCTACCGCAGAAAGAAATGGCAACCTACTATAGGAAAAAAATCTGCCTCGTCAGTCATGTATCTTTCGATACATGATCGCCTAAGCGTGTATCACGCATGACACATAACTGACTGAAGGGGTTAAAAGTTACATAGAAAAAGAAAGTTGTAGAGAGTCGTGATCACCCAAATCATGAAGGTAGATGACACATAAAATATCATTACAAAGTACCAGAAAGAGAAAGAGAGGCCATCAAAGAACAAGGATTATTGTGAACAACAAAAGGCCAGAAGCTGTGGATAACCATAACCGCCAACGTCTTAAAAGGACATGACGCATCAAGAGAGAGAGAGAGAGCGAGGGTTAGCGTGGTTCAAGGACTTACTAATTGTTTGATAAAGAGTATGCACCAATTGACGCATTAATTAAAAAATAGAGTTGAATCAGGAATTGAGCATATTCTCTTCGTTTATTTTTAGTCTGGGTCGATAGAAAATACTTTCCTTGGCATCGTACGCCAGAAAGGAAATAAAAGTAGAGACAATGAAATGGAAAACTGCCCACCTTGTCCCAGCAGCGGACACGCGTTTATTGCTTGCTATCTTCGCACTCGTTATTTGTAAATCAATAATTATTCTTACAAGTTGTTCATGATATTTATTAAGCTCAAGTGGATAGATATCGAGGTTAGGAAGATTACGTTGTGTTAGTCTTTTAAGTGGGGAGGGCCTATCAACTCTGATATTTCATAAACTTAGTTTTGTATTGTACCAAAATGAGAGGGAAATTTAGTTTAGAAAGATTGTGTTGCACCAGGCTTCCAAGTGGGTAAGGCATGCCGAACTTGATATTTATTAAGTTTATTTTAGAACTGCACAATGCCAAATGGGCAGGAAATAGATTTTAGGAAGATTGTGTTGCGCCAGTCATCGAAGAGGGAAGAGTCTACCAAACTTGATATTAACTAAGCTTGGATTAGTACTACGCAAGAACAAATGGTAGTAAAATGGAGGTTAGGAAGAATGTATTACGCCAGTCATCCAAGTGGGGAGGGCCTACCAACCTTGATATTTAGTAAGTTTAGTTTAGTACTGCACAAAGAAAAATAGGGAGTGGAGGTTAGGAAGATTGTATTGCGCCAGTCATCCAAGTGGGGTGAACCTGTCTGTCTTGATATTTACTAAGCTTGGGTTAGTACTACACAAGGACAAATGGTAGTGAAATGGAGGTTAGGAAGATTGTATTACGCCAGTCAACCAAGTGGGGAGGGCCTACCAACCTTGATATTTACTAAGCTTAGTTTACTACTGCACAAAGAAAAATAGGGAAGTGGAAGTTAGGAAGATTGTATTGCGCCAGTCATCCAAGTGGGGTGGACTTGTCTGTCTTGATATTTACTAAGCTTGGATTAGTACTACATAAGGAAAAAAGGCAGGTAAATGGAGGTTAGGAAGATTGTGTTGCACCAGTCTTCCAAGGTGGTGGGTCTGTCTGTCTTGATATTTACTAAGCTTGGTTTAGTACTACACAAGGACAAAAGGCAGGTAAACGGTGCGTATGCACTGTGTTCTCCTAGCCTCCATATTTGAAAGAACTTAACTCCCTTTAAATGCGCCTAGCTTATTTTTGCTCAGTACAAGGCTTAAGGAAAGGAAATATTTGGTTAGGAAGAATGTATTCCGCCAATTTTCCAAATGGGAATGATCTTTCTACAAGCATGATCCTGAGATAATTTACACTAATCTGTTCTCATATCTTTCTCTCTGTTTTCATATCGATTTAGCAGGAGAGTTCCCTGTTTTTATCTATCAATATTTGTTTGTATTGATCTCTGTCTGTTCATATTTATCTATCAATAAACGTTACATATATTACAGATCACATCTTTACAAACAACTGTGAGGTTATATATATATATATATATATATATATATATATATATATATATATATATATATATATATATTTTCATTAAAAGCGACAGACAAGGTATTACGATTAAGCTTTTTATTTCATCTTTCCTGTGTTTGAACAAGTGTTTTCTTCGTTGGACATAGAGTGTGCAGCAACCGTCCAAATATTCTATAATTCGGAGCTCTTTCGGCTATACTTTTAGCCATTTTCAAGGATGATTTTATTTTTTTCAGTACAATTGGGTGTGTGCATTGTGTGTATATTTTTAGTGTTATAGAGACGGTTTATTTTCCGAACACAGCACATTGTGGCCGTGTTCGTAGTTAATATTATTATGTGTTGTGTTTTTCTTTTTTATTATTAAGGCTTTCATTATTTTTAATCTTTTTTTACATGTGGATGAGGTTATTATGTTTATATTTTCTACTAGTATGTTTCTGATGGAATCTGGTAGAGTCTGTGTGTGTGTTTAAATGGGTTTTAATAGAGCTCTGGTCAGATAGGTGCAATGTAAGGCATCTGGATAGGGATGTAGTTGTATAACCGATGTAATTATTTATGAATTCGGTTTGAACAGGGATACCGTTCCTTAAGGGGCATTTGAACTCATAGATAATGTTCATTTGTTGTAATTTTAACTTTGCTGGTGTGTTATTTTTGAGGATAAGCTTAGCTGAGTTAAATTTTTTGTAGTAGACAATTAATTTGACATTTTGATTCGTATCATTTGGGGTAGTGTATTTCTTTATAATATTTCTAAGTGAAGATTCATCTTGTTTGTAGTTAATGCGCATTTGGTTTTTGTAGAAAATATTTTATTTTTGATTGTAAGTTCACTATCGTCGTTATTTATTTTGGGGAGAAATAGTCTAATTTAGTGGTTAGGGAAGCCATTAGTGTCTGTTTTACATTATTGAGTTCTTTAAGGAAGAGTAGTCGAGAGGATGAATTCTGGTATGCTCTTTTTAGGAAGTTTTTTATTACTGCTATTTTGTATCTGAGTGGGCATTCACTCTTAAAGTTAAGGTGGCAAGAGTTTCTGCTAGCTGTTTTTTTTTTATATAATGAGGTTATAAAAGTATTGTTAATATATTCTACGTGAACATCTAAAAATGGAAGTTTATTTTTTTCACTAAGTTCGTAGGTAAAGTTAAGGACAGAGATTTTGTTTCAAATGTGGTCTTGAGAGTATTTCTTTTGTGTTATTTGCTAAAATTAAAAATATTGTCTACGTAGCGGACATATATTTTAGGTTTACAGACCTGTTTAAATATTGTCGGAGTTAACTCCTCCTTAATTTCCTAATCGTTCACTCCCTACACAATAAATACTGGACGATTTAATTGCCTTGTTCTCTTTTTACTTTGCATTTCAGCGGACACATTTAAAAGATGTGATCTCTCGCAGAGATTTGCGTTTTGTCCACTTGTGGGGAATCGCCATGAAACATACACACATACAAGTACGTACGAACATTCATCAAAATACGAACTCTTTACGTTTACGCACAAACACAAATGTTGATGTCTTTCTCCATTGTAAATTTTTTGTTGTTTACTACATATACTTGTTTATATATATATATATATATATATATATATATATATATATATATATATATATATATATATACACTGTAGAAACCTTTAAATGTAGCTGTCTCTTCTACTCCAATAGCTTCATACCTCGCACCTCTCGCCTGTGGAACGCCCTTCCCAATTACTGTTTCCCTGAGAGCTATAATCTCCAACTATTCAAATGTAATGTCAATCGACATTTCCAGTTACCTTGATCTATCCACTATCCCTCTCCTCATCCTTTCTTCTACCACTCCTATCTGCTCTCGCTCCAAATCTTCTGCAACCCCATGCATCCTAGTGGCTTCACGCCTTGCTCGGTGCGTAATGCTTTAAATATATATATATATGTATATATATGTATATGATGAGTAATGGCTAGCACGGTGGAGTAATGGATAGCGGCTTGGATTGAGGAATCGCAGAGCCGAGTTCGAATTCCAGTCGAATCCATTACATTCACTAACGTGCTAATGCCCTTGGGAAAGGTGTGAATCCTCTTCTCCTCCCTCCAGCTATGGGTAAAATAACAGAACAGACTGGGTTCTATAGGAGAAGGGCAACTCTGAATTCAAAACCTGCGGAGGATCGTTTGGAGACCTGGTGGCACCAGATCTCTGTATTCGGCTCTTCAAATAGTTTTCGTGTTCGTACGAGGACCAGTGCTTTAACGTGACATAAACATAATCTTCCTATAGATGCCAATGGCTCTCCACAACCTCCTGTCTTTTGTTATTCGAAATAAGCCCTTTACTCTCCGACTTTCGACATTTTTGTGCCATCCATTCACTGATACCTGTTAAGTAGGTGATGATGGCTCCCCACAACCTCCTGTCTTTTGTCAGTTTTTGTCATTGTTCTGCTATCCATTCACTGAAACTCGTTGTTAAGTAGACGATCACGGCTCTCCACAACCTCCTATCTTATGTTGATCTAATTAACTTATGACACTTTGCATCTTTTATTTTCTTATTTTGCCATTTGTTTACTGAAACTTGTTTAATACTGATCACGGCTCTCCACAACCTCCAGTCTTTTGTTGCTTGAAACAACTTGTGAAACTTTACTCTCAGGCTTTGTCATTGTTCTGGCACCCATTCACTGAAACTCGTTTTTAAATAGGTGATCATGGTTCTCCACAGCCTCCTTTCTTTTGTTGCCCGAAGTAACTTTTGGCTCTTTACTCTCAGGCTTTGTCATTGTTCTGGCACCCATTTCAAGCTCGTTGTTAAGTAGGTGATCATGGCTCTCCATAACCTCCTGTTTTTTGTTGCACCAATTAACTTGTGGAAACTTTACTATCTATCTCTGCCCTTGTTCTGCCACCCATTTCACTGAACCTCTTTTTGCTCGTCATAAGGTCCTGTGAGTGTTATTATTTCTAGGCCCCACTTATATGCCGCAGAAATTTTATCTGTTTCTTTATTGCCGTATCAGGTTTATCGTGGTTCCTATAGACCCTAAAATGTCTTCGTCGTTCACGTCATCTGTTCAGGGTATCTATTGTATTGTAATCTCTGTTAGATGGCGGGTGACGTGTTTCATCAGTAGTGACAGCAATGTGCGAGACAAATGTTCTGGACGACACTGCACTGTTGTCCACCTATTAATGTTAATCGCTGACAAAAAAAAAGGTATAGCCGATGATCCTGATACTGCGGAATGGGGTTGCCAACTACGACGGCATTCGGTTGATTAATTCAACACAGACGTGATATATAAAAATATATATATATGTGTGTATGTGTGTGTGTGCATATATACATATATACGTATATGTTCATACATATGTCTATATACATATGTATATATATGTATATATATATATATATATATATATATATATATATATGTACAGCAGAACAACATTGGTCAGAAAAAGTGAGAAATATACATCTTATTTATAGAATATATATATATATATATATATATATATATATATATATATATATATATATATATGTACATATATATATATATGTATATATATACATATATACATACATACAAATATCTATATATATGTATATATACACACACACACACATATATATATATATATATATATATATATATATATATATATAGCAGAACAACATAGGTCAGGAAAAGTGAGAAATATACATTTGATTTATAGAATATATACATATATATATATATATGTACATACATATATATATATATATATATATATATTGTATATATATATATGCATATATATATATATATATCATATATTTTTTAAAAAGTAATTATAATTTAGGCTCTACTTTTGTATCGACTACTGTTTTTTTTTAAATAAAAACAAAAATACTAAAGAATTTTGGATTATTTACGTAACGAGTCTTTACCTATTTTCTACATATTTTCACATATATACATGCATATATATATATATATATATATATGTGTGTGTGTGTGTGTGTGTGTGTGTGTGTGTGTGTGTGTGTGTGCAGCAGAACAACATATATCAGGAAAAGTGAAAAATATACATCTGTTTATAGAATATATATATATATATATATATATATATATATATATATATATATATATATATATATATAAAAAAACAGGAAAGAAAAATGAGATTCATAATTCAGAGTTCTTGCATTTATTTTTATTTTTAAAAAACAGTGCTTAATACAACAGTACAGCATAATATTATAATTGTTGTTTTTTTTTTAATATATAATCATTGCAACACCAAAATTCCCATGTTTCAAAACCTGAATCTTCAATTCAAATTCAGTTATAAAAATTAAACAAACATCCGTTCTATTATCAGGCGATTCTAAGAATCACTGAAGAACGGAAATATACGTCTGTTAGCATTCCCCTCCACCCAAACTAAATTTAACCTGATTTTGTTAGTGTTAAGGTGTCCACCCCTTTTTTTACAAGTGGACTCGCCCAGTGTGTACTTGTACTGCTGCCGGTGAATACCCGGGAGTGAGAGAGTGAGAGTGTGAGGTAACCGATTTGTAGGAGTCACAGTTGCGAGCACGTAGATTCAGAAGGAAGTCCTACTTCGATACTGAATTTCCCAGACTGTATATATATTAATATTGCTACTAACCGCCTTTCTTGATCTACTAACCGTATTACCAATTGTATTATTACGTCAATACATTTATTTGCTATATTTCATTCCTGCGTTTGTCATTCACCGGATCCCGAAAACCACAAAAGTTAGCAACATATATTGGATACATAAGCTGTCTAGGTAAATTAAAACTCAGCCACCCATAAATTAAAACAGATTTTCCTTAACCTAAACAACTCATAATATCAATATTGTATACGCTTATAAATTAAGTAGACATTTTTTTGGAGGCGGGGGTTATTCCTATTATCGATGGACAATGGAACAGGACTACGGATTTCGAGTTTAATTTTAATAATTATATTTAGAAATTTAGTTTCAGTTTTAAAACATGGAAATTTTATGTGACTCGATGGAATCATATTTTTAAAAAAAAAATAGTTGTAATATTTTGCTCTACTGTTTTGTATCGAGCACTGTTTTTTAAAAAATAAAAATAACTGCTAAGAACACCGGATTATAAATCTTACTGTTCATTCTTATTATTTTAATATATTTAATAATTTATATATATATATATATATATATATATATATATATATATATATATATATGTGTGTGTGTGTGTGTGTGTGTGTGTGTGTGTGTGTGTGTAAAATATATAGAAAATAGGAAAGAACTCGTTAGGTAAATAATCCAAAGTTCTTTTAGTATTTTTGTTATTATTTTTAAAATAATACAAAAGTAGAGCATAAATATAATTATTTATTTAAAAATATGATTCAACGCTACATAAGAGTTCTCATGTTTCAAAACAAGAGCTGAAAACTTCAATATAATTATTTGAATTAAAGTACTAAGCTCTGTTCCATCTTCGTTTGAAGATGGTACAGAGCTTAGTACTTTAATTCAATTTAATTCAAATAATTATATTGAAGTTTTCGGCTCTTGTTTTGAAACATGAGAACTCTTATGAAGCGTTGAATCATATTTTTAAATAAATAATTATATATATATATATATATATATATATATATATATATATATATTACTTTCTCACAGTTATTTCTCACGTACGCACTGATGTATCGTACTTTATATATTGTGTACACCGTCTTTGTTTACAATAGAACGGCCATCCAATGCCGCCAAGTGGTCACTTTGAGAACTAATACGACCTGTTCCGCTAAGCCCGCAAATTTTGAAATACATCACAAATGATTTGGAAGTTTTTTTCCTGCATAACATTTTTATTATTTTGCCTGCAGATTTTGTCCGTTGCATCCGAAGTTCGTTGATAGGGGCGTAGATGAGCGGTTTGTCTACATATATATATATATATATATATATATATATATATAATTTGTCGTTATGTGTGTCTGTGTGTGCGTATGTGTGTGTGTGTGTGTGCGTATGTGTGTGTATGATGCACCATGCGGTTCGGTTTAGAATAAAATATTGGTTCCTCTAGGAAAGGTAAACGAGACATGTCTTGTAACTACTGCATCCCTCGGTTGAGAGAGAGAGAGAGAGAGAGAGAGAAAGTGTGTGTGTGTGTGTGTGTGTGTGCGATTTGATAATCAAATGTTCGGTTTATCCAGAGTCATAGTCTCCCTGACGTGGAAACGAGACACGACTTGTTACTATTGCATCCGGCGGTAGAAAAGCGAAAACAGTGAGAGATCGCGCGCGCGCGTGTGTGTGTGTGTTCCCTTCTTTTTTTTTAATGATTTATACAACGCCACCTAGCGGACCTCACCAGAAGTTCCCTGGTAGACAAGGCTAGTATTCACACAGTGGTGACGATGTGTGAAAATCGTGTTTTGAAGTTGAAGACACGCTATATCCAACGGCGTGATAATGTACACACTGTATTTGTTGTAGTTCAACCGACCAAAAACCAACGAGACATCACTCCGCCGCACCCCCCCCCAAATATGCATATCATTTTCTGTTCACATCTATCATTGCGCTTCTTCTTTTTTTAATCATTTCACGATAAGAAAGGCGATAAAGCAACTAAGACGCAAGTGGTTTACTGAAAGTGACAGGAATTGAGAAAACGTTGCTGAGGAGAAAGTATAAAAAAAAAAAAAAGAAATGATTTAAGGAGACAGAAAATAAGGATTCACATTGCATTTAAATATTTGAAGATCGTAATTGACAGGGAAGCAAGAAGCCGGAAGTTCCACCGGCCTGATGTGTGACACTATTAAACTAGAACCAGGCTGGCATGTGTGTGTGTGTGTGTGTGTGTTTGTATGTAACGATTCAAACTTTTATCAACATGCATATTCATCCATAAGCGCATCTGCATCTATGTATATGCAGAGTATCCTTCCCCCCCCACCAACCCCCACCCAAAATTTAAAATGTGAATATCTGAGTAACTACATGTACGCAGGCACATAATATGAAATAGGTTTCATGCTGAATAAAAGATTCATTTATCAAAATTCGAGCAAAATATTCAAAGGAATGTAGATTTTATAACCGATTCCACAAGGCTTTATAGATATTCTCACCACCTGTGACACGACACACGTCGTCGGTAGCGCAGCTCCTGCCAAACACGCTGTAGCATGTCTTGCGTAACATTGTCCATCGCCTCAGTGTGGACGTATCTTAGTGAGTGCCAGTGATAATAACAATGAAATAATAAGAAAGAAAGAAAGAAAGAAAGACAGGAAGAAAGAAAGAAAGAAGAAAGAAAGACCTAAAGGAAAGGAAAGAAAGTGACAAAGAAAATCATATATACAAAAGTAAGAAAGAAAGTAGAAAAAGAAAGAAAAAGGAAGAATGGAAAAAATACACAAAATAGTATATTAATAAGAAAAAAAATTATATATATATATATATATATATATATATATAGTGCCCCCCCCCAAAAAAAAAACTGACATCACTTAAAATGTGAATATCTGAGTAAATACATCATATCCCAGGCATACGAAATTAAATAGGCTTCATATTGAACAATAAAATATTTATCAAAATTCGAACAATGTATTCAAATGGCAGTAGATTTTATAACCAATTTCCCAAAGCTTGATAAATGTTTAATATGCGCACCACCTGTGATACGATACACGTCAAGTCGGTAGTCCAGCTCTTGCCAAACACGTTGTAGCATGTCTTGCGTAACATTCTTCAGCAACTCAGTGATTCTCTGCTTAAGTTCATCTAGTCTTGTAGTAAGAGTGGGGACATACACCTGCCCTTTCACATAGCCTCGTAGGAAAAATCACAAGGTGTCAAGTCAAGTGAACGTGGATCTTCCTGGTAGATTCTCAATGAGATGTCCGCACAGTCAGCTTCCAATGAGGCGGAGTTTTATCCTTTTGAACCATGAAGTGTTCTTGCTCATTAGCAATGATCTCAAAAAGCAAGTTCTGAAGCATTTGCAGATAAACATTGTTGGTCACGTTTGCCTCAAAGGAAAACGCTCCATAAAGACGAAAAATTTAATCATTCAACTTAGTTTTTACACATTTTTTTTAATTAAGATTCGAGATCATTTGAGCGAGAATTGGCTATGGTATTAGGCTACAAATCGGTGTTAATTTTGCGGAGACACCTCGTATATACAAGTCGATGTTTATTGATGTGAAAAAAAATGATTCAATAAACTGAATTCAAATTCGGATTGCTTCATAAGTTCAATTTTACCTTACCACTGATGTACCATAAAGAATCGCAGAGAGGAACATTCAACTGATTTTGATGATGAAGCTCTAAAGCAAACGACAATGAAATAATATTTAATTTACGTTTTTGTGAACCATCTATAATGATGAATATATCATCCTAACTAATAATTCTACATGGTAGTTAAGAATAAATTTGGAGTAGACCAACATACTTTAGTTTTTGCACAGCAGTGGCAGTGTACACAGTGGATTAATGAATAAATTTTTTAACTCCATTTATGGAGCAATTGAAAGTGCATTTATGTCCTGTAATGTTATGAGAGTTCAAGCGATAGAATAACATTATAAGGCATCGAGAAAAATATGTAGCGTTTATGATCAAAGAGCCATAACTGACTGGCAAGTACAAAATTGGTTTACAAACTTTTATTCTGGAAAAATATCATCAGAAGATGAACCCAGACAGAGGCATTCATTAGAATCCCTAAAGTCATTAGTGGAAAGCAATCTACAATAAAATACTTGGGAATTGGCAAAGATCTTAAACACATGATAATCTACCAAATACCAACACTTAAAAGTGGATTGTTGATAGAACAAAAATAGAAATTATTTATGACTCAGTCTTCTAATAGTTTTACTTACCTTACTATTCCATCTTGAAAAAAGTTTTATTTTTTTATTTTAATCAAAACAAAACTAAAAAGTAACTATATGGGAAATTTGTCCGCAATGTATCCAGCCATTTTGAACATATCTTGTTTTGCAGATCTTGATATTACTTGTTCAGAAGAGAACACACTCCTGTCAACTAGCAATACGATATTATTGAGTGAGTTTATATGCTCTGTTACTGTTGTTTTCATAAATGAGTAGATTCTTTTTGTCTTGTGCAAGATGTTTTGGCAAAGCATCATGTCACTCAAGACTTTTGGCTGAGATCAAAGTGTATTATCTGTTCTCTTCTCTAAACTATGAGGGAGTCTTGATCCTAGGGATTCCCACCCTGCAGTAGGAAATTCCTCATTGCATTAAAGGGTGGGTGGGGGGTAAACTAACCTTTGTTTCAGATCCTACCACTCAGGAGAAGTGGATAAATGTCTGTCATCTCCCCACTTTACATTCCAGATTTGGCTCTCTGTAATGTCTGAAACTTTGAAAGGGACTAAGACACAATTGTCCTAGGTAGACTATTTTTACTTTTATTTCCTCATTTATAGGAATGAATGAATACTTTCTAGACAGAACTTGTACATTGTTCCTAAATATTATGACAATATAACTATTGTTCTTCTTTTCACTAAGTTTGATTCACTGAAATATTCTTGTCAAAGCAAAGTAATTCCTGTGAATGTCAGTTTGTAATTAAAACTTATATGTTGACATTAGTAGACAAGATTGGTAGACTCTTTTTACTTTTATTTCCTCAAACAAAACAAATAGAAATTATTTATGACTCAGTCTTCTAATAGTTTTACTTATATTACTATTCCAGCTCGAACAAATTTTCATTGTATTTCTTTTTTTAAAGAAAAGAATAAAGTGGATGGTTGATAAACTAAAACGTAAATTATTGACTGAAACTAATGATTGCATTTCTGAATATTTGAGTCTTAAGCAAAGTTCATACCTTCGTTCAAGAAATCTTTTTGTTTCTTACTCAGGTAACACATAAAAATTTATGAATTAGATCAGTACTCAAATTCAGATGATCAAAAATAAATTCTTTGATATCAAAAAAATTGCTGTAGGTAAACCTTTTTTTGAGGTGGGGGCATTACATCTTATAACTGGGATAATAGTCAAGTCGTATTGCTCAATAACCAAATTCAGATGTATAGAAATTATCGTAATTCCCCATGTATAATACGCTTTCATCTATAATACGCACCTCTAAAATTGTGCTGAAAGTGTGATAAAATACTTCTACTCACGGATAATACGCACCCCTTGTTTGGTAATCAAAACCTATAAATTGTATCTCTCCAATTTCGTTACAACCAACGTTTTCTACTCTTATTAAAAATGGTTTTAAACATAGAATAATATTATTCTAATTTAATTTTATACTGCTTTGAATATACGCTCTTTTAGCGCTAGAGGGCGTCGTCAGTAATGTTCTGGAGATGGATCATTGGGAAGTTTCGGGTCTTTCAAACATCATACTGACCTCACCAAATCGACCCCCTCAGAGCTGATCAGACTCTGAAACGCCCTCTAAAAATGCTTGTAGACACTGACTTCTATAAATATACCCCGTTATCACACATTTTCTATAAATATACCCCGTTATCACACATTTTATTTTATGGCAATTTTTTAAAGTTTTTTTGTAGTTGTGCATAATACGCACACCTGATTTTGCTGATTATTTTTTAGAAAAAAAATTTGTATTATACATGGGGAATTACGTTAATTCTTAGATATCAGAACATTTGATGGACGAAATACTTTTTTAGACCTTAAATCTTATGGATTCTTTTTATTTTTTTTAAACCTCAAATCTTATGAATAATGTAATATCCCAGTCGTATTGACCACTACTCAAATCCAGATGATCGAAAATTAATGCTTTGGCATCAGAGAATTTGCTAGAAGAAATTCTTTTTATTTTTTAGACCTCCATTCTTATGAACGGGTTAATAGCCCAGTCGTATTGACCAGTACTCAAATCCTAATGATCGGAAATTAATATTTTGATATCAAAACATTTGTTAGAGTTATTTTTTTAGACCTTAAATCTTATAAATGCGATAGTTTCGCCAAGTATTCAAATCCCAATGATCAGAAATTCATTCTTTGATAATTGAAAATTTGCTGGATGCAATGATTTTTATTATTTATTTATTTATTTATTTTTTAGATTTCAAATCTTATGAATTGGTCTGCCTCTCATTAGAATGTCTGGCGCTCAAATCCACGAGCGCACCTCTTTACAACTACTCAGTCTCATATTGTCTGCTGACCTGAGATGGAACAATTACATTGAGTCAATAGCTTCGTCCACCATAAGGAAAATTGGCTCCCTGTGCCGCGCCAGGACATTTTTCTCGCCGGAGTCGATCCTTCAAATGTACAAATCAACCATTCGCCCTTGCATGGGGTATTGCTGCCATATATCGTCTGGAACCCCTTCTGTTTGTCTGAAGGTCCTAGATAAAATCCAAAGACGTATATGCAATGTAATTGGCCCTGATCTGGCATCTCGTCTGCAGTCGTTCTCTCAAATACGTGCCGTCGCCTCCCTCTGTCTTTTTTACAAATACTTTCACGGTAACTGCTCCGATGAGCTGCTTTCGCTGGTTCCCAGACTTCATGAATTTAATTGTTCAACTAGGCTGGCATCTCGCTCTCACCCTTTCACTGTCGAAACTGTTAAATGCAGCCGTCTCTTCTACTCCAATAGCTTCATGTCTCGCACTTCTTGCCTGTGGAACTTCCAGCCCTATTCCTGTTTCCCTGACAGCTATAATCTCCACCTATTCAAATGTAATGTCAATCGACGTCTCCAGATGCCCTGATCTATCCCCTATCCTTCTCTTCATCCTTTCCTCCATCACTCCTATTTGGACTCACTCCAATTCTCTGTAACCCCTTGCGTGCTAGTGGCTTCCCGCCTTGCTTGGGGTGAAACGCTAAAAACATAAAACAAATAAAAAATAACCTAGTTGTATCGCTCAGTACTCTCGTCGGATGATTAGAAATTAATTCTTTGATATTAAAACATTTGCTGTAGACAATTCCTGAGGTTTGCTCGATGAGTGGAAATGCTGATGGGCCTTGCGCAATTTTTGTTTGGTATTACCGTTAAACCCACTTGAAACATTGACCTTGTGTCGCATTCGGTAGTAACGTGGGCGCTCTCGACTTTCTGCCTCTTAGCAGGTTTTTTGTCTTTTTTGTATGTATCCTAATCACTGTTCTGCCAGCCATTTACGATCGCTAAATCATTTGCTCTGTTCCCCTCTTCCACTTACCTTCAATATATGCAACAGGAAAACATAGGACAGAAAAGGAGAGAAATATACATTTTATTTATAAAGTAGATACAGTTGTAGACAGAATTGTTCAACACCCACCTTCCATAATTACAAATAAAGCTGTAATACCACAAATTTCCATATGCATTTTTCACAAATACGAATATGCAAGATGATAGGTCCTGATCTTGGTTCAGTCTGGTTTATTTAGTTTTACGGCATATCAACCTCAATGGGTTATTTAATGCCGACAACATTTTTAGGATAGATTCGTATGAATAGAATATGTATTCTTTGATTTAGTTTGGTTTGGTTTATTTTGTTTTACGGCATATCAACATCAATGGGTTATTTAATACCGACAACATTTTTAGGATAGATTCGTATGAATAGAATATGTATTCTTTAGTTTAGATTGGTTTGGTTTATTTTGTTTTACGGCATATCAACCTCAATGGGTTATTTAATACCGACAACATTTTTAGGATAGATTCGTATGAATAGAATATGTATTCTTTGGTTTAGATTGGTTTGGTTTATTTTGTTTTACGGCATATCAACCTCAATGGGTTATTTAATACCGACAAAATTTTTTATTGCTGGTAATATTTTGTTTTGTCAAAAATCTGTTTCTGGTAACATTTTTCCTTCAAAGTTGTATTGCTGGTAATATTTTTTTTCAAAAAAGTATTGCTGGTAATAGTTAACTATTTACCCATAGCTGGGACCCTAACAGGTGCTACTACCCTGGTTCAGGGTGGGCCTGGAAACACCAGCAATTAAGAGGTGATTCCATGCTCCTCAAAACCTCCTGATGGGAGGCCTTTCTGCTGGACGTAGTTTATCGTCTTACCCAGGACGCAGATATAGTTTAACATCTTACCCAGGTCGAGGTCCTGATCTGGCATCTAGTCTATAATCATGATCCCACAGACGTGCCGTGACCTCCCTCTGTCTCTTCTACACATATTTTTACGGCAGCTGTTCCGACGAGCTACTTTCGCTGGTTCCCGGACTACATGAATTTAAGGGAGCTACCGTCTCTTCTTCTCAAACAGCTTCTTCTCCCGCACTTCCCATCTGTGGAACTCCCTTCCCCTTTCTTGCGTCTCCGATGACTATAATCTTCAAATATTAAAGTGTAATGTCAATCGACATCTGACATCCTGTGCTTGTTCCCAGTCCTCTTTATCCGTTCCTCAAACACGCCTCTTTACTCTTGCTCTCAATCCTCTGTAAATTCTTGCCTGGGGTGAATTGCCTAAAAAAAAGAAAAAAGAAAAGAAAATGGTGAAATAATAGATTTCAATGAATGTGCAGTGATGCAAATTTTTTATTTTATTGTCAAATAATAATTTAAAAAAAAACACCAGAAAAAACATTTAACATTGAATAAAATTATTGGCCCCCTTGCCTCAATAATCTAATCAATAGCCTGACTTTTATTCTTGATTATTGCCTTTAATCATTTTTGATAGTTGCTTACTAGGTAACTATACACACTGATCAATATTTTGCTCTATTCTTCCATGGAAATAGCTTCTAGTTCCTTAAAATTCGAAGGACTTCTTTCTTTTACTTTTTTTCTTGAAATGGGTATTTGTATTAAATGTCAAATTAAGAAAACGGACATTACAATTAGCACAGAGCAATATTATTTCATAATTTCCATAATTTTCAAATAATTTTGGACTCCACCAATTTTTATAAAAATCTATAACTATGAGTATAATCGATCGAAACTTCCAAAAATTTCACAAATTATTCAAAACTAAATACAGAATCAACTATTTATGGTAAATTCAGTAAGTACTCACACATATTCGCATTTCCTTAGAAAATATGCAAATATTCAGTGGGGGCGAATAATTCTGTTCACAACTGTGCACACACACACACACACACACACACACACACACACACACACACACACGCACGCACACACAAATTAATACACACACACACACACACAAACACACACACACACACACATATATATATATATATATATATGTCCAAATGAGAGAAAGAACAGATAGAGTAAAAATCCACATGATTTGATTGTAAATATATATATATATATATATATATATATATATATATATATATATATGAGAGAGAGAGAGAGATAGCGAGAGAGAGAGACAGAGCGAGAGAGAGAGAGTTGTGGACAAAGTTATTCACCACCCCCC
Source organism: Acanthosepion pharaonis (assembly GCA_903632075.3). Lineage (NCBI taxonomy): Eukaryota > Metazoa > Mollusca > Cephalopoda > Sepiida > Sepiidae > Acanthosepion > Acanthosepion pharaonis. The sequence goes on along the minus strand of CAHIKZ030005210.1, from coordinate 109,670 downwards.
TTTCCATAATTACAAATAAAGCTGTAATACCTCAAATTTTCATGGAAACTTCATGTGCATTTTTCATGAATGATGAAATAATAGATTTGAGTGTATATGCAGTGATGCCAACAATAATACAAAAAAACATTTAACATTGAATAAAATTATTGGCCCTCTTGGCTCAATAATCTAATCAATAGCCTGACCTTTATTCTTGATTATTGCCTTTAATCATTTCTGATAGTTGTTTACTTGGTAACTACACACACTGATCAGTATTTTGCTCTATTCTTCCATGGAAATAGCTTCGAGTTCCTTCAAATTCGAAGGACTTCTTTCTCTTACTTTTTTCTTCAAATATGTTTATGGTGTTCGGTTAAGACTTTGTGCATGGTACCCCAATACGTTAATTTTGCTGTCATCTAAGTATTTTGTAGCAATTTGTGCCATATGTTTTTGATTGGTGCCTTGTTGGAATGTCCAGTGACATCCCAAATATAGCATTAGTGCACTTTGTTTTATATTATTTTTAAGAATAGTCAAATACTCCTGTTTATCCATTATACCCTGTATTTTCACTAGTTCTTCTGGTCCAGAAGTGGCAAAACATAATGTTACCACTACCGTGCTTAATTGTAGGGGGGTAGTTTGTGAGCATCATTCACTTTCCTCCGTACATAATGGGAGTTCATATGAGCAAATAATTCTAGTTTAATTTCGTTTGACGATAAAACAGAGTACCAATATTTACTCCCATGTTCTCAATGGCTTCCAGCATAAGCTAATCTGCATTTTAGATGTTTAGCCTTAAGCAAAGGAGTTTTCTTTGGTCGACAAACTCGAAGTCCTGCTCAATGAAAGCATCTAGTGACTGTCTTCATCGATGCATTCAACCCTGATGCCTTTACATTATTGACAATGTCCTTTGTCAAGTGAGGATTCTTCGAGACATCTCTACCAATTTTCCTTGCCATTCTCTCAGAAATTAACCATTTTCTGCCAGTTCTTAATTTATTCTCAACACAATGAGTCTCGTCGTACCTCATGATAATTCTCTGAATTGTCGATCTAGGAACATTTAAACGTTTGGAAAGTGTAGTATCCATCACCTTGTTTGTATGCATCAACTATCTTCATTTAGCGCTTCTTGTCAAGTTCAGCCATCTTTGTTATGGTTGCAAAGCGATTGAGTTATTTTGGTACGTGACATTCACATATTGTCTTCTTCATTAACTTTTAGAATATTATAGAATCAGGTTAATACTATTTCATTTTCAATGGGTGTTTGTATTAAATGTCAAATTCAGAAAAAACATTACAATTGCCATAGAGCAATATTAATTCGTAATTTCCGTAAGGGGAGGTGAGGGCGAATAATTTTGGAATGCACCAATTTTGAGAAAAATCTATAACTATGAATATAATAGATAGAAAAAACGTCTAAAATATTCACGAATTTATCAAATCTAAAGACGGAATCAGCTATTTATGGTAAATTCAGGAAGTACTTGCAAATATTCGCATTTCCTTAGAAAATATGCAAATATTCAGTGGGAGCGAATAATTCTATCCACAACTATATATATATATATATATATATATATATATATATATATATATATATATATATATATATATATATATTGTCATCCACAAACTGTTTCGCTATATCATAGCCCATCAGTGTGGCTAGACGTCCGGTTGCTTCTCTCTTTCTCTCTCTATATATATATATATATATATATATATATATATATATATATATATATATAATTAACCGTTGTGTGTGTGTGTGTGTGTGTGTGTGATGCAACGCGTGGTTCAACTGGCACTAATATGTCAGTTCGTCCAGAGATATTGTTTTCCCAAAGGGGAAACGAGGCACGTCTTGTTACTATTGCATCCTACGATTGAAAATCGAAAAGAGAGCGTTTGTGCATGGAGGGTGTACCTCGTGGTTCGGTTGTGAATAAAATGTTGGTTCGTCCGGAAACATTGTCGTGCTGAAGTGTAAACGAGACACGTCTTGTCACTATTGTACTCTGCGGCTGATCAGCGAAAAGATGAGAGAAAGCGAAAGAGTGAGAGAGCACGTGCGCCTGTGTGTGTGTGTGCGAGCGCGCGCGTGTGCGTGTGTGTTAGCGTGCGTGTGTGTATTGCAATGGATAATGGCTTGAAATTGTTAATCGGAGAGTCGAGTTCCAGTTCCTGTTGGGTTTATTATATTAACTTAAGCACAAATACCCTCGGGAAATTTATTAATCCACCTCTTCTCTCTCCAACTATGGGTTAATTAGTAAGACTTGTGTCACTAACCTCGAAAACAAAATTCTTAATATTTGAATATATTTTCTGACTTTGAATAACCTGCAAAGGATTGATAAACCGTAGAAAACGAATATATTAATCGACCTTAGTTTTTTTTAATCATTTTACCCTAAACAAGGCAATAAAGCCACTAAGACACAAGGGGTTACGGAGTGTGAAAGAATATGAGAAAAAAAAACATTATCAAAACTAAATAAGAATGAGAAAGACACTTGTCTGAAGGATTCAGTGTCTAACAGTAACAATGCATTGTGTCAGAAATTCAAACAAAATATTTTAAATTTCTTTAAAATTTGTCATGTTTTATTTGTTAGCACATACATTACGCCCTGCCATTATCTTGGATAAATAATGGACTACTCGTTATTTTTTGTTTTCTTTTTTTGTTGTTTTTTTTTTAACTAATGTTCATCCAATACAATCTAAAAATATTTTCTGGCTTTAAATAACTTGCAAAGGGTTGATAAACCGTAGAAATTGACTGAATCAATCAATCAATCAACCATAATTTAAAGATTTTTTTTAATCATTTTATCCCAAGCAAGGTAATAAAGCTACTAAGATTCAATGAGTTACAGAGTGTGAAAGAATATGAAAAGAAAAACATTATTAAAAGAAAAACATTATTAAAACTAAATAAAAATGTTAAGGAGACTTGTCTGAAGGATTCAGTGTCTAACGAACAATGCATTGGACTAGAAATTAAGACTAAATTTTTAGAAGTTCTTATTAAAATTTGACAGGTTTTATTTTTTTCAACAATTTATTAATTACTAGCAGTAGAGCCCGGGATGTAAGAGATAGACCAAGTATCAACCATCATAAAGACAGAAAAATAAAATTGACAAAGATTATTGTTTAAGGTTGACGGACACGCATGTCTTAATTAGTTTTGTTTTTTTTTACGAATTGGTCAAACCCAAACTCAATCAAAAACATTGTTTTCAATCGTTATGAGTCTACCGATTGAATAGAATTTTATTATAAACAATGGAATTTTTAAGGCATCCTGAATGTAAAAATAAAGAAAAAAGTGCGCAAGACAATAAGAAACACTACCTGCCAAAAAAAAAGTGAAGTTTTGTTGAAATCGATTGAAAAATGTAGGAAATCCGATCCGATATATAAACGAACACACACACACACATACACACACACACACAACCTGGGTTTTATAATAAGTATAACTCGATATGAGTTGTCCCCCTTTTATTCTCAGACAGCGATGCCTCTTAATCGTGTTTTCAAATTGATTTCGTGAAAAAAAACAATTGTGTTTTTCCAATTTTTGTCGCTGTCAGAACCACCGCAAGGTAATTTTACGTAGTCCTGTGAAGTTTTGTTGAAATCAGTTGAAAAATGTAGGAAATCCGATCCGATCCAATATATAAACGACACACACACACACACACACACACACACACACACACACACACACACACACACACACAACCTGGGTTTTATAATAAGTATGATATAAGCAATGAATGATAACGATAACTGAGTTATTCTTTAAACCAAGGAACTTGCTATTAGTATTGGTGTAAAAATGCTGCTCGGTGTTACAGAGTTGTTACAGCAGAAAAAAAGTAAATGAAAGAAAGAAAAGAACAAGAACACAATTGTCAGTGTTGTGTTCAGGATTCTCCCATTGATTATGTTGTACAAGAATTCTGTTCTAAGAAACAAACTACTAGACCATCTATGCTTATGATTTGATTATAGTGGGGGAATGCTTGTTGTGCAGAACCAGGAACACTTTTCAGAGGAACTGATACCAGAGATCTCATTCAGTGTGTCACAAAATCTCCAAAAAGCCCTCATCAGGTTTTGAATTCAAAGTTGTCCTTTGCCTAGACTGATTGCAATCAAAGCTGAAGAATCTAATTCGCTCCAATATTTAACCCATAGCTTGAAATGTGTTATATATATAACACAGGTTATATATATATATATATATATATATATACGAGGCTAACGTATATAAACACAGCCAGTAATGGCGGACAGGCTGTAACTGCGACGCGAATAAGGTCAAACTTATATTGTTGATAACTCCTAAACTCTACAGCAAAGTTTTATTGTTATTTTCGAAATAAGCATGCAAATTTACACCAGAATGGAAATTTTCATTACAATTGGTTTCCAGACTTAATAATGCCAAAATAATTACAACCATATCCAAAACTATTATGGAAATAATCAGAACAAAAAAAAAAATATATATATAAAATAAACTGTCACAACTACTCTTCGCAATATTTTGTGGAAACTTGCAGAAATTTAAAAAACGTATCTATAAATACAAAAAGAATTTTATACAAAACAATTTATCAAATGCATTAGTCATACATAGAAATAAATTCAAGCAAACTTTGATGTAAAGAATGCCATACTTATTAAAGAAAAAATTAACTTAGACTGTAAATTCTCGAGAGTGCCGCCATCGAATTTTATCAAATTATAAATCTGCGCACGCCGGATTTTTTTTTTTTAATATATCCGTTCCTGAAAGACTTGTTGCTTTCCCAAGCCAACATAGGTGACTATAAAAATGGTTTAAAAAAATGAAAAGGAAACAGTTAAATTCATAACCTTTTATTTAAAATATATAATGCATAAATTAACCCTAAACTAAAATAATATAAATATAAATTACATTATAAAAATAAACATCATTTACTTACTTTTGTTTATTAAATTATGTCACTTAGCATCCTCCATAATTTACCTCGACTTTTCAGTTAACTTGATAAATATTTATGAGCGTTTTTTTTAAACTAACATGTTGCAAAATAAAATCCTTACATTTGCCTTGATAAAGAGGACGAAACGCTTCGGTAAAGATAAGTTTTCCTTTTCTCTTCATGAAAATACCATTCTGTAATCGGGAGTGGTGAGAACGATTCATTTTTTAAGCAAGTTCACCCTAAGTAAGGCAATAAAGCCACTAAGAGGCAAGGAGCTACTGAGTGTTGAAGAATTAGAAAAAAAAAGGCATTACTAAAGAGCGAGAACAAAGAAAGAGAGCGATTGACATTGCATTTAAATATTTGAAGATTAAACTCGACTGTAAAGCCAAACGCCGGAAAAGACTTCTACAGGCGAGAAGTGCGAGAAAAGAAACTGTTAACATAGAATTTACGGTTACAGTAGCCCAAACTGTAAATTGCTGTGATCTCGTCGTCAGTGTAATACCGTGCTTAAATTCATAAATTCTAGGTACCATAGTGGAGAGTTCATCCGAACAATTGCCATGAAAATGTTTATAAAAAAGGTACAAGAAGATGACTTTACAGCGATGGGAAAGTGACTGAAGCCGAGATGCCAGATCAGGCCCAACAATATTACTGATTCATCTTTGGATTTTATGAAGAATCTCTAGATATAAAACAGGAAATCTGGACCATATGTGTCAGAAGTATTCTAAGTATGGACAAATGGTAGACTTATAAATATGCAAGATAGATTCTGAAAAGAAAAATTGTCTTGCACAATACAGTGAACCAACTTTCTTAGCAGCTGACCTATCAATGGATTTAATATAGTTTACTTTTTAAAAAATTTACTGTTCCTCTACTGTCACAAATTCTTCAATCTATACTCTAGACAATACGTCGTTCATGGCATTCTTTGGATTATCCTATCATCAGACAAATCTGTAATCCGCCTGGCTACGGTAATATCAGATAACGATTTCTTTTACAATTTAATTTATATAGTCTTACCTAAACAGTGTTCATGTAATTGCCTTGTAAGCAGATGAAATTAAAGATCCTGTAACTGTGTGGTCTTGTTTCTCTTGCAATAAATTCAGCAATTCTGCAACTGCTTTTCTTTTTGGGGATTTTATTTTTTTGTAATTGTTGTGGTGTCCTCCCTCTAATACGGCTATTGTGGACTCTTCCACTTACTATAAAGTTAGTAGAGAAATGAGACTCGGGAGGAACAGTGCTAGACTGTTCAACTGTCAAACTCTCTGCCTTAACAGAGAGGAACCCGGACGAGGCTTTCCCGAAGAGCAAAGTTTCGTCCGGGGAGGTAAACAGTCCCTGAACCCGTTTATACGGGTTCGAAGGGAATATTTTTGACCGAGCCTACGGGCTCGGAGAACCCACGGTAAACTCGGCCTTGTGCCAACATCCCCCGTGGAGGTGCTGTTAAATATTAACAGTGCTTGACTGTTCGTAACTGTCGAACTCTCTGCCACGGCAGAGGAAACCTGGACGAGGCTTTGCCCAGGGCAAAGTTTCGTCCGGGGAGGTAGACAGTCTCTGAACCCGTTTATACGGGTTCGAAGGGAATATTTTTGACCGAGCCTACGGGCTCGGAGAACCCACGGTAAACTCGGCCTTGTGCCACATACATCCCCCGTGGGAGGTGCTGTTAAATATTAACAGTGCTTGACTGTTCGTAACTGTCGAACTCTCTGCCACGGCAGAGAGGAACCCGGACGAGGCTTTGCCGCAGGGCAAAGTTTCGTCCGGGGAGGTAGACAGTCTCTGAACCCGTTTCTGCGGCTTCTAAGGGAATATTTTTGACGGTGCCTACGGGCTCGGAAAACCCACGGTAAACTCGGCCTTGTGCCACATATATCCCTCATGGTGGGGGGGGGTCTGCTAAATATTAACAGTGATATAGATTGAGCGCTGGTCAACTGACACCGCCCCCAAGCTGTCTAACACACTTCTATTGTATTTACTGTTCAATACACTATTTATCTGCAACCTCTTGTTTTGTTATTTCTTAAGCATTTACTTGGTCACAACAGTAATTTATCTGATAATTTAAACATGTTGCTTAAAACAGTTCAGTATGGTTGGTCGTCAGCTAGAAAATAAATAGTGCTGAACTGCTATGTAATATCGATTCTGGTATATGACAGTAGATTTTTGACAATTTCCTCATAGATAAGGAGAATGGATGCAACAGAGATGTAGTTCTACAGAAGGATACTGAGAATACTATGGATGGAGTATGCGAGCAACGAGGAAATGTTAAAAAAGGAAAAGAAAAAGGACAACTTTCTCCCGTTTTTCTCTTTTACTCCCTCTCTCTCTCTTTTACACTTTGCTCTCTCCCTCTCTCCCCCCTTTCTTGCTCTCCTCTGCTCCCTCTCTCTCCTTTTTCTCAATCCTTACCTCAACTCGCACTTTTCTCTCCCTATTTCTCCCTCTCTCTGCCACGTTCTACCTCTCTCTTTTTCTTTCGCTTTTTTTTTTACCTCTTTCTCCTTTTTTTTCCTTTCCCTGTTGCTCCTTCTCTCTCCTTCCTTCACGTTCTCATTTTCACCCCCTCTTTTTCCTTCTCTCTCTCTCTCTCTCTCTCGTTCTGGGAAGCTACCCGCATTTTCAGGGATTTGTGTAATGATCAAAATTATTTGTACTAATACGATGTGCCGGCCGTCTGCTTCGAAGTAGCATATTTATGTGTCAGTACTCTTGTCTACAGCGGGAACTGCTCACAAACGGTAACGGCAAAAAGACTGTAGATTTAGTGTGCAGTTCAGATACCCTTGGTAGCGTTCCGGTGATAGAAAGAACTTTTTTGGTAGACGCTCGAAGACATAAATCAAAAGAGACAAAGAGAAAAAGAAAGAAAAAAAGAACGAAAGTGTAAAAGAAAGAAAGAGAGAGAAAGAAAGAAAAATAGAGAGAAAGAAAGAGAAAAAGAAAGAAAGAAAAAGAGAAATAGAGAAAGAAAGAGAAGGAGAGAAAGAAAGAGAAGGAGAGAAAGAAAGAGAAAGAAAGAGAAATAGCGAGAAAGAAAGAAAAAAGAACGAAAGGGGAAAAGAAAGAAATAGAGAGAGAGAGAGAGAGAAGGAGAAATAAAGAGAAAGAAAGAGAAAAAGAAAGAAAGAAAAAGAAAAAGAAAGAAAGAAAAAGAGAGATAGAAAAAGAAAGAGAGAGAGAGAGAAAAGAGAAAGAAAGAGAAATAGAGAGCAAGAAAGAAAGAGAAAAAGAAAGAAAGAGAGAGAAAAAGAAAGAAAGAAAGAGAGGGAGAGAATGAAAGAAAGAGAGAGAGAATGTTCAGACGAATATATCAAATCCTTAACTGTTCCCTACAAACTTGTGCATTCGTGTTTTTGCAAATGTTTGTGTGTGCGCTCGTGTGTGTGCGCGTGTGTTCATAATTGATTGACTTTTTTATGGCTTATCAACACTTTGTGGGTTACTGACAGCCAGAACATATTTTGGGGATTACAAGAATAATTATTTTTTTTATTTTTTATTTATTTACTTTTTACGAGTGAATATTGCATTAAATATTTTGGAGAGATAACAGTAATTTTTCCAGATACAACTACTATTTAACCCATACCTGGAGGGGAGAAAAGATGTATTCATACCTTTCCAATGGGTATTTACGCATAAGTGAACGTAACGAACTCGACTGGAATTCGAACTCGGCTCTCCGATTTAGTGGGTCTGTATGTCTTTTAATGTGAACCCATAAAGAAAGATATTCATTGCAAGGTTTTTATTGTCTAATTTGCCTTTGCTATTTTCTTTTTTTGCTTGTTTTTAATTCATTGATGACTACCGTTGCGCTTCCTGTCCCTGCTTCATGTTTTAATAAAACATCATTTATTTATTTATTCATTTATTTACTTTAGTCCTTTTGTCTAGAGCCAAAATGTCCATCTGCTTCTGTTTAGCCTAAAACATTTCCCAAGCAAAGCCTACCTCGCCATGTCTTGAGTTAACACAACAATACCCGGTTTTCTTTCAAATCCCTGTTTGTTAAACGATAGCCGCTTCTCTTGTGAATGCATTCAACACCACCTGCCCCACCGGTTCAAATGGTGGTGGCGTCCATGGTGGTGATTGTAGTGCTGAAAAAATCTGTCAACCCACCCAACTATCGGCTTTTTTGTTAGTGTTCCGTATTAGTTCATCGCCCTGACCGCACACGGCAGTTGAACGCCTTTTGTATAATTAGCTAGTAAAAGGGGTGAGGAGGAGAAGGAGGAATAGCAAGAGGTGAAGACGAAATCATGATAGGGAGTGGGATTAAGAATAAAACGGAGGAGAAGGAAGGGCAAAATCAAAAAGGAGATATCGACTTTTTCTTCCGCTTTCTTTCTTTTTTTTTCTCTTTTCAGATTTCATTTTCTACGGACGTTGGTCGGTACTGATCATCACCTTCCAAAATTAGCAAAAAAAAACAAAAAAAAAACCTTAACGATTTTCTTGTCCAAGTTATTTAGTTAAATTCTCACTCATAATCTAATCTGTAATTGTAATTACAATCAAATCTCAGCATCTTTCAATAAATCGTTCTGGAATTAACTAAAAACCGCTTTTATTTACGAATATTACCTCTTCCCCTCTCTCTCTTAATCTCTGTATCTCTTTCTCTCTCTATGCACACATATAGTTATTTGCTAAGCGTAGCTTAGATGTGGCACAAGGCCGAAAGTATGGGACAACTAGTGAGGATCGAACTAACTTTTCAGTCGTAACTGATCTAGCGAGACAAGCTTGCTAACCATTACACCACGCCGAGGTGCCCTACACACATACACATATATATATATATATAAAGTTGTAGACTTTGTCTGTTTGTTATCGAACACCTCCTAAGGTTTTAGGGATAGACCTCCCTCTCACTTCCATAACTATATATATTATGAAACTACATTACCCAGGTTATTTGCATAAGTATATTTCATTTTGATCAAAGGGGATTCCCGGGGTCGACACAAACACCCCACTGAATTTTTTTCCCTTTTGATTTAAATTAAATTAAATTTGAATGTGAACAAGGGAATTGCTCCTATCCAAAAAATATAGGAGAAAGCCAGAAGATGGAGGTCACATCGGCAAGATCATTGATTAATATTGAAATGCATCATTTTTTATTCTCCACAAATTATAACAATGATTTAAAATCAATCATTTTTACAAAAAATTTGTGACACGCAGCGAGGCTCAGGTAATTCGGCTAGTATATATATATATATATATATATATATATATATATATATATATATATATATATATATATATATATATAAGTAAGGGTGTCTATTTCAAATACAAGTATCCACTATAGTAACGTTTGATGTTGTGAGAAATTCAGTCGTCGTGATTTTTTGAATTCCAAACAATAATAAAATAAAAATAAAGAAAAACATAGTTATACCTGTTGAAAAAATCATTTTTATTTACAAACATATGTACATGAATTAAACGGAGTGCAAGAAAAAGGAGTAAAAATAATCTTTATTTGAGTTAAAGTCTTTGGACAATTGATTCACAGAAAAAAAAAACTAGATTCTATTGTGGGAGAAGATTCACGGGCTATCTTTCTTTGTTGTTGTTGGAAATGATTCGTCTGAAGTCTCCGACTGACCATGCCTGCTGTTGTTAGAGATGATTCGTTTGAAAGTCGCCGACACATGTTTCTTTCAGAGCGCGCTGGGGGAAGGGAGGAGGAAAAAACTATATGGCCTCGTTTTCTCATGTGTTTGAACGGCTTGTAGAGAGTCACATCTCTGCCGCTGAGAGTCGAAATATTTTTTTTTTTCTCGAAAGTAGCCTCGAGAAAAAATAAGGTTTTAGTTTTCTCTGATTAGTGAAATATTTCACATTGTGATGTTAACTTCTAACCAATGGGCATTTTGATTTATATGGTCTGTGTTGTATTGTTAAATGCTTTTGGCATGTTTGCAAATATTGCCTCTTATTGGGTATAAAATAAAATTTGGGTGTGTTTTAATATGATATGTATGTGGGTATGTAATTATGTTGAGTTTATTTCCTATAAAGTGATAATAAAAATGTTGGATTAAAATATAAATCCATTCATTCTTTAGAAATTGCTTTGTTTACATTTCGGCTACAAAACTGAACAGGTACGGACGTTTCGAGAAAAATATCTAAATGAGAAAGTGTGCTTTCCTTAAAAGGGGAAATAGAGCCTTGCTGAACTATGATGCTCTCTGTAGCCGAGAGGTAAAACATGCCGCATCAAACAATGGTTTCTTCTACAAAGGGGGACGTCGGTTCAATCCCTCCTGGAGAGCATATTTTCTTAATTATGATGTCTCGAATGAAAGGCGTAGTAGACACTCTTTAAAATAAAAATTAGAAACATTATAAAGAAATATACAACTCCAGTCGACAAAAACAAGAAAATTAAATTGTCTACTATTAAAAAAATTCAAATTGCTAACCGTCGTCGTCAACGACAATAACACACATGCAAGATTAAAATTACAGAGAACAAATATTATTTATGAATTCACATGTCCCTTAAGGAACCGTGTCCCTGATCAAACCAAATTCATAAATAGCTATATTGGATACACTACAACATGCCTAACAAGTAAAACTCACTCTCTGACCATAGCTCAATTAGGCTTCATTTAAATAGCAATGGAGGTCTACCAAATTCTATCCGTAATATACTCGCTGATAATACAAATATTATATTCTACATCTAAAAAAGGCTAAAAATAATGTGAGTAGTATTGATAAAAAAGAAAAAGTCAACACTCAATAATATCAACTATGAACACGGCCACAACGTGCTGACCGCGTTTGGAAAATAAAACATTTCTAGATACATACATAGAAATCCAAACATTTAGTTAAAAGTAAAAATAAAATCATCCTTGACAATGGCTAAAAGCATAACCGAAAGAGTTCGGACATGCCGAAAATTTGGACAATTTTTACATAAGTTTTTTTAATCATTTCATTAAAATGACTCGCAAGGTGCTGCCGTTAAGATTTTTATTTAATCTTCCTTGTGTTCTTATAATGTTTTTTCTTTTCTGTTTTTTTCCATGGAGCTCCGACTACATGAATTTAAGCGTGCTGCTAGATTGGCATTTAGGTCCCACCCGTTGACTGTTGAAATTGCTTAATGCAACCGCCACTTCTACTCCAACAGTTTCTTTTCTCGCACTTCCCGATAGTAGAACTCCCTTCCGCTTACTTGCTTCCCTGATAACTACAATCTTCAAAAAATTAAATGCAACGTCAATCTATATCTTCTGTTATCTTGAACCACCTTCATCTTTCCTCATTCCTGCTTATACTCATCTTTTCTTTCATTTTCATTCTCTGTAAACCCCTAAGAAAGTGTAAAAATTAGTTTTAGTATCAGCGATACATTGTTGTAAAAAATTATTACTAGCAATGTATTTTTGAGGAAAAAATATTACCAGCAAAACATTATTACCAGCAATAGAGTTTCGAAGAAAAAATATTACCAGCAAAACATTATTACCAGCAATACAGTTTTGAAGAAAAAATATTACCAGCAAAACATTATTACCAGCAATACAGTTTTGAAGAAAAAATATTACCAGCAAAACATCATTACCAGCAATACAGTTTTGAAGAAAAGATATTACCAGCAAAACCTTATTACCCGCAATACAATTTTGAAGAAAAAATATTACCAGTAAAACCTTATTACCAGCAATGCAGTTTCGAAAAAAAATATTACCAGCAAAACCTTATTACCAGCAATACAGTTTTGAAGAAAAAATATTACCAGCAAAACATTATTACCAGCAATACAGTTTTGAAGAAAAGATATTACCAGCAAAACATTATTACCAGCAATACAGTTTCGAAAAAAATATTATCAGCAAAACATTATTACCAGCAATAGAGTTTCGAAGAAAAAATATTACCAGCAAAACAGTTTTGAAGAAAAAATATTACCAGCAAAACATTATTACCAACAATACAGTTTTGAAGAAAAAATATTACCAGCAAAACATTATTACCAGCAATACAGTTTTGAAGAAAAAATATTACCAGCAAAACATTATTACCAGCAATAGAGTTTCGAAGAAAAAATATTAACAGCAATAAAAATCTTGTCGGCATTAAATAACCCATTGAAGTTGATATGCCGTGAAACAAAACAAATCAAACCAAACCAAATCTAAACATTTGCGATAGAATAGCGAGAGACTTGCAACAATAAGTTTGCCGGAAAGTGGTCTTAGAGTATAAAATAAATCTTCCCCCACAAGACGTCGTAAACGATTTTGAATTCTGTCGACACTGGAAAGTTAGAATTCAGCAGAAATAATCCAGCTTCTGTAATACGTTCTTGCAACTTTATACCAAATAGTATTTTCCCGGTAATATGACAAAACATAGTTCGTCTTTTCTCTTTACACGCCGCTACAATAATCCCTGACTTGGATTATAAAATCAGAGATCAAAGCACGATCCAATCTATCCAAACTGTTCACGCCTTGTCAATATTCGACAGAATGATGAGAAACCAATGCCAGGATAGTGTGACTTATTAAATGCTTATTTTCTTGGATATTCGCCCTTGACAATTCAGCTGATTGTCGAAACAGGCTGTTAATTTCAGCTTTTGTTTAAGTCAGCCATGAGCAAACTGTAGCCCGTTTGGCTTTCTGAATGTCACGTTTAATTTCATGGGGAAAATAACGTTTATGAAAATGTTGTTCTTTTCTTTACGTTCTCACTTGTTCACTCACACATTCTCTCACACCTAACTACAAACATAAACAGCTATTAAGTACAATGTTTCCTGAATTTTGCAAGTTTTCGTTGAAGGTAACATTATCAGCATTTTAAACCATTAACGATTTTCAGTAAGGAAGAACATACGTTTTTTTTTTTGTTTTTTGGGTTTTTTTTTTTTTTTGCTTTAAAAACAGGAAATAAATTATAATTGTTTTTGCTTTAGAATAGAAATATATTTATCATTATTATTTTAAAAATTCTTTTTTTTTCATTTTCAAATGAATAAATTAGAAACAAATTACCCACAGCAGATTGTGTTAATCTGTCATTAGATATAATACAAATATTATACCAAGAATATATATAAAATTAATTGTAATATATCTAAAAATTCTTGACAGAATCTAAAGTAGAATCTGCATGAGTGATTCTTTCATTTGGAACACGGGGGAAATGATGGAGATTTGACTCTGCAGAAATGGCAGGGCGTTTTCTAAGGTTTGAACTGATTGAACTGAGGAAATAGAGCGCATCTAACGATTTGCCATGAAAATAACGATACAATTGCATACAGTCTTGTAACGTCGCGTCTTTGGGGAAAAAAAGCTACAAAGTGAAAAATGAAACGATTTCGAACTCTATCAATATTGGATAGTGACGATTGAACAGAAAATAATATTTCTACTGTAAGAGTTCCTTGTCATCAGCCCTGATCTGGCATCATGGCTTCAGTCTCTTTCCCATAGCCGTAACGTAGCTTCCTTGTGTCTTTTCTATAAATACTTTTATGGTAATTGTTCTGATAATGAGCTTTCCTCTTTGGTATATCGACTTTACGAATTTAAGCGCAGTACTAGATTGGCAGCTAGGTCTCATCATTTTGCAGCTAAAATTGCCACTTATAACTGTAAGTTCTATACTAACAGTTTCACACTTCTCGCTTTTGGAACTCTCTTCCGGTTTATTGCTTTTCAGTCAACGTTGATCTTCAAAAAATTTAAATGCAATGTTAATCGTTGTTTCCTGTCTTCTTAATTCCTGTTCTTTTATTGTTCTCTCTCCTTAATAATGTTTTTGGTTTTTCTCATATTCTTTCACAATCAGTAGCACCTTACGTCTTAGTGGCTTTATTACCTTGGTTGAATTGAGATGATTGAAATAAACTTAACTCTGATTATAAAATCAGAGATCAAAGCACGATCCAACCTCGCAATGACTGTTCAAACCTTGTCAATATTCGATAGAATGATGAGAAACCAATGCCAGATTGATGTGGCTTATTAAATGCTTATTTTCTTGGTTATTTTCCCTTGATAATTCAGCTGATTGCCGAAACAATCTGTTAACTTCAGCTTCCCGTTAAGAAATCGTCTTTTAACGACATTTTCTAAATTCTTCTACAACATTCAACTTTTGTACAATAGTTTTCAAACAGATTATCAAATTGAAATCCCAGCTGATCTGCATGAATTTCTTCGTTTAATTCAGCCAACTCGACACATCTAATCTGGATTAGAAGCAAATTTAATCAATTGCTACAGAAACTCAATATCCGCAAGTACAGAGATCTGCTTAAAAAAATTTCGCATATTTAAAAGCCTTAGTAAGGAACATTTACTCTCTTGTATGTCATCATATTAAACTTAAGATTGTGGCAAACAGCAAATGACGAAAACTGAAAATAATATATAAATAAGATTTCGCGATTTTGCAATATATATATATATATATATATATATATATATATATATATATATATATATATATATATATATATATTTGCAGCAAAACATTGTTTTGTCAGCTTTGCTTTGTTTTAGCATTTTAAAAAAGATAATTGAATCTGGCTTTGCTGTAGATATTTCAAAAAACATCTGGATTCGAGTCGTAAAATGAAAATGCTGAGAGATATTTATTAAAAGTTTCGATTAGCTAACCAGTCAGATACCAAGTTCACTGCTTTTTCAGTTTTTTTTTTTTTTTTTTTTTAAGAGATGTCTACTTAAATACGTGTAGCCACCAAAAATAAAATTTGTATCGGACTGGTATCAAAGTGATGTACTTCAACTACCGCTATCAAAATGTGTTCACAGCTGGTATCAAAATCTAATCACGGCTGGTATTCAAAAACATTTAATGCTGGTATCAAAATCTGCACATGGCTAGTATCAAAAACCCGTTCAATGCTGTTATCAAAATCTGTTCACAGTTGGTATCAAAAACCGATCAATGCTTGTATCAAAATCTATTCACGGCTGGTATTAAAAAATATCCAATGCTGGTATCAAAATCTGTACATGGCTGATATCAAAAACTCTTTCAATGCTGTTATCAAAATCTGTTCACGGCTGGTATTAAAAATTCGTTCAACGCTATTATCAAAATCTCTTCACTGCTGACATCAAAATATCTTCATGGCTGGTATCAAAAAAAATTTCACCGCTGTTATCAAAATCTCTTCACTGCTGATATCAAAATCTCTCCAATGCTAATATCAAAAACCGTTCAATGCTGTTATCAAAATCTGTTCATGGCTGGTATCAAAACCCCGTTCAATGTTGTTATTAAAATATGTTAACGGCTGATATCAATAACCATTCAATGCTGTTATCTATATCGCTTGACGGCTGGTATCAAAAACCGTTCAATGCTGTTATCAAAATCTGTTCATGCCTGGTATCAAAACCCCGTTCACTGCTAGTATCAAAAACTGTTCACGACTGGTATCAAAATCATTTCTAGTGTTCGGGACATTGTGTGCTGTGTTACTGATTTCGTGCATTTCGAGGCTTACGATGAGATAAATGCACTTCCAATGATCCCAACCTTGCCTCAGCACATGGCCTTTCCATATGCTTCCCAGCCCACGTGAAACCGCCCATGTGTTACATCCAACTCCAGTGTGGGGATTGGGTAGTTAAACACCAACCGCCTTTACCCAGCCTTCTGGTTGAGATCAAAGGACCGTATTTAAGCTCCCATACTTCAGTGCTGAACAACGACCCTCTGTTTCTGCCTTAGTAGAGTTCGATAAAGTAGGTCCTAGTCCAAATATTCCAACCTTGTGGCTGTGACTTCCTTATTGCATTAATGAAAGAGGACTGATGTATACTGATGCCTTGGTAGTCGCGATGACTATATGTACCCGTTTGCTTCCATCCACGCTAAACTGACCTAGTGTCACATTCTTCTACCATGAGACGGTAGTAAAATATAGTATTAGAGTGTTTTATCTGTACACGATTGAAGAAAGTTAAACCCATACAGAAAAAAATATAAGGATACACATCTACGTATCTATCGGAAACATTTACAACCCTATACCCCTTGCCACTACCTAAAAGCGAAGGCTTTATAAGCCAATGGGACTTTTCATGATAAGCCTTGATTTTGAGCCTGTTTATGGCGATGTTCTTTCTGACCTAGGAAAATAAAAATCAAATATTCTGAAAAAAAATATGGATTGAGAAAGATAATTCAGCCTAGGGATTATTTTCTACCAGTCAGAAGAACGGACGTTGAACCCGGAGATCATTTGAAAAGTTACATCCGTGTGTCAGCCGACCTAAATACAAATAAGGCCACTGACCGATGAAAATCCCTACTCATTCACGCCTCGTCAATGGATAGTCGCTCAAATATAGGGACAAGGATATCAATTAAAATTTTCATCTGAGAGTGAGAAGAAAGGAAGGACAAGTGGGAAAAAAATAACTTCGAACAACATAAACGAAACCAAAAACTGACAATTTGTTCTTCTGAAACTATACAAGCCTTCATTGAATACACTTCTCTGCTACCATATTTCTTTATTCGACAATCTCCTCATTCTTTTCTACTACTACACTTGACCTCTCAACTCCTCACCGGTCAGAACCAGTGCCAGATTTATCTATAGGCTTAACAGGATGAAGCCTAGGGCTTCAAAATTTAGGTGGTGGTGTGTGTGTGTGGGGGGGGTCTCAAGGTAAGGTGCATAATATTTTTGACACTGTCAGAGGCCTTTCTTACACATGCTGTCATAATGCATTGTAGGCTCTAAACGAGCCTTCAGTAATTTTCCTTTCATTCCATTTTAAATAATTCGATTTTAAGCCGATAACTCGATGCTAGCATTGATTTCTTTACAGATTTTAAAAAAAATTGACGTTCATGCATTTTTTTCAATCACATAGTGTATTTAACAATATTATGGTCTTTAGAAGAGGGATTGTCATCTGTAGAATTTTAAACACCCGTCATTATCGTCGGCTTTACTCAAATTATTTAATTTAACACTCTTCCATTTTCCTCTACTTTTAAAAACAGGGAGGCCTCAAAAGTGGAATAGCCTAGGCCCTCTCTTCAGTTAAATCCGACCCTGTTCAAAACATTACCAACAACCTGTGAACTTTAACTGAATCCATCTACGAAGGACCTTTTCGCTTTTAACCTTTATCTATTCTGTCCGTCTCCCTTTCATATAAACAATTTTTTCTCTGTCCTGATAATTTTTATTAAATGTTCAAAAGGCTTTTTATAACTTTTGTTTTCTTTTAACACGAAGTTATATGCAAATTATTTATGTTCAATCCCATACAGTGTAAAGATCTTTTCTTTTATTCTTTTCTAATGAGCCAAATATTTCTTTTCATTTTGTTTCTAGATGAACCCTCTCTGCCTCCCATCAGTATGGCTGATGCCCAACTCCACGAGAACGCCTCTCTGCGCCTGCTTGGTCTCACGCTGTCCACTGATTTGAAGTGGAACAACTACGTTGAATCTATATCTTCATCTACCGCAAGGAAAGTTGGTTCTCTGTATCCCTCCAGAAGGTTCTTCTCGTCAGAGTCCATCCTTCAAATCTACAAATCAACCATTCGTATTTGCAAGGAATACTGCTGCCATATATAATCTGGTGCTACCACTGTTCCTCTCGAGGTCCTAGACAAACTCCATAGACGAATATGCAACGTGGTTGGTCCTGATCTAGCATCCCGTCTACAGTCCCTATCTCACAGTATCTCTAAAAAGAATACCCGCTCGGCCCGGCGGCTAGGATCAAAGTGTAGTATCTGCGCTTTGTGAGCTGCCGGGTCGGGTGTCTGTTGAACTCTCTGCTTGCAGAGAGGAACCCGGACGAAGCTCCGCCGAAGGGTAGGGTTTCGTTGGGGGAGGTTGACGGAACTGGCCCGCCTCGGCGGGTTTGGATGGTTATTTATTTTTGGCTGGGCCTACGGGCTCAGAGATACCCACATTAAAAAGGCCTTGTGCCACATTCAATCCCCGTGGGTGGATTGATAAATACCATCTCACAGACGTGCTGTGGCTTCCCTCAGTCTTTTCTACAAGTACTTTCATGGCAACTGCTCCTCTACTTTCACTGGTTCCCAAATTGCATGAATTTAAGCGCCCTACTAAGTTGCTATCTCAGTCCCACCCTTTCGCTGTCGAAACGGCTAAATGTAGCCATCTCTTCTACTCAAATATCTCGCACCTCCCATCAGTGGAACTCCCTTTCTATCACTTGCTTCCCTGATAGCTATAATCTCCAAACATTCAAACGTAATGTCAATCGACATCTTTTGATGCCATGACCTTAATCCCTGTTCTTCTCTTTATCCTTTTCCCCAAACACTCCTCTTTACTCTTACTCTCACTCTCTGTAACCCATTGCGTGCTAGTGGCACTCCTTGCTTGGGGTGAATTGATTAATAAAAAAACTCATTTTCATATGCGTTTTATATCTAGAGAGATTTTTTACAATGATGTAAAAAGCCCAAGAGGGTTACATAGTAATCGGCTCAAATGGGGAAGATAACGGTTAACCCTAGACTTGAATAGCTTAAGATTGTAGTAATCGGCAAAGCATCCTCTTGGAAGTCGGCTCCACAGAGCAACGGTTCGTGGGGGGGGGGGGGTTAAGCTGCTCGAGCGGAACTTACATCTCATCAATGGAATACGAAGGGAATGGGGCTGGTTCGCTACAGTGCGCGTGGCAGAGCGGGTGTAAGTCATGAAGATTAAAACCGATGGAACTAAGGAATGTAGTTTGACTGAACACTTTCCATAAGAAATAGCGATAGAGAAGCTTGCAATGTTTCGTCAGTGAGGAAGCGGTTGTAGGATAGAAAATAATCACCCACAAGGACGCGGAGACGCTATCGAGACTGGAATGTGAAGCAAGTTAATATCCAGAATTTATATATGATTATTGCTCAAACTATTTAGACTAATATCCTCATCTTTACTATCTGAATTTATGAGCTGAGGATTTTCTTTTTAATCATTTCCCCTCAAGCAAGGCGATAAAGCTACTAAAACGCAAGGGGTTACTGTGAGTGAAAGACAACGAGAATACTTTAGTGGGGAGGAGTGAGGAGAAAGGACAGTAAAAGAACAGGTTTCAGGAAGACAGACGATGGCGATTGGGGTTCTATTTCAATTTAAATAGATTGTAGGTGACAGGAAACAAGAAACCGGCAGGGAGTTCCACAGACGAGAAGTGCGAGAAAAGAAACTATCAGTATAGAACATACGGTTGCATCTAACGAGTTTAACAGTAAAACAGTGATACCTACTTGCCAATCTAGTAGCACGCTTCAATTCACGCAGTTGAGGCACGAAGGCAGAAAGTTCATCAGAACAATTGCCATAAAAATATTCATAGAAAAGACAGAGTGAAATTATATCACGGCAGTGATATAATTGTGAAAGTGAAGACTGAAGTCGAGATGCCAGGTCAGGACCGATAAAATGACAGACCCTTTATTGAATTTTCTCATCATTATTATGCATTGATCTGTTTGTGTTACCGTTCTCATCTTATTCATAAGAAGCCATCACGTGATAGTCCTGTAATACTGTTGTGGATAAAAGCCTTAAGTGTATGATGCAATGATCATGAGTTTAATCCCTCAGTAAAAAATTATATACTCTAGTATAGAATACAAAAGCGCCATCATAAAACTAAATTGGTGTAAGTGAACTAAGTATGGGTAGAATCAAGTGTCCTGTAGGCCATTAGGGTTGTAAGAGATCAACATGTAATTGAAGCCGTTTAGAACAAGATAAGATCGACGTGCTCCCCCTCCTTGGAGTGGGTGTACGCGGTTTATTTATCATCTCTCAGTTGCGTCTCTGTCCTTGGACAGAGTGCGCTCAGGGGCTTCTCAGTCTAAGGACAGAGGGGCAACTGAGAAAATAATACTGAAGAGGTGCCCAGCCCTGGGGAACAGCTGCCCGAGGCCACACCCTTCCACAAGATGGAGGGATCGTTGCTCGCACCGAGGCCAGCGCAACCGACGCGCCCGGTCCCCACATTAATCCGACTTTGTGTCACATCTCCTTCTCGTGGGGAAATGGGTAAATACCAGAACAAGATAACCTGACGGAACCCATCCCTATTCAGGCTGATTTTAAATCCAACTTTCCCCTAGACTGGTTGTCCTGAGAAGTCCAAAGAGGCCAGTCTGCCCTATTATTTACGAGTTACTCCATTGAAGACTTTTCTTTCTCGTAGATTGGCTGCAACCCAAAGCAAAGCCTAATGACTTCTGCTATTTAACCCATAGCTCGAGATAGATGGACCTATGCCTTTTTGAAGACATTAATGCGAAATAAACGAAACAGATTTGGTCAGAGTTTGAACTCGGAACGCCGACTCCACTTTCCTGGTGGATAACACTTACGCCAATCACACATTGACAGCATGAACAGTGAAACGAAAAAACTCTACAGCGGAGGATTGAATAAAGGATTAGTTTCGAAATCCCCAAAGTGTTATCGTCTAAAACAGACATCGGAAGAAGGCCTGAAAGGATAACAGCCGAATTGTTGTGCGTAGAAAAACCGAAATGAAGACAATGGTTTGAAACGGACAATGTGATGACTCTTTTCCTACAAACCCAGAGTGGATGACATTCACCGCCTGACCCAAGAATTGAAGTACGTGTTCATTGTTGAACAATCACGTGGTCAAGATAAGCACTCAGTTGTGGAGCAAGCTGAGTGAATAATAATTCAACATTAAGAGAGCTATTTATGGTGCCATGGAGCATCTCATTGTGCTAAAGTGGAATAGTCCATTGCTTGGGCTGTGATTGGCTGCTGGTACATGAGTGGAAGCATTTCTGTATAAATACCAGCTTGATTCATCAGTTAGTTTGCAGGGTTTGTATTAAGTTACAACCTGCTTTATTTTTGTCTGCTAGCTAGACGCTAGCTGGGACCCTTACGCCGGTAAGTGCTGTTTATTATTGTTATTCTACATTCATGACAAACAATTTTCTTAGGACACTTTCATTGCAAAAAATATAAGATCTATATAATATGAAAATCATATAGCCTATATAATGTGTAAATCATACAGTCTATGTATGAAACCTATATAATGCGAAAATTATATAGTTTATATAAATATGAAAACCATATAACCTACATAATGGGAAAATCCTATAGTCTATATAATGTGAATTTCATATAGTCTATATAATATGAAAATCATCTAACCTATGTAATGTAAAAATTATATAGTCTATGTAATATGAAAATCACATAATCTACATAATGTGAAAATTATATAGTATATTTAATATGAAAACCATATAACCTACATAAGGTGAAAAATCATGTTGTCTATATAATGTGAATATCATATAGTTTATATACTGTGAAAATTAGTTAAACCTAGAGAGCCAGACAAACCGGCCTTCCCTGACGATCCGCTTAGGTGAATGAAACCTTGGTAGGTTTGTCTGGCTCTCTAGGTTTAACTAGGTCTGCTCTACTCACTGTATTGAGCACTTTATTTAGATATTTTGGGTACTCGCATCGGGGTTTTTTCTTTGGGCCTTGAACTCGTATGCTGGACGATTATTTTCGGTTAACGTACATATTCTTGGTTCTTTCGTTTTTTTTTTATTCCTTTTTTCCCCCTTTGGTATTGGCTTTTTTATTTGCAAATCAATATACCAAAGGTTTTCCGAGCGAGTATAGTTTCTTATAAGATTTCTATTAATAATACTGTGAAAATTATATAGTCTATATAATATGAAAATCATATGACCTATATTATATAACTATATATAGTCTATATAATGTGAAAATTATATAGTCTATATAATATGAAAATCATCTAACCTATATTATATAACTATATATAGTCTATATAATGTGAAAATTATATAGTCTATATAATATGAAAATCATATAACCTATATTATATAACTATATAATATAGTCTGTAACAGACTAAAAACAGGATCTCAAAAACCTTGTAAATATGTTACGAACCTTAGAGTGGACAGCAGCCTATTCCTATGGATTGCTTATTGGAGTCGATTCGAAATGCCTAAAGCATGCCGAATATGACACACACCTGATGAAGTCTGGAGATTACAGCATTCGAAACGTTTTGAATGTAACAACCTAGATTAAAACTCTCGTCCATGTTGATCAATGTGTGATCGTCTTTTTTGTTTTGTTCCGTTTCATTTTTTTTTATCATAATGGTTTGTCAGATGTGTTCTTCAACCTTCCTCAGATGTGTGTTGTATCTTATCATTCTTAACTGTTGTCAAGTACTTTTTTTATCACCTTAATTGGAGGAGCTTATAGAGAACACTAAAAGTGCCGTACTCGAAAAAAATAATAATTGTATCCAGTGCGATAATTATGTATAAATGCGAGACCTCATCACTTGGATCTTTTTTTTACAGTAAGGTTCACCCTGTACAAAGCCTGGAAGCCACTCAAGGTAGAGGTTATGTTAAAGGCAGTTTATAGGGGGGGGAGTTAACGGTTAACCTTAGACTTGAACAGATTAAGATTGTAGTGATCGGGAAGCATCTTCTTGGGAGTTGGTTTCACAGATCAATGGTTCGACGGAAGTGAAACTTCACACTGATGGAATATGGAGGGAATGTGGGTGATTTGCTACAATATATGTGTCATGGCGGGTCCTAGACCCGTCGGGACCAAGGAATGTAGTTCGTCAGAGCACTTTCCATGGTAATAGCGATAGGGCAGTGAGAGACTCGCCACATCCCGCCCGTGAGAAAGAGGTTGGAGGGTGGAAAATAATTCGTCATCCAAAAGGACTCGGAGACGCTTTTGAACACTATCGAGACTGGAAAGTGAGGACTGGGAAACTCTCGCTCAAGTATGACAACAGAACTCCATTTTCTGCAAATCAAGCGTCTTTTTCCTTCAGCAATCCAGAAGTTTGGCATTGAAATGCGCAACTACGGACAGAATCCCCAGAAGTAAACGCACGCCTTTTTGCCGCGTCATGCTTGAAGAATTGAACATAGTTGAGAAGGAACAGGTATTGTATTTGGATCGTAATCCGAAGGAGAGATGTATCACTGGCTGACATTGATCCTGGCTAAGCGCACAGATACTACAGTGACCATCCGCAGAGCGCACATATATTATACTGACCTCATCTGGGCACACAGATACTACACTGATCATCGGCAGATTACACAGATACTCCATTGATCCCCAGTAGAGCGCACATATATTATCCTGATCTTATCTGGGTGCACAGATACTACACTGATCCACGGCAGAGCGCACAGATACAACACTGATCCGAGCCGAGAAATGTCGATCTACACATAAATAATCGTTTCATTTTTGACGGGCAGTAATTAAAATAAAGATATTTTTATCAGAGCTTATGAACCTATTTTGATCAAAACAACTATGATAAGGATATTAATCAGGAAGATTCATGGAAATATCCAAATACTTTTTGAGATATTTAAATTAAGAGAAAGACGTGCAGGTAGCGTATCGGTTATCGGTTAGAAAAATAGAATCGGTGGGCCCACTTCAAATCCCTGTCTACTTTGTTGCGTTCACTTTCGCACTAATGCCCGTTTACTCCCATCTAAGGGTTAAATAGTAGGGTACACTGAGCTCGTTAGAATACGCGTACACATGCACGCACACGTATATATATCCATATCTATATCTATATATCTATCTATAGATAGATAGATAGATAGATAGATAGATAGATAGATAGATAGATAGATATAAACAATTAATTGGAACAAAACCTGAACGGGTTTTTCATGATTTGCAATGAAAACGTAGATGTCTTGTCTTGTGCGCTAACCATTAAGTCTATGTTTCTCAACCAGTGCGCCTGGCGTACTAATGCGCCCGGCGTACTAATGCGCCCGGCGTACAAATGCGCCTGGCGTACTAATGCGCCCTGGAATGTAGCCAGGTGCGCCCCAAGGTAACAGAAGAGTAATTTATTAATTATTTTTATTTCTAAAAAGTCTTCATTTTTAAAAAGCTAGAGACACCAAACACATGGCTTCCATGTTTAAGTGAAGGTTTTGTCATTTGATATTTAAAACTAGATGCTAAATTCCTTAATCTTTAAGAAGGAGTGGATAATCTTTTCTCTTTTGCCTTCTGCGATGGATTTGAATCCGTCATTATCGGCCTCTCTAAAAAGAAAAATAACAGATTCTTCATAAATATATTTCAATGAAAACGCCGCCGCTTAAAT
This sequence comes from Acanthosepion pharaonis, assembly GCA_903632075.3. Lineage (NCBI taxonomy): Eukaryota > Metazoa > Mollusca > Cephalopoda > Sepiida > Sepiidae > Acanthosepion > Acanthosepion pharaonis. The sequence goes on along the minus strand of CAHIKZ030005210.1, from coordinate 84,374 downwards.
ATAAAATGTAATGTCTTAAAATAAATGCTTATTTCAGGAATTATTTTTTATTATTTTCATATTTCATGAATAATTTCTCATTATTAAAACTTAAAATGCGCCCCCCAAGGTTTAGTTATTCTACAAGTGCACCGTGAAGTAAAAAAAATGATTGAGAAACACAGCATTAAGCTATCAACTCGACCAATGTAATGTTTGCATATATGCGTTGGATATGTGCTCCAGTTTTGTCATGTGATATAACTGGCCAGATCTTGTTGGTGTTATTTTTAAATCGAGCCACTTTCTTTGCTTCGTCATTTCTCGTCTGGATTTTGTTGTTTTTATTTTCCTAGGTTGTGTGTGTGTGTGTGTGTATGTCTGTGTGTGTGTGTGTATGTCTGTGTGTGTGTATGTCTGTGTGTGTCTGTGTGCGTGTTTGCAGTGGCGGAATGGCCCTACGGGAGACGGGGACATTTCCCGGTGGGCCCCAAAGACATTGTTCATCACTTTCAAAAATAACCGAAAAAGTGAAAAAAAAAAAAGCGAAAAATATTGCGTAGATGCTGGGAAGATTTCAATAAGACCTCTTTGATGCTCTAATTTCTTTCGGTAGATAATAGTTATCACCAGTTCCTTGTTTGATGAAGTTTTTTCCCCTCTTTTTAAGATGAGGAGACTGATTTTGCAATAAAGGGGGAATTCAGAAAGATGAGAACATCAAGAAAGAGACGAATGCCTGGTGAACCCAACAGGGATGAAAGAATTGATGATCCAGTGAATCGCTAAAGGGATTAAGTGGATCCTTTTGACTGGGCTCTTTTACAAGTTTTCCCGGGATAAATTTTAGACCCAGTCCGCCAATGTATGCCTATGTGATTAAACACATTATCATTTTTTTTTTTCTCTTATTTACTTTCTGTGTTAAACGGATTTTTAAGCGGTTCATCACTAAAAATTAAGTCGAGCAATCTCCTCAAAAAGATTTCGTTTTCCCTGTAACAAGATGATAATCCACACAACGATTGATTTAAATAAATAGGTGCTTTAGCCACCCGTTACATTTTTTTTTTTTAATACGTCAATTTTTTCTATTCATTGGCACGGCTCCTAGCTAGACCAAAAACAGCGACAACCAAAATTTACCCACATAACTGGCGGGTGTGAAGAAATGGTATAAATATCAACAATGCGATATTTTATTCTTGCTTTTATATATATATAACGGAGTAACAAGAATTGTGTGGTTGATACACGCGTGTGTGAAAGTTCAGTCACTAAGGGGAAAGATATTCCCATGCTCAGAAAGATTCTGGTTGATATTATCATTATCACATACTAAAAGGAAAAGAGAGAAAAGAGAGCGAAGACTGGAAGTGTCCCGTTTTTAGAACTGCTTAACCGCGTCGCCTAACGACATCTTGGCAGAAACTAAGTCAGGGTAATCCACAATTCTATTCATGGTTGAGCAAATATATATATATATATATATATATATATATATATATATATATATATATATATATATATATATATATATATATATATATATATATATATATATATATATATATATATATATATATATATATATATATATATATATATATATATATATATATATATATATATATATATATATAGTACCTCGAGGCAGTGTAATGGTTAGCAAACATGTCTCGCTAGAACAATTACGACTGAGTAGTGAGTTCGATCTTCACTACTTTCGGCCTTATCTAAGCTACGCTTAGAAAATCACTATATATATATATATATATATATATATATATATATATCAAATGAGAGAAGGAACAGATGGGGTAAAAGAAAGTGCTCAATGCAAAGTAGACCAATATATTATTATATTTTTATTATAAGAGATTATAATAAAAACATGTTGAAATCGCTGCTCAAAAGACTTCATGTTTTAGTACTATGACTGTACTTCTTCAGGTGATTAAATGGTTTTTAAGGAAATTTAAAAACAGTTAAAGTGGGTGGGGGACATAAGGTCAGAATTAAAAATAGACATGTGGGTATGTCTTGATTAACCAATTAAATGTTAGATCTACACTAAATAGAAAATTAACCTCAGAGGGTGAACATGGGAGTATTATTTTTTCATGTCACGATAAACCGTAACATAGACATGCCATAAGTGACAATTGCGGAAAATATTTGTCGCTGGCATATTTTATATATATATATATATATATATATATATATATATATATATATATATGCGGGTAAGTAAAAAATTATCCGCACTTTCGGCATAGCATGTCTTTAGGTTTGTCACACTACTTTCTGCCCATGCGTAGTTATTGTCCCGCTTTGGTGCACACTGCCAGAGTAGCGGCCATGTTTGCACTGTAACAATAGCAAGAAAGCTGGCATGATCAAGATTAATCTTCGATCACGTGGCCACAATAGTACCAATTATAAGCGCACATGAGCAGTGCATTTTCTAATAAGAAAATATTCAAAGAAGCTGGCGATGTGAATATAAACAGAGAGAAAGGATACAGAATATTCAGAACATCTGCTAAACGCATGAAAACAACCAGCCTGCCACTTTTAAATGAACGTCACAAAGAGAAACGGGTAACTCGGGTGGAGAACATGATTTCTCCAAAGTGATTTTAATGATGAATGCAAAGCTACATTGGTTGGACTCGTTGTCTGAGCTAAAGGTTAGGTTCCTTGCTGGGAATAGACAACTAAAACAAATTCGAAAACAATGATGGCAGAGGTTGAGTAATGTTTTGAACAAGTATTCTACGCTTTGAATTTATTGGTTCCGTCAAAGGAACTTGATGACAGAGTCAAAATAAATGCCGTCAATTTTTGCACATTCTTGTTTTCAACTTTTATTTTCTCCTTCCGTTTCTTTCTTTTTTCTTTTCTCTGAACTAAAGACTTCAGGACAATACGTAGCCAGCAAAACTGACTATAGCTCACTTTAACAAAAATGCTCCCAAGAGGCCAGATTACTGAAATAGGCGACAATCTCCGGAAAGGTTGGAAAATTTGAAAACTTGTAGTGTCATCTTTAAAACTGATATATAAAAAAAATATATCAGGTCACTCTGCAAGTGGTACTGGTACCATCTAACTCAGTACCATCTGCCGCATGGTCGAGTCATCGGCAAATAAGTTTACTTACCGTATATACTCGAGGACAGTGCAAGCTTTTATGATAATTTCTTACGCAAAAATAGGGAGTTGCACTATACACAGGTAATTTTCCTGAAGCGGTTAAAAATCATGCATTTTCGTTTACTGGTTGTACTATACACAGGTAAATCTTTTCGGGGCTGGGGGTAAAATTCATGCATTTTTGTTAAGCGGAACCTATTTAGTAGGCCTACATTCTCATGATATCATTGGCTAACCTTATGCTCTGATTTTGTGTGTGTGTGTGTTTGCTCTTTTAAAGAAACTGTTTATATAAACTTAATAAAGAAAATAATTCGAATCAGCCTCCCCCTTTGTAGGTGAAACCACTATCTGATCCGACCTGCATTGATCGTTCGGCTACGGACAAAGCCACAGCCAAGTTAGGTTCCGTTTCCCTTAAAACATATTCACACGTTCAGATTTTTCACCAAAAAAGCCATCTCTGCTCAGTTTCGTATATATATATATATATATATATATATATATATATATATATATATTTTGGATTTTTAATGTAACTATAACAACAAAAAACATTTCGATTTCATTTTTGCCTTGAAAAAGTCGGAAGACGAAACGCGTCGGCATAATCTAAAATTTTTTTCGAATTGTCATTTTATACCAATCTGGGAATTTAACTATATATATATATATATATATATAAGTATATATATATATATATGCATATATATATACACGTGTGTGTGTGTGTGTGTGTGTGTGTGTGTGTGTGTGTGCCGTATATCGTCGAGTTAGTGCGAGAATAAAAAATAGGGGGTCGCACTACACACGGGTAATTTTCTGAAGAGGTTAAAAAATCATGCATTTTCGTTTACTGGCTGCACTATACACAGGTAATTTTTTTTCTGAGGGGTTAAAAGTCATGCATTTTGTTGCCCGGCCTATCTGGTAGGCCTACATTCTCCTGGTAACATTGGCTAACCATAACGATACAGAGCCGCCCCGATAACACAGCAGACATTTAAACAACCTCAGTTTCTAACAAAATAAAGCAAAAAGCAACATATGTGTATAGACCACTTTTAATTACAATGACTTGAATTATCGTAATCTGAAGTATATACCTCAACTCGGGGGACACCCTGCTTTATGTACCAATAATCCTGACAAAAAGCTTGCCATTAGAAAGGCAATACCTCAGCGATGTAAACGAAGATGAATGCAAATTTGAGATAGGTAAAAATCTATTAATTCTTCATCTATATAAGGTATTTGTTGTTTTTAAGTGACATGCATAGTGGATGAGGTTTTGCTCTTCCTGTAGCGACAAAAGGGAAGAAAGGTTATGTAGGAGGCAGGCACAGGGTAAAGAAGCTCCCGTAGTCAGGCATGAACGAAAACAATCAGATATTTTACGATAAATGGGTTTTCTCACTTTGTACAAAAAATAATGAAAACCATTTATTTCCTATACAAATATATACAGGTTGATGCCTGCAATATTTAACTATCGCTCAGAAACTGGGGTCGCATTATACACAAGCATTATGAAAAAAAAATTTTTTAAAAAGAATATATATATATATATATATATATATATATATATATATATATATATATATATATATAAAGCTCTTGAAAATATATTTCAATTGAACACTGTTGAGAGGTAGACTGATTCTATAAACAGCAGCCGCCTACGCTAAAGCAAATCTCTTCAGTAAAATGAATTCAAGCACACTGACTGATTGGCGTTTGTTTACATTCGTAAAAACAATACACCAGAATTAGCTGTTTCTCTCTGCCGAGTGATGATAGCTTAGAGGTAGAAACTCAAATCGTTCGGTTTTAGGTCCTGGCTTGAGGCATTCGGATGTCTAGTCACACTGAGGAGCTGTGATACAGCGAAATAGTACTGTCTGCAATGACATATATATATATATATATATATATATATATATATATATATATATATATATATATATATATATATATATAAAGAACGAAAACTATTTATTTGCTATAAAATATCCCCGGGGTGATACCCAATACTGTAATATTTGACTACGGTAGTCCTTGACGCATGAACGAAAACAAAATTACAGTATCTAAATCTTCGTATCATATATTTTACGATAAATAGGCTTTCTCGCCATTTTGGAATAGCTTTGTAGAAAAAAATAATAAAAACCATTTATTCGCTATAAAATATATCCAGGACGATGCCTGCAATATTTGACTACGGTAGTCTGAATGGTATCGCTCAGAAACTGGGGTCGCATTATACACAAGCATTATGAAAAAAAATCAAGTGTTTGCAAAAAGATTATATATATATATATATATATATATATATATATATATATATAAAAGCTCTTGAAAATATATTTCAATTGAACACTGTTGAGGGATAGGCTGATTCTATAAACCGCAGCCGCCTACGCTAATGCAAATCTCTTCAGAAAAATGAATTCAAGCACTCTGACTGATTGGCGTTTGTTTACATTGTTAAAAACAAACGCCAGAATTAGCTGTTTCTCTCTGCCGAGTGATGATGTCTTAGAGGTAGAAACTCCGATTGACATCAAATCAGTCAGTTTTCGGTCCTGGCTTGATGCATTCGAATGTCTAGTCGCACTGAGGAGCTGCGATACAGCGAAACAGTACTGTCTGCGAATATATATATATATATATATATATATATATATATATATATATATATATATATATATAAAAAAAATGAAAACTATTTATTTGCTATAAAATATCCCCGGGGTGATACTCAATACTGTAATATTTGACTACGGTAGGCCTAGATGAATTGCTCTCAAACTGGGATCGCATTATACACGAACTAAATAAAAAAAATTAGATTTTTATTAATAAAAAGTCAACGGTCGTCCTATATATGAAGTAGGCTAATATACGAGTATATATTATAAGCTAATAAAATCTGACACCGGTATTTAACGATAGAAGAGGTCTATTATACTGTAGTGTAAATAAATGCATCGCTAATGACTTTACAATGGGGAGGCATTGAAAATCAGGAAGAAAGATTGGCAGCAGTCAGGATTTAATGCCAAATTGACAGAGGAAGGATATGCATTTATTTAATATTGAGACGAGTAATTGCAAAAAGGTTGCAACTGAAATAATCATAACGAGGTGGATTTAATTTCGTGTGATTGGCTAACAATTAGCATTTTAAAGGCTTACTGTCAATCTTTGTCTAAATATGTCATCAGTAGCAAGGTTTGTTGTGTAAATAATGATAAGATTTGATAAGTGTCGGGACAAGATGGTATGAGAAAGCTATCTGCCACGGGCCACTAGAAGTTGACAACAAAAGATTAACTGAGCTAACCAGTGAAATAGAAAGGGGGGGAAAGAAATCTAACAGAAAATAACACTGAGTCTGTTTATTTGACAGTGAGAAGAAGTGAAAAGAGAGGGAGCGTTGGGCGGGGGTGGGGAGATAACAATTATAGATGGGTGAAGAGGAAGAAGAAGAAAAACGAAGAAGAAAAAGAAGAAGAAGAAGAAGAGGAAAATGGCAGAAGAACGGCAGAAGGAAACGAACGACGAGAGAAGAAAAGAACGACAGAAGAAGAAAAAGAAGGGAATGAATGAGAAAAGGAGAAGGGAACAACATAAATAAATAAAAAGAAGAGAGCGAACAACGAAAGAAGAAGAAGAAGGGAAAACTGGTGACGAGAAAGAAGAAGAAGAAGAAGAAGAAGAAGAAGAAGAAGAAGAAGGGAAAACAGATGAAGAAAAAGAGGAGAATGAACAACCAGAAAAAAAAGAAGAACGAGAAGAGGAAAAAGAAAGAAACGGAAGGAGAAAATAAAAGTTGAAAACAAGAAGAAGATGACGAAGAAGAAGAAGAAGAAGAAGAAGAAGAAGAAGAAGAAAGAGTCAAAGAAGAAAAAGAAGAAACGTGGACGAAAAGAAGAAGACAATCTGTTCAAATAATTTTACATAATGTTGTTACAGTCGTCAGACGTAGCTTTTATCTAACAAGCTTATATGATGACTGTTGTTTCTAAAGAGATCTCCATCATCATCTCCACCTCCATCGGCCCCGATGCCACTGCCGCTACCCGTGATGCTATTAAACCTCAAGTTGTTGTAGTTGTTCTGGGTAGTGAAATGGTTGCAGCCCACAACATCAGCGACCGTTTCCCTAGTTTTTGCCCGCTTCCTTGACTCCTCCCTATTACTGACATAACTAAATCACTGGTAACCACCTTCATTTTATCTGTCGAGAATTCTTTGCTAAAAACATATTTATGCATTTTTATAACTTTCTATCTGTCGCTACCAGCGAACGGGTGAACGTATACAGGACTTATTAATTACAAACGAGAAATAGATAGATAGATAGATAGATAGATAGATAGATAGATAGATAGATAGATAGATAGATAGATGTGAGCAGATTTAAATAGATGTGCATATTAGAAGCAGACAGTCAGTCACATAGATAGATAGATAGATAGATAGATAGATAGATAGATAGATAGATAGATATGAGCAGATTTAAATAATGTGTATATTAGAAGTAGATAGATAGATAGATATGAGCAGATTTAGATATGTTCATAAAATAGATAGATATGTAGATAGATATGCATGTATATAGCTTACGTTTGCATTAATAATAAATAAATGCATATATGCGCGTGTGTGTACTGCGTAGCTAGCGGAGTGTGTATATATACGGATATGGGCATAAGCAGACACACACGCACACACAAAAACACATACACACACATATATAATATGAACAGAAAGAGAGAGACCGACAGACAGACATAAACTTCTCATATGCAATTCATATGCGTATAACTGGTGTGCGCATTCGAAAATACATACATACATACATGACTCCGAGCTTGTATGTAAATATAATGTGTCTGCATGCGTGTATGCATATGTGTGTGTGTCTGTGTGCATAGACATTTTATATAATGTGTGTGTGTGCGCACGCGCACGCGCGTGTGTGTGTTCTATGCAGAAAAATGTTCCCATGCCAAAATCATTTCCCTGGACAAATGTAGGCTACAGTTTTCTTTTTGCATATATATATATATATATATATATATATATATATATATATATATATATATATATATATATATATATATATATATCAGGTGTTCTTACATACACCCACTGGCGTGTGCATATAGACACACAAATACACATGTGCACAGGCATACACCAATACATACTTCCACAGATATGTGTTTGTTGGCGTATATAGGCATATATACGCATAATGTTTCCTTTGTATGAGTAAAAAAAAAAAGACAGAAAGCTAAGAAAGATAGAAAAAAGAAAAATAAGAGAGAAAGAAAGAAAGATAAAAGAGATAGAAAGAAAGAAAAAAAGAAAGACCAGAGAGACAGAAAGAAAGAAAGAAAGAAAGAAAGAAAGAAAGATAAGAGAGACAGAAAGAAAGAAAGAAAGATAAGAGAGATAGAAAGAAAGATAGAAACGAAACGAAAAAGTTCACCATGAATTAGTCAGACTCCGAAAGAGAACGCACTCAAAACGTATGCTCTTTGAATTGTATTTTTATATATATTCGCACACAATTTTCGCAGCGTCGTGCCCGCATGAACACACACACACACACACACACACACACACACACACACACACACACACACACACACACCTTTAAAACGCATAGAGTCATCCTTGTATATATGCAGGTCAATACACACGCGCAGTCACTTGATACCTGACCGCTATTCGACTTATTGTTCGTGGCCATATTGATTATTGCATTCTTTGTTTCTGAATTCACTCATCACCGGCAAGAAATCGGGGAGGTGGGGTGGCGAGAGTGCAGCTCTGAGATAGGATAAGACACACCCACACATAGAGAAAGGGTTGAGGATGAGCGATAGGGAGAGAGTGAGGGTGGGGAGAGGCGAAATGAAAGAGTGTGTAGAAGAGAAGGAGTAGGAGGAGAAGTTGGAGGGGAAGAGTTATCAGAATAAACATGGTTGTTGTATACAAGTGTGACAGTTAAGAATTACCACTGCGTAGGAAGTCGTCCTGGTGACGTCAAACGCACATCGCCAGTGCCTTTCTCTTTCTTTCTTTCTTTCTTTCTTTCTTTCTTTCTATATATTTAATCTTTCTTTCTTTCTAATTTATTCTTTCATTCTTTCTTTCTCTCTATCTTCCTTTCTTCCTTCCTTCCTTCCTTCCTTTTCCTTCCTTTCAAACAAAACTGCCACATTCTCTTTTTACATAATCATTCATTCTTTCTTTCTTTCTTTCTTTCTTTCTTTCTTTCTTTCTTTCTTTCTATATATTTATTCGTTCTTTCTTTCTTTTCATATATTTATTCTTCCATTCTTTCTTTCTTCCTTCCTTTTTTTCAAAACCACCATATTCTTTCTTTGTATATTCATTCATTCTTTCTTTCTTTGCACGTTTTTCTTTCTTTCATCATGCATGTTCGTTTTTCTTTCTTTCACAACGATCTTTTTCTTTTTTATAGATTATGCCTCTCTTTCTTTTTCTTTCTTTCTTTCTTTCTTTCTTTCTTTCTTTCTTTTTACAGTTTCTTTCTTTCCTTCCTTAACACATTTTTCTTTCATTCATCATACTTTTTCTTTCTTTCTTTTTTCTTTGCATTCTTTCCTTCTTTACAAATTCTTTTCCTTACTTTTTTCATTGCATGATGTCTTCCTTTAACACTAACAGCCACCTTTTTTTTCTTTCTATTTTTCTTTCTTCTCCCTCTTTCATAATCCATTTTTACCTCAGTTCCTTTTCTCTTTCTATCACATTAAATATCCTGCAGAAAACAGTAAATATTAAAAAAAAAAAAAAAAAAAAAAAAAACAGGAAAGAGAAAGAAAAAACTAAAAACTAAAAAAAAAAAAATTAAGAGTTATTTGCATTTCTCTTGGGTGAAACGATAATTTGAAAATTCAAATTTTCATAGTGCTTTAAGCTAAAATAATTGCATCGGAGTAGCAGTCGCGTTTTGTACTCCTACTATTTCTTTGCATTTTTCTTTCTTTCTTCTTTCTTTTGAAAGTTATCTATCCACAGAAAAATATGCAATTTCTACAATTATTTCTTTAAGTACGTAGGTGCATTTTCTCTTTTACAAATGAAAGCCATATTCCGTTTCTTTTTCTTTTACTTTATTCAGGTGAATGAAGTTATATATACCGACCCAAGGCGAGCAAGCACTTTTAAAATTAGTTGTATCTGATCTGGTGTAAGAAAGAGTGTCAAACTAAATCTAATTATTGTATAGGCATGTCTTTAATAGTTGAGTGGATCGGGCTCACCCTTTCTTTCTTTGTTTCTTTCTTTGTTTCTTTCTTTTTCTTTTTTTTTTTTTTTTTTTTTTCTTGCTGCTGCTGCTACCTTTAGAAATACTGCACCTTACAGTTCTTCCTCGTCTTTTGTGTGTGAGCGCGCATTGTAGTTGTCAACATCACGCTAGCCTGGTTTTTTTCCCCGCCACTTAAATAATTATCATACATTATTGTAAGTATTGGTTGGAGACCGATTTTCACTATATAAAGCTGTGTTGAGCCTCTTTTTACGCCGGTCGTTTCAATAGGATTAATTATTCCTAACATCTTTGTAGTGATGATGTTTTGCTTCGGCATGATGAAATATTTTGAAAGAAAAATTCCCGTAAATAAAAGACTGGTTATTGTTTGTCAATAACAATATAAGACCAGTAAAACATTAATGGAGATGTTGGTGATAGTTGCATCTTCAAGAAGATCATCTTTTATTTTAATCGATTTAATTTTTTTTACCGCATTTAGCATTTCTTTGTGAGAGACACAAATAATAATAATAATAATAATAATAATAATAATAATAATAATAATAATAATAATTGTATTTCACTTTTCTTCGTGATTTTTCTCATTTTAATTTTTTAATCTTGATTTTTTTTTTGTTGATTTTTTTTTCTTAGACATTTTTTTCATTTACTTTATTTTCTTATTTTAATTGCTTTTTCACCGACTTTTATCTACACTTACCTTCATTCATTCACTGTTTTTCTTTCTCTCTAGTTTTTCCTTCACATTTTTTTAAAGGTCTTTATTTTATTCTTCATTTTTACCCATCACATCTGATTTTTTTCCCTCTTCTTTCTTCCCTGCTATTCATCTCTCATTCTTTGCTACATTTCTTTCTCTCATTCTTTTCTCTCTCTTCTTTCAGTCATTTCTTTCTATCAGTCTTCCCTCCCCTTCCCTCTCTTTTTACGTCTTTCTTTTATTCCTCTAGTTCTTTCTCTCATTCTTTTTTCAAATTCAATCCTCTCTTTCCTCTCTTCCTTTTTCTCATTGTTTTTAAAGTTTCCTATTTCTTTTTTTTTCTCCTTCTCTTTCTGTTTTTTTTTCTTACTTTCTTTCACATTTTTCTTTTAAAGTTTCTCTCACTCCTTCCTTGCTTTGTTTATATTTCTCTTTTTTTTTATATTTCTTTCCTTCTTTTCTTCTCTCATTCCTCACTTTTCTTCCAACTGTTTTCTTCTGTATATTCTTCATTCTTTTCTCTGCTTCTCTATTCATTCTTTGCATCTTTTCTCCTGCCATTGGTCTACTCTTTTCTTTTCTTCCCTTCTTTCTCTCGTTCTTTTTCTCTCTTCTTCTCCTTTTCTCGTCCCTTCTCTCATTTTATTTATATTTTGTCTCACTCTTATTCATTCTTTTTTCGTTTATTTCTTCTTTCATTTTTTTTTTTATTTCTTTCTTATTTCGTTCCATTCCCTTCTTTTTTTGTTCCCTGTCAGTTCTTATCCAATGTCTTCCCATCTCTCATTCATCTCACTCTTGATTCTCTTCTTCTTGTTTTCATTCATCCTCTTCTCTAATTTTTTCCTTCTCTCATTCCTCTCTTTCCCTTCTTATATTTATTGTCTTCTCTCATTTCTTCTTCTTTTTCTCCTCCTCCTCCTCCTTCTTCTTCTTCTTCTTCTTCTTCTTCTTCTTCTTCTTCTTCTTCTTCTTCTTCTTCTTCTTCTTCTTCCCTTATTTTGTTTTCTTTCCCCAGTCTTTCCCTGCTTTTTCTTCATATCTGTCTTCTCTCATTCATTGTATTCCCATCTTCTGTCATTCATCTCTCACCTCTTCACTCATTCCTCCCTTCTTCTTCTTCTTCTTCTTCTTCTTTTTCTTCTTCTTTTTCTTCTTCTTCTCGCTGATTTCTCTCTTCCTATTTTCCTTTCTTTCTTTCTCTTTTCCATCGTTCTTTTCATAACAAGCCTTTCTTCATGACACTTTTTTTTTTTACAAAAAATGTCTTTTTGTCTTCAAATAAATTGTTACTAAACGTCCTTCCTTAAGTTTTTCTTTCATTATTTTGACTTCTTTCATTCTTTTTCTCTTTCTTTCATTACATTCACCGTTTTTCTTTTCTTTTCACTCTCCTTTTTTTAATTCTGCTTCTGTTTTCTTTTCTTTTTATCGATCCGTGCTTTCATCGTTCCTTCTATATTTCCTCTTTCATTGTTCATTCATCTTTTATTATTATTATTATTATTATTATTATTATTCATTCTTCATTCATTCTTTAATTTCTCTTTTTCCACCTCTCTGCATTTCCCTTTTCCAATTTTTTTCCCTTTATACAAGTCTATAATTTTCTTTCCTTCCTGCCCCTCTCGCGTTTCTCTTACTATTTATTTATCAGATCCTTATTTGTAAGCGTTCTTAACACTAAACAGCCATATTAGCTCGAAAACTAATAAAGGTGGAGATATCGACAAAAAGAGAAAAGAATCTTGGATTACACTTGCCTTTTTTTCACTGATTGATTTGAATTGCTACTAATAATATTGATATTCAACGAAACTGTATCAATCAGTGTATATGTTGCAATAGTATTAAGACTGTCTGAGCGTCGCTATTCTTTCTACATACGTCTGTATACAAATACACTGTGTCATATTTGCATCGATCTATGAAGTTATAGGCAATTAAAACTGGCAATAGTTAGCTATGATTTACTATGACAGTCGGCTTTGTTCGTTGTATAAAAGCTATTTTAATCATTCACCTGTCCGAACAAAAACTTGTTGCTTAGCACCCCCATCTCCTTGTTTTTGATTCTATTTCTTAAAACGTGTAACAACTTAGTGATTGTATATAATGGACGTCGTCAACTGAGATCTTTTTCTTGGTGTGGAGGATTTATTGATAGTAAGCAATATTTTTTTTTCTTTTTAAGAAACATTTTCAATGCATAAAATTACGTCATAATGTGTTTATTATATCCACACGTTACGATGACATCATCATATGACAACATTGATTTTTATTTTTTATTTTATATTTTCTTTTTTCTTTCTTCAAAGCACCCGCAGCGGACCATCTGGTAATTCTTTATTATTTATTGCAAGAATGGATTCTTTGCACACGTTCTTCTGATATATTTTTACTACAGAGGCTAGTACTTCTCTTTGTAACTGCAAATTATTGAAATATGTTGTTTAAGCATCACAAGAACTGATTGCCAATTGAACGATTCAACCAGACACACACAAGTTCGACTACGTTGTTTGGATAAAAGAAAACTTATTAAATATTTAAATGATTAGGGTTACATTGATAATTTATTAAACAATGTAGTCTTCAGCGCAAACTGGCCCTTTCTCTTAGGTTGAGTCATACGTAATTTCCGCCTTTGGAAACCAATTTTAATGACTGATTTCTCATTCTATGGGTTACATATAACAATGATCAATGTAAAAAACAGTGGATAGAGAAGGATACATACCTAAGACCAATATCAAAAGCCGAGTTCCAAGGGACATAAGCACGATTTATATTAATCGGTAAGAGGAAGAAGATTTAACCCAACATCTACCGAACCAATGAAATCAGCATATAATTCAAAATATCGGAACATTTTCTCGATGTCACTAATATATATATATATATATATATATATATATATATATATATATATATATATATGTAGGAGGCCCATGGCTAAGATACAAAGACAAGCTGAAAAGCAACTTGTCAGCAGTTAATATACCACATAACACTCTTGAGCGCTTAGCTTTGTAGCGGGTAGAATGGAGATCAACGGGTTTTAGTGGACTCAGAAATTTTCAATCTGCTTGTCTGAATCATCTTCAAGAAGTGAGAGCAAGATCTAAAAGGTCAGCCAATCTAACAGTGATCTCATCTTACAATCCTCACACTTGCTCCATATGTGGCCTCCTTTGTAAATCACTAGCGGGTCTTAAATGCCACTTAAGATTATCGCATAAACTTTCATAACTGAACCAATAAGCTGGCAGATCCTCATACGTCGAAACCGACGGGAGAGTCCATTATTATTATTATTATTATTATATAATCTTAAGGAGTCAAGCAAACCAACCTAAGTTTCACCTAGACGGATCTTCAGGGTACAGGCTGTACCTTGAAGATCCGTTTAGATTAATTACTATCTGTGTATATCATCGCTTGAACCGGTTTCTAATGCTCTAGAGTGAGAGGCTTGGTGAGAGTAGTCGTGGCTCCAGGGGGGACAGTCCTATGGTTACAGAGAACGCAGTATGGTTCCACCACGGAATATGTGAGCGAGCAGTGCTATGTTGAGTCTGATTTGCAACCTCTTCGTCGCCGAGGCATATTAGAACAGTTGGTATGATGTCTGCTTGACAACCTAACTGGCAGGGTTTCAATTCTCGGTAGTGGATGCGCACTGCTGATGAGTCCCAAATATAGGACGAAACGGCCGTCCAGTGCTTTCTTCATTCTGTTGAAGTTTCTATCAGAGTCGATGAATTACTTATATATATATATATATATATATATATCAAGAGTGAACAATGAGGTCAACACCGAGTGTTGACAATCTGTTTCATATCTGAGAACAAAGGTTGGTCAACACAGAGTGGAGACAGCCTGTTTTGAGAGCAAACTTAGATCAACACAGTAGCGACAGTCTGTTTGTTGCTAGAACGCAATATGTAAGACATGAACGAATCCCGGATACTGAGCACTTTAACCCCCAAACTATATATATATACTATGTTATCGCTCCCCCAGTGCTGTAGTACATGTGAACGTAGAGCGGTCGAGCGCTTTTGCGCTGTCACAGTTTGTTTGTGAGCTGTCGACCTTACTTTACGCTTTGGCATTGGAGCCTCTCTTTCGCCGGCTAAGAACGTGCAATCCGGCCTATTAGAACAGTTGGTGTCTCTAGTGGAGCCAGGATTTCCTAATACGCCGATGACATATCCATTTTCGTGCCACAATGATATTGATGTAGTGCAGAACGGTACGAGAAGGTCTCGGGGCCCAGATTAACCACAAGTCTTCTGGCTTGCGTTTAGTTGCTTGGAAGGGCGTTTCTCTTCCAGGGCCTTTCAGTTAGACTGACTGTCCTGTCCGTCTTCTTCGAGTGTTGGTTCGGGCCAGATCTCCAGCTAGAGAAGAATTGGTCGGAGCTACTGGCAAAGGTAGGTCCATCAATCCGGACTTGGCTCCGAAAGCGGTTGTCCTTAAAGGGCAGAGCTGAGGTGTGCTCTCTGTACATCATTTTCTTATCCTTTATCGGTTCTCGGTACTCCTCTCCGCGAGGACCGTAGGGAGGCAATCGAGCGTCCATGTTCCACGCTTGCTGAGTCATCGACAAGCCTCGAGGTTGGTTTTCCTATGCTGCGCATTGACTGAAAATTCGTTCTGGGCGAGGAGTGTTAGGGACGCCTTCCCTAGCCTTACTATCAATTCTCTCATTTCTGGGGTTGAGAACCATCGTAACCCCCGGAATCAGTCCGAATTCTTCACCGATGCGTGCTACTCCTCAGTCCAGTGACTTTCCCTGGACTAGGAAGGCATTGTATTGAGAACTAGTGGTGGGTGCGCTTCGTACCCACTATGTGTATGGCCCGACTTGTCGGTGATCGAGTTGAGCTCTTTCTGGTCCTAGGCGCCAGTGGCGAATTACCTCAGCAACCCTGAGTTTTTCGCTTACATGGCCATTGATCCGGAACACGCTATCGCTCAGAGATATGGCTTTCAAAGCGGGCTGGGCGGATATGGCCGATTGTCATCGGTGTGACCTTGGATTAGAAGAAACGGCTGTGCACACCTTCTACCACTGTCCTCAGGTACGCCCGTTCTGGGACTATGTCGGTGGGTTTACGGCTCGTATCGATCCCAAACATCTTGTGCCAGTCGTTCTTGCGTACGCGTGCGATAATGTGTCGCCCCCGTGTATTCTGGCATGAAACGGATGATGTTTCTGACGCTGGTAGCCGTGAGAAGAATGATAGTGTGGACGACGCGGATAGAGGTAATCTTACGATGCAAACATTATTCTCATCAGGATCTGGTTGGATTTTGGGGGGCATCAGCTCAGGATGAACATCAGAACTGATAAAAATCGTTTGTTTATCGGTAGATTTCAGCGAAAAGTGGGTGAAAGTCGAGAGTCTGGTTCGCTTTTATTTTCATTTTTTTTAGTCTCCTTTAGACAAAATGGGTCGGTTTCCTGACGGGCCCCCTCCCCTGTGTAAGCTAAACTCTTTTGTTTACCCCAGTTAATGTGAGCAATTGTTGTTCCCGGCCTGCGCCCAGCAGTCTCTTTTATCAAGTCAAGATTCTCAACCTTCCCAATTTTTTTTTGTCCTCTTTTTATCATGGCTGTATTAGCCTTTGACTTTCATATTTCGTAATTAATTATGTCCCTTCCATTCCATTAGCGAGTGACCTTCTTGATTCTGCTTAGCGGCAGAATAGAGTGGCCACTCTTATTTTTCTATGGGGTGGCCGGGTCCTACTAACATATTTTTTTTATATATTGAATGTTTGGTTGTACTTTATTTTCGTTATTGGGATCATCCCCTCCCTCCTCATTTCATACCACAATTATTTATTTTATATATTTATTTTATATATATATTTTATATATTTGTTTTATATATTTATTTTATATATATTTTATATATTTATATATTTATTTTATATATCTTTTATATATTTATATATTTATTTTATATATATTTTATGCATTTATATATTTATTTTTGTAAAATAAAATCGGAAATTATCAAATTTTTACGTCATAGTATTTTAGTAGGATCCTTGTGAATATGCGGTATTGTGGTATATGTTGGGTCGAATGGCGATGGATGAGTTCTTGTGATGATATAGTAAATTGTAATAAACGAACGGATTCCGAATCAGATTAGCTCGGTTTAGGACAGTCAGTGTTGACCAATGTCACCAGACTTCCCTATCGGACTTGTACCGAAATTATATTACAATAAATAATCATTGATCGTAAAATATTCAAAAATAGTCAAGTAATTGCAGTTAATGTTCTCATTCTCCCAAGAATTGTTTAGACTGATATTCTCGTCATTTACAGAAGGTGGAGTGATGAATAGCGGCTCGGGTTAAGGAATCGGAGAGCCGAGTTCGAATTCCAGTCGAATCCATTACATTCACGTACATGCTAATACTCTTGGGAAAGATATGAATTCACTTCTTTCCCCTCACCCCCAGCTATGGGTAAATAGCAGAACAGAAGGATAGCTTTGGATGGCAACTGGTCTACCGCAGAAAGAAATGGCAACCTGCGGGGGAAAAAAAAAACTCTGCCTCGTCAGTCACGTATCGAAAAATATATGATAGCCTAAGCGTGTATCACGCATGGCACATAACTGACTATGCTAACAACAACCTATACAGAATGTGCAGTCGGTACTTCGACGTTGTGTAATGGTTAACAAGCTTGACTTGCTAGATCTATTACAACCAAGCTGTGTGTTCGAACCTCGCTGGAGGCTGACAACTTTCTACCTTGTGTTACATCTGTGCTTAGTAAATCACTATAAAGGATCCCCAATCGTTCAATCAGCTGTTGGTGGTGTGGACGGCGCGGATGGAGGGAATCTTACAATGCGAACGTTATTCTCATCAAGATCTGCTTAGGTTCTTTGAGCATCAGCTGAGGATGAAGATCGGAAATTCATAGTTCATTAGCACTACGTTTTGATCGAGGCGTTGTTTGATGTTCACCACGTGTACACTTATCCTATGGGATTCTTCTTATATATTATAGAGGGTTTGCAGGAATCTCCCACTCCCTGATTTAGAACTGCTTTAATAGTATCCACCTTGTGACTGAAGAATGATGCAAACGAGGAAGACCGGAGACTGAATCAGCCGAAGATTAATGATAAAACTAACAAAGATGAGAATATTAATGTGATTAAATTGTAGAATATTGATAACGACTCATCTTAAAATTTAAGAAAATATCTACTGCTTAGAAACTTTGACAATGTTTAAACTTCGTGCCCACAAAAAAAAAAAAAAAAATAATAAAACAAAAACGATCTATCAAAAGGACGGTTATTCTCTTGACACCGCAATTACTGACTTCCTCGGCAATGTTCTTTTACAAGATTATAAAAATATGTGAACTTTTTTTTGGTATATATATTTCTTTCTTTCGTTTCTTTTCATTTTTTTTTTTTTTTCTTTCTTTGATATATATAATATTTCTTGCTTTCTTTTTTTTCCTTTCTTTGGTATATATAATATTTCTTTCTTTCTTTCTTTTTTTTTTCCTTCCTTTGGTATATATAATATTTCTTTCTTTCTTTTCTTTTTTCCCCTTTGTTTGGTATATATATTTCTTTCTTTCTTTCTTTTTTCCCTTTCTTTGGTATATATATAATATTTCTTTCTTTTTTACTTTTATTTTCCTTACCTTAGTGTATATAATATTTCATTCTTTCTTTCTCTTTTTTCCTTTCTTTGGTATATATATTATTTCTTTCTTTCTTTTCTTTTTTTTCCTTTCTTTGGTATATATAATATTTCTTCTTTCTTTTCTTTTTTTTCCTTTCTTTGGTATATATAATATTTCTTCTTTCTTTTCTTTTTTTCCTTTCTTTGGTATATATAATATTTCTTTCTTTCTTTTCTTTTTTTCCCTTTCTTTCGTATATAAAATATTTCTTTCTTTCCTTCTTTTCTTCCCGTTCTTTAGTAGATATAATGTTTCTTTCTTTTCTTTTTTTTCTTTCTTTGGTATACATAATATTTCTTGCTTTCTTTTCTTTTTTTTCCTTTCTTTGGTATATATAATATTTCTTACTTTTCTTTTTTTTCCTTTCTTTGGTATATATAATATTTCATTCTTTTCTTTTTTTTCCTTTCTTTGGTATATATAATATTTCATTCTTTTCTTTTTTTTCCTTTCTTTGGTATATATAATATTTCTTTCTTTTCTTTTTTTTCCCTTTCTTTGGTATATATAATATTTCTTCTTTTTTTTTTTTTCCTTTCATTGGTATACATAATATTTATTTCTTTCTCTTCTTTTTTCCCTTTCCTTGGTATATATATTTCTTTCTTTTCTTTTTTTTCCTTTCTTTGGTATATATAATATTTCTTTCATTTTATTGGGAAAGATATTGGAGTGGTTTCCCGTTGCCTTCTCCACGATTTGGAATTCAGAGTTTTTGACTGCTTGACACCCAAAGCAAGGCCGGTCTGTCTACGTTGTTATTTAGCCCATAGCGGTGGGTAGGGAGAGAACAGATGGACTCATGCCTTTCCCAAGGGTAATTATGCGAAAGTCAACGGACTAGACGAGAAGCGAACTCGGAATGCCGATTCCATTATACGCTTCTAACTATTGTGCTACCAATATTAATCAGGAAAACTACTGTTAGACATCTTTTCCTTTCTTTTTTTTTTTTTTTGCTTATTTGATTGATTACTTCTTTCTTTCTTTCTTTCTTTCTTCTTACATATATAGGTTTTATGTTCTTCATTTCTTTTTTATCTTTCTTTCCTCTTTTCCTTCTTTCTTTCTTTCCTTCTTTCTTTCCTTCTTTCTTCCATATATAGGATTTATGTTCCTAATTTCTTTCTTTCTTTCTTTCTTTCTTTCTTGTGATGCGCATAAGATCTTTTTTTCTTTCTTTCTCCTTATGCACAGAGGATCTATCTACATATCTTTCTTTTCTTGCTTTCTTACCTATATATATATATATATATATATATATATATATATATATATATATATATATATACGATTTTCATTCTTATAAACATGCGATTTTCACTATTTGTTCATTTCTTTTGGGTTTTTTTTCTTTTTCTTTCTTTCTTTATTCTTTCTTAAACTTCTTTCTTTCTTATGTATATATGATTTTTTTTTTTATAAATATACAATTTTCTTCATTTGTTCCTTTCTTTCGTTTTCTTTTTTAATTTCTTACTTAGGTATATATTATTATCTTTCTTTGATATATATATATATATATATATATATATATATATATATGTGTGTGTGTGTGTGTGTGTGTGTGTGTGTATGTGTATGTGTGCGTGCGATTTACTTTCTTAGAAATATACGATTTTCTCTCTTTGTTATTTTGTTCCCTTTTCTTTCTTTCTTTCTTTCTTTCTTTCTTTCTTTCTTTTGTATGTATAGTTTTCTTCCTCTTTTTCTTTCTTTTTTCCTTTGCTATATGTTCGTTTCTTGCTTTCATCTTCGTGTGTGTGTGATTTTCTTGTAAATATACGATTTTCTTTATTTGTAACTCACAAGACAGAAGACATGCTCGTCAACAGACTGCCTAAAATCAAAGGATGGAACACTCATATTAGGGAAGGAAAAATTCTTCAACGCTGGAGCGCGCATATTGGAGAACTCTTCCACGACGAAAGAGAACAACCATCAATATACAGAACTACTGACAGACGTCGAATTCTGAAAACCGAAGTAAAAACCGCACTGGCCAAATTGAACAGAAACAAGGCAGCTGGGCCAGACGAAATTGTAGCGGAAATGCTGACAGCGTTAGATGACTTTGGTATAGACAAGATCACCGAAATAACAAATGGAATCTAGAACAGCGGGGATATACCGGAAGACCTCAGCAGATCTATCTTCATAGCTATGCATAAGAAACCAGGTGCAAACGAATGCAAACTCAACCGAACAATAAGCCTGATGAGCCACATGACAAAACTCATCATCCGTATTTTGTTTAATAGATCGCGCAGCAGAATCAGACCAGATATAGGACAAGAACAGTGCGGGTTCGTTAAAGACACCAGAACAAGAAAGGCGATATTCATGCTCAGAATGTTATCAGAAAGAGCGATACAGATGCAGAAGGACGTGTACCTGTGTTTAATAAACTACGCGAAAGCCTTCGGCAAAGTACGCCACAAGGATCTGATGGAACTGCTCAGCAACCCTGGTAGGGATATCAGAATAATCCAGAAATAATCAAGAATCTATACTGGCAGCAAACAGCATGCATGCGCATAGGGAACGAGTTCAGTCAATATACAAAAATAGAAAAGGGCGTAAGGCAAGGATGCGTCTTCTCACCCGACCTGTTTAACTTATACAGCGCGGCAATTCTGAGAGAATTGGAAACCCTACCAGGATTTAGCATTGATGGCCACAATCTTAACAACATAAGATATGCAGATGACACAGTACTGATAGCAGACAAGGAAAAGTAATTACAAAATCTACTACAGACGGTAGCGACGGATAGTGAGAAGAAAGGACTAAGCATAAACTACAAGAAGACAGAATGCATGGTTATCAGTAAGAGGTTGAGTCCAAAATGCGATTTGCAGGTCGGGAACACTAGAATCAAGCAGACACAGAAGTTTAAATATCTAGGAACCGTCTTGACAGAGGACGGTAAATGCGACACTAAGATCCCTAGACGTAT